>JBBDGP010004240.1:0-235204 GCA_037952835.1 Lithobates septentrionalis | reverse complement strand
AGCCATGCTCTGTATATCAATGGACACACAGAGCACAGCTCAGGATGGAGTGTCCCCATTGAAAATGATGTCCTATGGGAGCACCCAGCAGGGGGAGGAGCCAGGAGCGCCAGCAGGTGCAAAACCATTACACAGAGCAGGTAAGTATAACATATTTGTTTTTGTTTTTTTTAAATCCCTTTACAATGCCTGTAAAAAACGGAAACAGTATATGTTTTCTGAAAACACAGACCCTGGAGAATACAATGCTGTTAGGTCCAATTTATTTTGTCAAATATTATTAGTAAAGTGGTTTCATACTTTTTCAGTAAAAAAATTGCACACAAATGCAATATATGACTTGATTTTTTGGAGAAATATAAAATACAAAGTTATGGCGAGTAAATAGATACCCAACATGTAAAGCCTTATGCCCCGTACACACGGTCGGATTTTCCGACGGAAAATGTTCGATTGGAGCTTGTTGTTGGAAATTCCGACCGTGTGTGGGCTCCATCGGACATTTTCCATCGGAATTTCCGTCACACAAAATTTGAGATCTGGATCTCAAATTTTCCGACAACAAAATCCGTTCTCTTATATTCCGATCGTGTGTACACAATTCCGACGCACAAAGTGCCAAGCATGCTCGCACTCAAGCAGAAGAGCCGCACTGGCTATTGAACTTCATTTTTCTCGGCTCGTCGTACGTGTTGTACGTCACCGCGTTCCTGACGTTCGGAATTTCCGACAAGATTTGTGTGACCGTGTGTATGCAAGACAAGTTTGAGCCAACATCCGTCGGAAAGAAAAACATGGATTTTGTTGTCGGAATGTCCGATCAATGTCCGATCGTGTGTGCGCGGCATTAGAATTAGATGCATTTATGAAATGACAACCAAATTTGTCACCCCAAATTGTTCATGGGGACACTTTAACCACTTCAATACCAGGCACTTAGACACCTTCCCGCCCAGCCCAATTTTCACCTTTCAGTGCTGTTGCAATTTGAATGACAATTGCGCGGTGATGCTACATTGTACCCAAACAAATTTTTTATCATTTTGTTTCCACAAATAGAGCTTTTTTTTGGTGGTATTTGATCACCTCTGCGGTTTTTATTTTTTGCGCAACAAATAAAAAAAGACCGAAAATTTGGAAAAAAAAACAAGTTTTTCTTTGTTTCTGTTAAATTTTTTTGTAAATAAGTACGCTTTCTCCTTCAATAATGGGCACTGATATGGCTGCACTGATGGGCACTGATACGGCGGCACTGATGGGCACCGATGAGGTGGCGCCAATGAGGTGGCACTGATGAGGTGGCACTAACGGCACTGATGATGGGCACTGATAGGCGGCACTGATGGGCACTGATAGGTGGCACTGATGGGCACTGATAGGTGGCACTGGTATGCGGCACTGATGGGCACTCATAGGTGGCACCGATGGGCACACATAGGCGGCACTGATGGGCACTCGTAGGTGGCATTGATTGGTATATATGGGTGGCACTGATGGGTACTTATGTGTGGCACTGATGTGTGGCACTGATGGGCACTGATAGGTGGGCACTGATGGGCACAGATGGGCACTGACAGGTGGCACCGATGGTCAATGACAGGTGGCACAGATGGGCAATGACAGGTGGCACTGATAAAGCATTGCTGGGCAGATCTGGGCATTGCTGGGCAGATCAGTGACATAATGGTGCCAATCAGTGCCCATTTGTGGGCACTGATTGGCACAGATTGGGCACATGTGGATGGCCATGGGGTACATACCTGGCCATCCACGTTGCCCCTTCCCTGGTGGTCCTAGTGGCATCCCTGGTGGTCCAGTGTGGTGATCTGAGGGGGGGCTGCGCTGATAAACAATCAGCGCAGACCCCCCCCTGCCAGGAGAGCCGCCGATCGGCTCTGCTCTACTCGCGTCTGTCAGACGCGAGTGAGGAAGAGCCGATCAACGGCTCTTCCCATTGACAGCGTGATCAGCCGTGATTGGACACGGCTGATCACGTGGTAAAGAGCCTCCGCCGGAGGCTCTTTACCAAGATCGGTGTAGCGGTGTGTCAGGCTGACACACCGCTCCACTGATCGCCGCGATGCGCGCCCCCGGGGGCGCGCTGCGGCATGTTATCCTGTTGGACATCATATGACGCCCAGTCAGGATAACAGAACCACTTCCCAGGCGTCAATCCGCTATAGGGCGGGCGGGAAGTGGTTAAAAGCCTTTACAAGTCATCAGTTTAGAGTTAACCGTGAAGGATGTTCCTAGAATTATTGCTCTCACCTTGGCACAGGTGGCACCTTGTCCTTTTAGGTGTTCCCGTCAGTGTGCATTGATGTACAAGTACATGAGACCTGGGCAGGGCCGTCTTTAATATTGTTTGGACCCTGGGCAAAACTTTTCTTGGGCCCTCCCATGCAGTTTCGCTCTCCACTTCCTCTGAGACATACAATAAATAGCAGCTAGACTCAAAATCAATATACTGAATCAGATCAGGCAGCTATTGCGATTGGTTGTCAGAGGTTACAGTGTATCATTACCGCTCACTGACTGGTTGCTAGAGGTTACAGCACACATTACGGCTCACTGATTAGTTGCTAGAGGTTACAGCACATGATTTCTGCTTGTTGATTGCCTGCTAGAGATTACTGTGGATATGACCTCAGGGGGGCATGATATACATATTAATGCCGCCGGCCGCCACTATTTACATATGAATGCCGCCACTATTTACATTTGAATGCCGCCACTATTTACAAATGAATGCCGGTAATTTCCATATAAACACAGGGTCTGCAGGTGAGTCATCTGTACACAACAATATGGCAGAGCTGGGCAGCTTTAGTAGCAGCACTTCACACTGAGATATTGGGACACAGGACTAAAACCTCAAGGGTCAAGGGAATTTAAACCAGGATAGTTGGCAAGTATGAGGCAGCTGCTTTGGGCCCCACAACAATGACAGGACCCAGGGCAGCTGCCCCCTTTGCCCTGCCTTAAAAACGGAAATATTTTGGGAGCGTTTAAGTGCTTGTGCACTTTTTATTTTTTCACTTAACTTAGAGGGACAGTTTCTCTCGGGTCCTCTTTAATGAAACGTTGGGGTCTATTGGACCCCCCGATGTCTCTCCTGCACTCCCCTGAAGCACAGAACACGCACCATTAGCTGCTTTGCCACAGCCGCCCGGGAAAGTGACAACAGAAACTGTCATTTATGAAATCCTTGTTGCTTCTGGGTTATTACCATATAGAGGAGATCAGCAAATGGACGTTCGCTGATCTCCCTCCCTCAGTAGCAGTGAAAGGGTCAGTATAGCAAAAATATATTCTAGTAGATAAAACCTGCAATGACAGTATTCCTTTTTTTTTCCATGTGCTTTTGCTTATATTTTTCCCCACATTTATATGCAGACCAAGCTGTCCAGCATAAGTGACAGTTACAGGGGTTGGGACAGACTGACACTGCTCAGCGTGCTTCCAAGCATCAACTTTTATGGCTTAAGCCTCGTACACACGATCCGATTTTCCGCAGACAAAACCTCAGACTTTTGTCCAAAGGTGTGTGCCTGGATTTTGTCTTGCATACAAACGGCAAGGAATTGTTGGCCAACAAACACAAACGTAGTGACGTACTATGTAGTTTTTCAGCTCTTTAGCGCCACCCTTTGAGCTTCTTCTGCTAATTTCGTGTTAGTAGAAGTTTGGTAACTGTTGATTCACGCTTTTCATTTTGCGCTTTTCATTTAGCACTTTTCAGTTTGCGCTTTTCATTCGGTGCTTTTCAGTTCGCTTCTGAACGGCCGTTCGTCAACCAGACATGTTGCGGAATTGGAGGAGATAACGTGTTATTTATTATTATATATTATTATTATTAGTAGTATTATTGGCCTTGGAGTTATTGCTTTGACCCAAGTCCAGTCCAGTCCAGGAGGAGGAGGAGTTCTAGGACCAAAAATTGGTTTCTTTATTAATCGTGACCAATTATGTCATATGCCTTTGCCGTGGGAGCTCCAGGAGAATAATCCGGATGTTTTTCGGAATTATCTCCGGATGACGGAACCCTGCTTTCACCAACTCTTGGCGTTGTTGACCCCCTATATTAAGAAGCAGGACACATGCATGAGGCTTTTATTTTATTTTTTGGTTGAATAATGATTTGATTTGTTATATTTTCTATATTTTCGGATTCATGGAATGCACTTTTTGGTTAAGCTCTTTTTTTAATGCACAATAAAAAAAATTGTGGAGAATAATATTTGGCTATGTGTTTTACTTCAAATGACAGTTTGGGAGTCGGCAGTTACATTTTAAAAAATACAATGTCAAATTGACAAGGGACACCAACATAGTTGTATCTTAAAAACTACGGGATAATGGTGTTGTGGTAACTTGCCAAAAAAAAAAAGCATAGTAATATTATTCTTGATATCACTAGAAAAAAAAGCCTTTGAAAAGTAATTTGCAATAACTCCATCAGTATCACCAGCAAAGCAGCTTCATTATTATCCCATTAAAGAAGAAGAGAATTGTGCGCTGCATTTCGAGATTTCATAATTTGCCGCGTCACGAATGTTAATTCTCCATTACGAACGCTCGTTTACAAGACCGACCGCTTCCGGCTCGTCCTTGCTTCCGAGCATGTGTGTTTGTACTTTTGTCTGACGGACTTATGTACACACGCTGGGTAAATCCAACAACAGACATTTGTCCGCAAAAAATTTTAAAACCTGCCATCCAACATTTGTCCGCGGAAAATAGGACAACAATTGTCCGATGGAGTGTACAAACGGTCGGATTTTCCGCCAACAGCCTGTCATCACACATTTCCCGCCGGAAAATCCGATCCCGTGTACGAGACTTTACACCTTTTTCTTATAAAATGTGAAACAAACTGTTGCTGTAACTGCCTACAATTTTGGATGGAGTTGGGCTTTAATTCGATTGTGCTTGCTTCAGATCCATCTAAATCTAATTGTCCCTCCAAGACTATCCTGTCTACAGGGTGACAACGCTGTGGTGATTTCACTGCTAGATGAAGAGTGTTTATATGGAAGGAGCGCAAGGCCAAAAAATAAGACTCCAAATTCATTACTTTTTGGTCATATGCGTACCTCTTTTCCTGATAACCTGCTGGAGGACCCGCAGTCGGGCAGCCTTGCCTGATAGACATGTGCACTACTGAAAAATGTGTTTTGTTTCATTTTCGTTTCATTCGTTTTTTTCGTTTATCGGATCATTCGCTATGATCGGCATTCTTTACTTAGGATAATTCGTAACTTCGGATACATTCATATTAGTTCCGCTCCATTCGTTTAGATGCGGCATTTGTTACATCGGATCATTCGTGACTTCGGATGCGTTTGTGTTCGTTCCACTCCATTCGTTTAGATGCGACATTTGTTACTTTGGATAATTCGTAATTTCGCATGCATTCATATTCGTTATGTTCACTAACAGTTACTTTAGCCAAATTTGAAAGGAAATTCCAATAAAAATGAAAAACGAATCTATCCCAAATGAGCTGCTATGGCGCACAGACCTGAATAGAAGAATTACTGACTTCAGCTGATTTACCTATAATAATAATCTAGAAATGTAAGTAATGTAATCGATCCGAATGTAATTTGTTAAACTTGTAGATTGAATAGTTTTTTTTGGTCTTTCGGGTTTTTGTATTTTTGGATTTTTGTTCTTTTGGAATTTCATTCTTTCAAATTTTCGTTCTTTCGGTTTTTTGTTGTTTCTGGCAATTCATTTTCGTATGCATTTGTCAAAAGAGTCTTTCGTTCATTCGGATGCTTCAGAATGAATGAAAATCCAAAATTTCATCCATTAACGAATTGCACATGTCTATTGCCTGTTGTGAGCAGCCTGACCTGAGCCAGTGAGGAGCCTAACCTGAGCCAATGAGCAGCCTAACCTGAGCCAATGAGCAACCTAACCTGAGCCAATGAGCAACCTAACCTGAGCCAATGAACAGCCTAACCTGAGCCAGTGAGGAGCCTAACCTGAGCCAATGAGCATCCTAACCTGAGCCAATGAGCAGCCTAACCTGAGCCAATGAGCAACCTAACCTGTGCCAATAAACAGCCTAACCTGAGACAGTGAACAACCTGACCTGAGCCAGTGAGGAGCCTAACCTGAGCCAGTGAACAACCTAACCTGAGCCAGTGAGGAGCCTAACCTGAGCCAGTGAACAACCTAACCCGAGCCAGTGAGGAGCCTATAACCTGAGCCAGTGAGGAGCCTAACCTGAGCCAGTGAGGAGCCTAACCTGAGCCAGTGAGGAGCCTAATACGAGCCAGTGAACAACCTAACCTGAGCCAGTGAACAGCCTAACCTGAGTCAGTGAGCAGCCTAACCTGAACTAGTGAACAACCTAACCCGAGCCAGTGAGGAGCCTAACCTGAGCCAGTGAGGAGCCTAACCCGAGCCAGTGAACAGCCTAACCTGAGCCAGTGAGCAACCTAACCCGAGCCAGTGAGCAACCTGACCCGAGCCAGTGAGAAGCCTAACCTGAGCCAGTGAACAGCCTGACCTGAGCCAGTGAGCAGCCTAACCTGAGCCAGTGAGAAGCCTAACCTGAGCCAGTGAGCAGCCTAACCTGAGCCAGTGAGAAGCCTAACCTGAGCCAGTGAGCAGCCTAACCTGAGCCAATGAGCAACCTAACCTGTGCCAATAAACAGCCTAACCTGAGACAGTGAACAACCTGACCTGAGCCAGTGAGGAGCCTAACCTGAGCCAGTGAGGAGCCTAACCTGAGCCAGTGAGGAGCCTAACCTGAGCCAGTGAACAACCTAACCCGAGCCAGTGAGGAGCCTAACCTGAGCCAGTGAGGAGCCTAACCTGAGCCAGTGAGGAGCCTAACCTGAGCCAGTGAGGAGCCTAATACGAGCCAGTGAACAACCTAACCTGAGCCAGTGAACAGCCTAACCTGAGTCAGTGAGAAGCCTAACCTGAGCCAGTGAGCAGCCTAACCTGAGCCATTGAGCAGCCTAACCTGAGCCAGTGAGCAGCCTAACCTGAGCCAGTGAGAAGCCTAACCTGAGCCAGTGAGCAGCCTAACCTGAGCCATTGAACAACCTAACCGGAGCCAGTGAGTTGCCTAACCTGAGCCAGTGAGCAGGCTAACCTGAGCCAGTGAGCAACCTAACCTGAGCCAATGAACAACCTAACCTGAGCCAGTGAGTTGCCTAACCCGAACCAGTGAACAGCCTGACCTGAGCCAGTGAGCAACCTAACCTGAGCCAGTGAACAACCTAACCTGAGCCAGTGAGTTGCCTAACCCGAACCAGTGAGCAGGCTAACCTGAGCCAGTGAGCAGGCTAACCTGAGCCAGTGAGCAGCCTAACCTGAGCCAGTGAGCAGCCTAACCTGAGCCAGTGAGCAGCTTAACCTGAGCCAGTGAGCAGCTTAACCTGAGCCAGTGAGCAGCTTAACCTGAGCCAGTGAGCAGCTTAACCTGGGCCATTGAGCAGCCTAACCTGAGCCAGTGAGCAGCCTAACCTGAGCCATTGAACAACCTAACCTGAGCCAGTGAGTTGCCTAACCTGAGCCAGTGAGCAGGCTAACCTGAGCCAGTGAGCAGGCTAACCTGAGCCAGTGAGTAGCCTAACCTGAGCCAGTGAGTTGCCTAACCCGAACCAGTGAACAGCCTGACCTGAGCCAGTGAGCAACCTAACCTGAGCCAGTGAACAACCTAACCTGAGCCAGTGAGTTGCCTAACCCGAACCAGTGAGCAGGCTAACCTGAGCCAGTGAGCAGCCTAACCTGAGCCAGTGAGCAGCCTAACCTGAGCCAGTGAGCAGCTTAACCTGAGCCAGTGAGCAGCTTAACCTGAGCCAGTGAGCAGCTTAACCTGAGCCAGTGAGCAGCTTAACCTGAGCCAGTGAGCAGCTTAACCTGAGCCAGTGAGCAGCTTAACCTGAGCCAGTGAGCAGCTTAACCTGAGCCAGTGAGCAGCCTAACCTGAGCCAGTGAGCAGCTTAACCTGAGCCAGTGAGCACCTAACCCGAACCAGTGAGCAGGCTAACCTGAGCCAGTGAGCACCTAACCTGAACCAGTGAGCAGGCTAACCTGAGCCAGTGAGCACCTAACCCGAACCAGTGAGCAGGCTAACCTGAGCCAGTGAGCACCTAACCCGAACCAGTGAGCAGGCTAACCTGAGCCAGTGAGCAGCCTGCTCGAATAGCAGTTGCCTGAATTTACAATCAGTGCGATTTCCTGAAAATAAGCACGCAGATATTCAGGAGAAAATGTGCGTTATTTTGGAGATTTCTGAATGGCAGTTGCCTGAATTTACAACATGTACAATTCTCTGCAGATCAGCATGCAGTTATTTGAACACAAATTTGCGCAGCACTTTACATATATTATTATGCACTCTACAAATAATCACTGCCAAATTCTCCAAGTCATTATTTCAGCGAATCCTAATTGGCAGTTGCCTGGATTTTGAATCAGTGTATTTTTTTGCAAATTAGCATGTGAATATTTGGGTGCAAAACTCATGATTTACTGCGCCTTTGTGATCAGCACTCCTGCCTTGCAGCACTGGGGTCATCCCCTAAAATCCCAACCATGACATTACCTGCTAGGAGTTTGCATGTTCTTCCTATGTTTGGGGGAGTTTCCTCCCACCCTCCAAAAACATGCTAGTAGTGTAATTGGCGGCTCTTGTATGTGTGCACATACAGGGACCTTCCCAGAGTCTACATTGGGCTGAATATTATAAATGGCAGTTTTCTGAATTACCAACTAGTGTGATTTTTTGTAAATCAGCATGCAAAAATTTGGGATTAAGATTCATGTTTCTCAGTGACCTAGTGGTTAGCGCTTCCGCCTCACAGCACTAGAATCATATGTTCAAACCTATGTTCACTACCTGCATGGAGTTTGCATGTTCTTCCTGTGCTTGGGTGGGGTTTCTCTGGTTACCACCATGCTGGTAGGAAGATTGGCTGTTCTAGTATGTGGAATAGGGACCTTTAATTGAGGGCAGAAACTGATGTACATAAAGCTCTGTTACATGGTTGGCACTACATTAATACCTGAAATAAATGGTCTAATTTTATAGGGACCTTAGATTGTAAGCTCCTGAGGAAGAAACGGATATACATAAAGCTCTGTTACATGGTTGGCACTATAATAATACCTGAAATAAATGGTCTAATTATATAGGGACCTTAGATTGTAAGCTCCTGGGGGCAGGGGATGAAGTACATAAAGCTCTGTTACATTGTGGGCACTACATTAATACCTGAAATAAATGGTCTAATTTTATAGTGACCTTAGATTGTAAGTTCCTGAGGACAGGGGCTGATGTACATAAAGCTCTATTACATTGTAGGGAGTACATTAATACCAGAAACAAATGGTTTAATTATATAGGGACCTTAGATTGTAAGTTCCCGAGGACAGGGGCTGATGTACATAAAGCTCTGTTACATTGTGGGCACTATATTAATACCTGAAAAAATGGTCTATTTTTATAGGGACCTTAGATTGTAAGCTCACGAGGGCAGGGACTGATGTACATAAAGCTCTGTTACATTGTTGGCACTATATTAATACCTGAAACAAATGGTTTAATTATATAGGGACCTTAGATTGTAAGTTCCTGAGGACAGGGGCTGATGTACATAAAGCTCTGTTACATTGTGGGCACTATATTAATACCTGAAAAATGGTCTATTTTTATAGGGACCTTAGATTGTAAGCTCCTGAGGGCAGGGACTGATTTACATAAAGCTCTGTTACATTGTTGGCACTATATTAATACCAGAAACAAATGGTTTAATTTTATAGGGACCTTAGATTGTAAGTTCCTGAGGACAGGGGCTGATGTACATAAAGCTCTATTACATTGTAGGGAGTACATTAATACCAGAAACAAATGGTTTAATTATATAGGGACCTTAGATTGTAAGTTCCTGAGGACAGGGGCTGATGTACATAAAGCTCTGTTACATTGTGGGCACTATATTAATACCTGAAAAATGGTCTATTTTTATAGGGACCTTAGATTGTAAGCTCCTGAGGGCAGGGACTGATGTACATAAAGCTCTGTTTCATTGTTGGCACTATATTAATACCTGAAATAAATGGTTTAATTTTATAGGGACCTTAGAGTGTAAGCTCCTGAGGGCAGGGACTGATGTACATAAAGCTCTGTTACATTGTGGGCACTATATTAATACCTGAAATAAATGGTTTAATTTTATAGGGACCTTAGAGTGTAAGCTCCTGAGGGCAGGAACTGATGTACATAAAGCTCTGTTACATTGTTGGCACTATATTAATACCTGAAATAAATGGTTTAATTTTATAGGGACCCTAGATTGTAAGCTCCTGAGGGCATTGACTGATGTGCATAAAGCTCTGTTACATTGTGGGCACTATATTAATACCTGAAATAAATGGTTTATTTTAGAGGGACCTTAGACTGTAAGCTCCTGAGGGCAGGGACTAATGTACATAAAGCTCTGTTTCATTGTTGGCACTATATTAATACCTGAAATGAATGGTTTAATTTTATAGGGACCTTAGGGACTCTAATTAACTCTATTAATTCCTATAATAAATGTAAATTCTCAAATTTTCCAGGTGGGTTCACCGCCAGCGATTACGCTGTGGTCTTCTAATCGCACAATGCCAGCGAATGAGCCCCCCGCCTGCAGTACGCATCGCTGCAGTCACACAGCCCATTAAAACCGTTGGGGCTTTTCCAAAATAATGACAGACCCGCAGCAGCCCCCTTGCTGGGATTGGGGGATACCCTGAGGTTTTCCCCTCCTCCCACCATCTATCACACTTTGCTGGGCACTTACCAATGCAGGGGAGGGTAGCCCAGAACTCTTCTCCCTACACACCTACTCCATCCCCTCCCTGATTGTTCCTCAGCCCCCCCTTGGTGCAGCAGATTGCTGGTGGCAGTACAGTGGGGTATTGTGTGACAATTGCCCCCCTGTGTGTGATGCAGGAGGGAACCCCCTCTTCCCTCTGAACCCCCCTTTGTATAGTCAGCCTGTGTGAAGAACAGCCAGGGAGGGATTCCTGAGCCTGCTCCGCTCCCTCCCCTCCTCTATATAAGCGGCTGCCTGCGCTGCAGTGACAGTTGCTCAGCGGACAGTTCCTGGTGCTGAAGTCAGCGCAGGAGGACGATTGTTCCGCACTCAGAGCGAGCCATCAGTGCTGGACACGGAAAAGCCATGATCACCGGAGCCTGCTGGAGGAGCCTCCTCCTCTGCTTCTTCTTCCTGCGAGGATCTGCCCAGAATTTCCCCCAGACCAGGTTCATCTGCACCTCAGTGCCTCTAGACATGGACATGTGTACCTCCTCCATGCAGAACAGTGGTCCCACCGAGGACCTGAAGACCACTATCCTGCAGCTGCGAGAGACGGTCCTCCAGCAGAAGGAGACCATCATCAATCAGAAGGACACCATCAGGGACTTGACCGGCAAGCTGGCCAGGTGTGAGGGACAGACAGTGCTGGAGGTGCCCTCCAATGAGCCCAAGACAGGGGCAGCCCCTGGATCCAGGAGGAAGGAGACTGGGACCCCCAAAAACACAATGGGAGACCTGTCCAGGACCCCCACTGCTGAGACCCTTACCCAGCTGGGACAGACCCTGCAAAGCCTGAAGACCAGGCTGGAAAACCTGGAGGTAGGGATGGCTCATGGCTTGTATGGTCAGTAGAATGCATGGAAATAGGTATTCAGTCAGACATTGGGGAAAAGGTGTGCAGAGATTGTAATGGGGGCTTGTGTGTTGGTGGGATATGGCTGGGTGCAGGACATAATTGGGATGGTGGGACATGGCTGAGTGTAGGACATAATAGGGGTGGTGGGACACGGGTGGGTGCAGGATATAATGGGGGTGGTGGGACATGGCTGAGTGCAGGACATAATAGGGGTGGTGGGACACGGGTGGGTGCAGGTTATAATGGGGGTGGTGGGACATGGCTGGGTGCAGGATATAATGGGGGTGGTGGGACATGGCTGGGTGCAGGACATAATGGGGGTGGTGGGATATGGCTGGGTGAAGAACATAATGGGGGTGGTTGGGCATGGAGCAGACTTGAGATATAGTGAGGGTGTGTGGAATATGGCTGGATGAGGGGGTGTAGGACAAGGTAGGGGGACATGGCTGGCTGCAG
The DNA here is from genome assembly GCA_037952835.1 of Lithobates septentrionalis. Lineage (NCBI taxonomy): Eukaryota > Metazoa > Chordata > Amphibia > Anura > Ranidae > Lithobates > Lithobates septentrionalis. The sequence goes on along the minus strand of JBBDGP010004240.1, from coordinate 223,060 downwards.
GACCTTTTGGAGGGTGGGACATGGTAAAGGAGACCTGAAAAATGGCTTGCTTTTTGACATGGTGTTGATGGGGGAGGATTTGGGACACTGGGGGAGATATGGTGATGTATACCTGGGATATGGCTGGGTGTGGGACATGGTTGGAGGATTTGGGAAATGGTGAAGGAGACCTGGGAAATGGCTGAGTGTGGGACATAGAGGGTGGCTGTGGGACAGGAAGGGGGTACAGGACATGGTGAAGGGGACCTTCATGGCTGGGTATGGGACATGGTTAGGGGATTTGGGACATGGTGAAGGAGACCTGGGACATGGCTGGCTGTGGGACATGGTTGGAGTATTTGGGACATGGTGAAGGAGACCTGAGAAATGGCTGGGTGTGGGACATAGAGAGTGGCTGTGGGACAGGGAGGGGGTAGAGGCCATGGTAAAAGGGACCTTCATGGCTGGGTGTGGGACATGGTTGGGGGATTTGGGATATGGTGAAAGAGACCTGGGACATGGCCTGCTTTGGGACATGGAGGGTGGCTTTGGGACGGGAAGGGGGTACAGGACATGGTTAAGGGGACCTTCATTGCTGGGTGTGGGACATGAAGAGGGTGCAGGAAATAGTGAAGGAGACAGCTGGGTGTGGGCAGGGCTGCTGTGAATAATCACGGTGCTGTTAGAAATCACGGCTACTTGACAGCCCCCCCAATATAGCAAATTAGTAATTTCACAAAAAAATACACTAGAACCATTATTAGCAGACACAAACATAACCGAGAATCTGTGTAAATTAGACCTTTTTTAAATTGTTTTTTACATTCTTTAAACATCTTTTAATATTTTTTTAAAAAATCTTTAATTTTTTTTAAATGATTTGATTTTACAATTTTTAAAAAATTATTTTTTCACAATTTGTTATTTTTTTACAGGACAGGGAAGCTGTGAGTGCCGTGGGGGAGAGGCAGCACAGTGACAGGGGGGCACACAAGGGGGATCAGAAGCAGGGAGAACAGGGAGGGGGATCTGTGCGGGGGAAGCAATTACAGGAACAATGCCCGGTGTCTATGTCTCTCCTTGCAGCAGCTGAAAGTTGGAAAGGGGGAGAGAAACTGTCTTTCAGCTGCTGCATAGAGGTGCACAGGGCATCCTTCTGTAATTACCCCTCCGTCCGACCACACCGATTCCCTCTGCTGTCTGGGCCCCCCCTGTGTGCCCGGGCCCCCTACAGGAGAACTGGTGGTCTCCCCCTATCAGTGGCCCTGGGTGTGGGACATGAAGAGGGTGCGGGAGATAGTGGGGGTTTGGGACATGCAGAAAAGCGAGACCCAGTTATGGAGTTTGATGCATGATTCTGTCTTGTTAACTCATTGTGGTAACTTACTAGTGCGGTATTTGTTGCTTTTTTTGGAGTCCCCGAGTGTTTGAAGCACTGAGTATCTTAAGCAGTGATGATTGTAAAGTTGGTAGTATAATCAGAAGAGATCATGTTGGTGAATAAAATGTTCTCAGCAGTACATTCACCTATCCCTGTTAACATTAGAAAAGGAACAATTGTTCTGACTGCATTGATGGCGATAATCTTGGTGCCGTCAACCAGCTGCCAAGAGTCAGTCACCAAGACAGACATGTCTTCTGGATGGCAGGAAATGTGACATTGGTTGACCAGCCTTCAGATTGTGGCCATATGCAGCCTAATAAATTGAAGCCATGCCTCTCTTGAGTCTGTCTGGTAGTGAAGGGGTTACCTCCTGAGTTACACAAAGAGAATTTTTCTTGGAAAAGCTCGGCATGGTGGAACTTCACCATTTCTCTTTGGCATTAGGACTGCGCCAAGTGCCCTCTGCATACACTTGTGTTGGTTTGGAGTTCCTCAGAAATCTGTCCCTTCATGGCTAACCTAAGTTGCCCAAAGACAGGATACAACTGCTTCCCAAATCCCAATCTGAGCGATTGCGGTGGGATCAGGAAATGGTCACCCATCTGTGATCTCAGCAATGACCAACTTTGGCAGAGGAGTTGATCACCCTTGTTGGGTTTTACCAGTTGATCACCAGGGTTGCCTGCTGAGCTCATAAATGTGTACACTTGGTTGATAACAAGCATGCATGCTGATGTTTTTTAATTAATGTAACTAAAGTCATTGGGCATGTTGGACCATCATCTGATGTCTGTGGGTGATCTGCTCAATGCCTGGCTGCCCTTGAAATAGCAGCCTGAGGCTTTACTTATCCAGAGATGAAGCCTCAACAATCATCCACATGGTTACCTAAGTCAATAAGCTGCTAATGGGTTTAATTGAGAAAGTCGAATGTTTAGTAATGTTTGTGACAAGCCACTTAACTAACGGCGTGACATGTCCCCCCCCATCCCCCTTTTCCCTGCCCCTTTGCAGCAATACAGCAGAGGGAACTCGTCTGTTCAAGCCAGCAGTCTGAAAGATTTGTTGCAGACCAAAATAGACGACTTGGAGAAGCAAGTCCTGTCCAGAGTCAACAACCTAGAAGAAGGGAAGGTCAACGTGAAGAACGAGACAGAGCTAAGGGGCAAAATAGAGAATGCCCTCACCTCTCTACAGCAGAGGATCACCGACCTGGAAAAAGGTGCGGAGAACACGCTGAGGGTACAATGTGATTGCAGCCGTCTGCCTGTGTATGCCCACCCAAAGAACAGCTCCCCGTATTCCACAACATGGGGTGTGATCATTGCCTGGGAGGAATGTCACAACCCATACAATGTGCAATTGTACCGCCTCAGTAATCAGCCACATATTATATTCTTTGTTCGAAGGATTTGTATTTATAGAATTTTCAGTTTTCAATCTGTGGTGTGATTCAGGCATCTGCAGCTTCTGTTTAAGAACATAATGCAAGCAACCCCCCCCCCCCCTCTCCTTTTTCTTTCTTTCTCCCTCTTTTGTTCTCCCTCTATTTCCTTATCAAACCGCTCCCTACCCTCCACTCCTTTCTCATCTCCCTCCCTTTCCCCTTTTCCTTTCTTTAACCGCAGCCCCCTTCCCTCTTATCTCTCCCATTTATCCCCTTCTTATCCTTCTCTCTTTTCCTTTCCTCTCCTTCCTCTCAACTCTGTCCCTTACCTTTTCTCCTTATTTTCCTCACCTCCCTGCTCTCTTCTTTCCCTACTTTCTCCTCTCCTTCCCTCCACTCTCTCTTTTCTGCAATACCGTCATCTTCCCCCTCCCTTCTCTCTTCTTTTTGTTCTACTCCCCTTTCCTCTCCTCCACTCTGTTCCCCTGCAACTCCTCTCCTCAATCCCCTCCAACTCATCACCTCTGTTCTCTTTCCCCTTCCACTTATTTCCTCTCTTCCCTACCATGCCCTGACCTCTCCTCTCCTCTCCTCCCATTCCTCTTTCTCTCCTCTTCCTTAATCTCCTCTCTCTCCTCACTCCTCTCATCTCTGTACTTTCCTTCTTTCTTTGTCTCTTTCTATCTCACCAATCCAATCCTCTAATTTGACTTTTCATTGTTTCCATTCAATTTTCTCTCTTCTCTTTCACTATCAATCCCTTTTTATCCTCCCCATCTTTTCTCTCCTCCCACCTTTTGTCTCCCGTGTCCTCTTTTCTCTCTTTCTCTTCTCTCCTCTCCCTATCTCCTTTCCCCTCAGTCTCTTCTTTCCTCTCCTCTCTCCTCTCTTTCTCCCCTCTTTCCTTTCATCTCTCATCTCCTCACCCCTGCCCCTCCTCTCTCCTTTCCTTTCCCATCCTATCCTTCTCGTCTCTTCTCTTCTCTTCTCTTCTCTTCTCTTCTCTTCTCTTCTCCTCTCTTCTCTTCTCCCTCTCACCTTTTCTTTCCTCTTTTCTCCTTTCCATCTCTCCTTTTCTCTCCTCTCCACTTCTCTCCTGTCCTCTCCCCTTCTCTCCCCCCCGTCTCTCCTTTCCTCTCTCGCCTCCTTCTCTCCTCTCATCTCCCTCTCTCCTTTTCTATCCTCTCCCCTTCGTCTCTTATTTTCTTTTCTCTTCTCTCCTTTCCTCTCCTCCCCCCCGCCCCTTCTCTTCTTGTCTCCCTGTCTCCTATTTTTTTCTCTCCTCTCCACTCATCTCCCTCTCTCCTTTCCAATCTGTCTCTCCTTTCCTCTGCTCTCTCCTCCTCCTCTCTCTCCACTCTCTCCTTTCATCTCTCCTAACCCCCCCCCCCCCCCGTCTCTTCTCTATTCTCCTCTCCCCTCCTCTCTTCCTCTCTCTTATCTCCCTCTCACCTTTCCTTTCCTCTCCTCTCCCTCTGTCTCTCCTTTTCTCTCTTCTCCTATTCTCTCCTCTCTTCTTCTCTCCCCTCCGTCTCTCCCTTCCTCTCTTTCCTCTTTCTCTCCTCTCTCCTTTTCTCTCCTCTCTATCTCATCTCCCCTTTGTCTCTTCTTTGCTATTCTCTCTCCCCCCAATCTCTTCTCTTCTCTCTTCTCCTCTCCTCTCCCCTTCCCTGAGCTCCCTCTCACCTCTCCTTTCCTCTCCTCTCCCTTCCATCTCGCTCCTTTTCTCTCTTTTCCTCTTCTCTCCTCTCCTGTTCTCTCCTTTTCTCTCCCCTCCGTCTCTCCTTTCCTCCCTCTCCTCTCATCTCCCTCTCTTCTTTTCTCTCCTCTCCACTCCTCTTCTCCCATCTCCTCTCATCTCCCTCTCTCCTTTCCTCTCCTCTCCTCCCAGCTCCCTCTCTCCTCTCCTCTCCCCCCCTCCCTTCTCCTCTCCTCTCCTTCCCTCTCCTCTCCCTCGCTTATTTTCTCTCCTCTCCTCCCATCTCTCCTCTCCTCCCAGCTCCCTCTCCTCCCATCTCCCTCTCTCCTCTCATCTCCTCTCCTGTCAGCTCCCTCTCTCCTCCTCTCCTCTCCTCTGTCTCTTTCTACCTCTTTTCACCCTCATATCCCCCCCACTATTTCCTTTATCTCTTTGCTGTGTCTCTCTGCTATATAACATGCTTGCAGGTCGGATTCTGTGCTGCAGTTACATAACATGAAGAGTCAGGGAGGAATTCATTTCAGAGCTCTTCTCTTAGCCTTGGCCCACATTGAATGCCTCTGTGTATTGCTACCTGCACAGAACTGGAGAGTGCATTCACATTGCAGACATCTGTACACATCGGTCGAGGTGACCTACGAAGGATTTAGCTCTCTCAGCATTTCCCTCTCCCCCCCCCCCCCCCCCAGACCTCAGTTTTTCTATGTAGCCGGCTCTATTGAAGCCGCCTGCCACGATATGCCATCAGAATAATGATCAGTGTTTGCAATTTGTTGTTTTATATCGCTGTAAGAAATAACCAGAGCTTTCCTTACTAATGCGAAATGCAGCCTTGGCTGGGGCTGGGTTATGGTGCCTCCTAGTGACATATCTGGGGTAGTTACAGAATTTTTGAAACTTTTCTTGGGGTGATGTCATAGTGATGGTGTGTTTTTATGCTGCAGTTTGATTGTGATCGGTGACAGTGATGTTGGTTTGGGGGATTCACATCATTGATTATCCCGACTGCTACTTTCTGTGCTGGGCAGAGGTCTTCCCTCCAGTGATACAGGAAAATGGAACAAAGGCTGCAGCACAATAGTACATACAAATAACACATCTGGCTCGGTTTATTCAGCCTGATTGCATTTTAGTAATATAATGAAAAATTAGGTTGGGTTTTAAATCTTAACAGGATAAAAATACAAGGCAACCATTACTGACCAGCTTCTGCAAATACTAATTAGCTGTACCTGATCTGGAACAAGTATGCAGCCAGTGAAGTCAGATTGTCAGGTCAGTGATTTATTAAAGCCATTGAATGAGAAAGACAACTGAGCAGTTTGCATTTCCAGAAGGCGGTCAGCTGCGGCAGCTTCCATATTTAGCGTTGTGACAGGTTCCCTTTAATCCAGCAGCAGGACCTCTGATACGTTGACAATGCTGAGGGTCCTAAAATGAACAGATAAGCTTGCAACTACTCAAGCAAAATGTAATAAAAGAGTATAGGAAGCCACAACTGTTTTTGGATGTTGGGGGAAGTTTTGAACCCCTGTTCTCCGCTTGGGAGATTTATCCTCTCTGTTTGCCCTGATGATTATTTGTCTCCTGTATAGAAATAGAAATCTTTGGGGAATCCAAAGTTATTTTGGGATGGTCAAATTAAACAGGAAGCATTGGGAAATCTTATTGGTATGGTGACAACTAGTGCCCTCTACACCGATCGGACATTGATCGGACATTCCAACAACAAAATCCATTGGATCTTTTCCGACGGATGTCGGCTCAAACTTGTCTTGCATACACACGGTCGCACAAAGTTGTCGGAAAATCCGATCGTTCTGAGCGCGGTGACGTAAAACGCGTACGGTCGGGACTATAACCGGGGCAGTAGCCAATAGCTTTCGTCTCTTAATTTATTCTGAGCACGCGTGGCACTTTTGTGCGTCGGAATTGTCCACATAGGGTCGGAATTTACGCAAACGGATTTTGTTGGCGGAAAATTTTATAGCCTGCTCTCAAACTTTGTGTGTCGGAAATTCCGATAGGAAAAAGTCAGATGATGGAGCCCACACATGGTCGGAATTTCCGACAACAAGCTCCAGTCGCACATATTCCGTCGGAAAGTCGGGATGTGTGTACAGGGCATAAGAAGGGATTTCCCCTCACTTCCTGTTGTGTCTCCAGGACAGGAAATGTCAGAAAATCTCTTCAAAGGGGAAAAAAATAGCGACCGAAAAAATATATAGAAAATCATGCTTTGGTTTCATCCAATTAGAAACAAAATGATTTTACATAAAAGGAGGGTGTCTATACAAGTGGCATCATCTTTTCACTTCCAATGACATCACGGCTTGTCATCTCCGCTGATAGATTTCATTGTGCATCGGCTTTTCCCTGCACCAAGCACAGCTGCCTTCCTGTGGGGTGCTGGGGGTGAAGGTGCAGCTTAGCCAAGGAGGGATGGAACCAAGGCCACATGGGAAGCATGCAACAGTCTATTGCACACATATGCTTGAACTTCCAAAAGGCAAATTCAAACATTAGCAGCGCTAATCGATCGACATTCAGATCAACATACAGTCCAGGGGCGGACTGACCATTGAGCAACTCGGGCACTGCCCGAGGGCCCTGGGCCACTAGGGGGCCCCATCAGGGTTGCCAGCCTCAGTAAAATCAGGGGCAGTATGGACCAGGGACAGCCAATAGACAGTATGGACCAGGGACAGCCAATAGAAACATGTCTGTGTATACTGTGTGTACATGTATGTGTATACTGTGTGTGTGTGTGTATACTATGTGGCCCCATAATCTCTGATTGCCTGGGGGGCCCCATAATCTCCTATTGCACGGGGGCCCCATGAGTTGTCAGTCCGCCCCTGATACAGTCTATTGGCTTGGGTCAAGGAACGTCTATTTAAGATGGGCAGAGACATCGGGCCCCACACCTGCAATGACAGGTGATACCCGGGCTATTTCCTACCATTTCATTCCAACTAACCCTAACAATCCTGCTTAGGGGCAGATTATTGGAAAGACGTACTCTTAGTATTATCTTGGTGAGGTGCCAAATAATCATTATTGCTCCACTGGGATTAGGAGAGATTTTTTTTTGCCTTCAATAATCCTAGGTCTAGAAGTCACAGGTTAGGCTTGTGTTTGAATCTCAGCCTAGTGCCTCTGGGAAATGAACCTTGCTTGTCTTCTCCATCTCTTTAGGTCAAAAGGAGAACAGGCCTGCCGACAAATTCCAGCTCACTTTCCCCTTGAGGACAAACTACATGTATGCCAAAGTAAAGAAGAGCCTTCCGGAAATGTACGCTTTCACTGTGTGCATGTGGCTCAAATCCAACGCCTCCCCAGGGGTGGGGACTCCATTCTCATATGCAGTACCAGGCCAAGCCAACGAGCTGGTGCTTATTGAGTGGGGGAATAATCCAATGGAAATATTAATCAACGACAAGGTAATAAAATCATCAGTCTTCATTTCTCGATTTTAGGGAGGCGCACAGAGTTCAGGAAGGTTTTAGGCAAAGGGGTGCTTGAAGTGAACATATGGCCAGGCTGTGGTCTTTAAAGAAATAACATATTCCTAACAAACAAAAAAATCAGCTTTAAGTCAAGTCCTTATTGACCTCTGTAGCCGCAGGCACTGTTAAAAAAACGATTCTTAAAATAATAATGGTTGTAAACCTCAGGCATTAAATACGGACAAAGCATATCCCTCTATAGTGTGTACGTGTCTAACTCCAGAGCACAAAGTGTCATTTCTGTCTGCTGCCTCCTTCCTCTGCTATCTACATGAGTTTGACAAGTTTTCCTGACACCAAGAGATAAAAGGTGACAGGGGAGGGAGCTCCAGCTTATTGACAGCCTCAGATCTGTTCCTGTGTGCTGTATGAAAGGGGGTGTGTCCCTTCACTCAAACCAGCTCTACTCAGTGTAACTTCAGCTCTCCTCCCCCTTTTTTCGGAATGCTTAGACAAACTTTAAAATTTCTGGACTTTGAACAGCTGTAGAGAAGAGAAGACAGCAGATAAACAGGTACAACTTTTGTAGGAGGATTTGTTTCATCTCTGTGTTTCCCCTGAGGCCAGTCATCTCACTGGGTATAGGGAGGGTTTACAACCACTTTATCTTTAGAAGCACTAGTCCTTCAAATCATTCTGAGCAACTCAGCTCCCCCTCCTTCCCTCTCCTATCAGTGACTCAACTTCACCTCCTTCCCTATCCTAGCAGTGACTCAGCAGCTCAGCTCCACCTCCTTTCCTCTCCTAGCAGTGACTCAGCAGCTCAGCTCCACCTCCTTTCCTCTTCTAGCAGTGACTCAGCAGCTTAGCTCCCCCTCCTTCCCTCGCCTATCAGTAACTCAGTAGCTCAGCTCCACCTCCTTCCCTCTCCTAGCAGTGACTCAGCAGCTCAGTCCCCCCTCCTTCCCTCTCCTAGCAGTGACTCAGTAGCTCAGCTCCCCCTCCTTTTCTCTCCTAGCAGTGACCCAGCAGCTCAGCTCCCCTCCTTTCCTCTCCTAGAAGTAACTCAACAGCTCAGCTACCTTTCCTTCCCTCTCCTAGCAGTGACTCAGCAGCTCAGCTACCTCTCCTTTCCTCTCCTAACAGTGACTCAGCAGCTCAGCTCCCCCTCCTTCCCTGTCCTAGCAGTGACTCAGCAGGTCAGCTCCCCCTCCTTTCCTCTCCTAGCAGTGACTCAGCAGGTCAGCTCCCCCTCCTTTCCTCTCCTAGCAGTGACTTAGCAGCTCAGCTCCCCTCCTTTCCTCTCCTAGCAGTGACTAAGCGGCTCAGCTCCCCTCCTTCCCTATACTAGCAGTGACTCAGCAGCTCAGGTCCCTCTCCTTTCCTCTCCTAGCAGTGACTCAGCAGCTCAGCTCCACCTCCTTCCCTATCCTAGCAGTGACTCAGCAGCTCAGGTCCCCCTCCTTTCCTCTCCTAGCAGTGACTCAGCAGCTCAGCTCCACCTTCTTCCCTATCCTAGCAGTGACTCAGCAGCTCAGCTCCCCCTCCTTTCCTCTCCTAGCAGTGACTCAGCAGCTCAGCTCCCCCTCCTTTCCTCTCCTAGCAGTGAGTCAGCAGCTCAGCTCCACCTCCTTCCCTATCCTAGCAGTGACTAAGCGGCTTAGCTCCCCTCCTTCCCTCTCCTATCAGTTACTCAACAGCTCAGCTCCCCTCCTTCCCTCTCCTATCAGTTACTCAACAGCTCAGCTCCCCTCCTTCCCTCTCCTATCAGTTACTCAACAGCTCAGCTCCCCCTCCTTTCCTCTCCTATCAGTTACTCAACAGCTTAGCTCCCCCTCCTTTCCTCTCCCAGCAGTGACTCAGCAGCTCAGCTCCCCTTTCTTCCCTCTCCTAGCAGTGACCCAGCAGCTCAGCTCCCCCTCCTTTTCTCTCCTAGCAGTGACTCAGCAGCTCAGCTCCCCCTCCTTTCCTCTCCTAGCAGTGACTCAGCAGCTCAGCTCCAACTCCTACCCTCTCCTAGAAGTAACTCAACAGCTCAGCTCCCCCTCCTTTCCTCTCCGAGCAGTGACTAAGCAGCTCAGCTCCGCCTCCTTCCCTCTCCTAGCAGTTACTCAACAGCTCAGCTCCCTCTCCTAGCAGTGACTCAGTAGCTCAGCTCTGTGTGAAATTTTGGGTTAAGTGCTACCGTAAACCTTCCTTCATTAGTCTCTGAATTACACATAGGGTGTCTTGAAACATGCTGGCAGGGCATGATGTACAAACTGCATATTCTGGATGTCTGTTCACACATTTTTTCACCCCATGTGGTGCAGATTCTCCTTGCTGTATCCCCCCCCCCCCCACCCCGTCCCCGCAGCTCTGCTAGCTTCCTCACTTTCCTCTCCTAATGGCTGCTGCTGGAGGCACACAGGGGAATGTTTCAGGATGAACACAGATCATTGATCAGTACTGTGTTCAGTAGTGTGTTCATTCATAACAGGTTCCACACTGACTGGTACCTGACCTTTCCTGTAGATCCTCATTAAGTGACAGCAATATTAGGTGCCCAGGAAAGCATCTACTGGGGGCAGTTTATGTTCTAGATAATTTGAGTCTCTTCTTTTTTTTTAACAGGTAGCAAAATTACCTTTTGTAATTAATGATGGCAAATGGCATCATATCTGCATTGCCTGGACAACACGGGACGGTGTGTGGGAAGCGTACCAAGATGGCGTACTTCGAGGAAATGGGGAAAACTTGGCACCCTACCACCCCATCAAACATCAGGGAGTGCTGGTGCTGGGGCAGGAACAGGTAAATGTGTTAGAAAACCCTAAATTATTATCTACCTTGCTGTACAAGTCCCCGATTACAAATATGTTTTCATGTCAATGGCTGTTTTCCTGCTTTCCCATAAACTTTTAAGTTTTATATACGAACCCAGCTTCATAGTAATAACTGCTTAGGCTGTTTTAACTGAGAGTTTTATGCAATAATTCTAAGTATATAAAACAATTCATGCAAATGTTGGTGGTCAGTGCTGTGTGTCTCCTCAAATGTTGGTGGTCAGTACTGTGTGCCTCCTCAAATGTTGGTGGTCAGTGCTGTGTGTCTCCTCAAATGTTGGTGATCAGTGGTGTGTGCCTCCTCAAATGTTGGTGATCAGTGGTGTGTGCCTCCTCAAATGTTGGTGATCAGTGGGATGTGCCTCCTCAAATGTTGGTGGTCAGTGCTGTGTGTCTCCTCAAATGTTGGTGGTCAGTACTGTGTGCCTCCTCAAATGTTGGTGGTCAGTGGTGTGTGCCTCCTCAAATGTTGGTGGTCAGTGCTGTGTGTATCCTCAAATGTTGGTGGTCAGTGCTGTGTGTCTCCTCAAATGTTGGTGGTCAGTGCTGTGTGCCTCGTCAAATATTTGTGATCAGTGGGATGTGCCTCCTCAAATGTTGGTGGTCAGTGCTGTATGTCTCCTTAAATGTTGGTGGTCAGTAGTGTGTGCCTCCTCAAATGTTGGTGATCAGTGGGATGTGTCTCCTCAAATGTTGGTGGTCAGTGCTATGTGTCTCCTCAAATGTTGGTGGTCAGTGCTGTGTGCCTCGTCAAATATTTGTGATCAGTGGGATGTGCCTCCTCAAATGTTGGTGGTCAGTACTGTGTGCCTCCTCAAATGTTGGTGGTCAGTAGTGTGTGCCTCCTCAAATGTTGGTGATCAGTGGGATGTGTCTCCTCAAATGTTGGTGGTCAGTAGTGTGTGCCTCCTCAAATGTTGGTGATCAGTGGGATGTGTCTCCTCAAATGTTGGTGGTCAGTGCTATGTGTCTCCTCAAATGTTGGTGGTTGGTGCTGTGTGCCTCCTCAAATGTTTGTGGTCAGTTGTGTGTGGCTCCTCAAATGTTGGTGGTCAGTGATGTGTGCCTCCTCAAATGTTGATGGTCAATGGGATGTGTTTCCTCATATGTTGATGGTTAGTGTTGTGTGCCTCCTCAAATGTCGGTGGTCAGTTTTGTGTGTCTCCTCAAATGTTGGTGGTCAGTGGGATGTGCCTCCTCAAATTTCGGTGGTCAGTGTTGTGTGTCTCCTCAAATGTTGGTGGTCAGTGGGATGTGCCTCCTCAAATGTGGGTGGTCAGTGTTGTGTGGCTCCTCAAATGTTAATGGTCAGTGGGATATGCCTCTTCAAATGTTGTTTGTAAGGGGGGGGGGGCTTCCTCAAATGTTGGTGGTCAGTGGTGTGTGCCTCTTCAAATGTTGGTGATCAGTGATGTGTGCCTCCTCAAATGTTGGTGGTCAGTGGGATGTGTCTCCTCAGATGTTGGTGATCAGTGGTGTGTGCCTCCTCAAATGTTGTTGACCAGTGGGATGTGCCTCCTCATTTATTGGTGGTCAGTGGGATGTGCCCTCTCAAATATGTGTCCCTTGAAATACAGGTACATTTGAGTAATGCATGGATCCTAATGTTGGTTACAATTTGTAGCCAAAGTAGTCACCTTGGTGGTCCACAAGAGCAGTGTTACTTACCTGAGAAACAATAAACAGGTCCGGCACCACTTGTTCCAATCTCTTGGGCAGGTGATGTTGGGCCTGAACTATACTGCCAGTGTAGGGCTGGATATGCATCCTCCTTGCTGAGAGTCAAAGTGACTTGCTTTGAAGGAATTTGCTAAACCCGCACAGAAACACATTTTGCAGCATTGATTATATTGCTTTTATAGAACATGTTATTTACACATTCGTTCTGCATAAATTGGCCAAAAACAAATGTTCTTTAGGCTATATTCTCTTCTCAACAAATGTTTTTTTTATTACAAAATAAATAAACCAAAGTGAGTCAGCCCTGCACCACGAATAAACCGTGATTGTGTGAATTTCCAACTTGAATTTCCAAACTAAGTCCACGTGTAGTGTTCTTCTGTAACTATCCTCAGAGTCTTGATAGATATCTCTTCTGTGCAGTTTTCATTTTGATGTCAAATTTCGATTTAGTCGTAGTCTTTTGACTAAAATGTCATTTTAGTTTAAGTCGTTTTTTAGTCATCTGAATTGTTTTAGTTTTAGTCGTATTTAGTTGACTAAAATCTAATGGGTTTAGTTAAATTATAATGCATTATTGAAGCATTTCTCTAAAATTGCCAAACTTATGATATACTCCTGGAGTAAAAATCGAATAACATGTTAATATTTCTGGTATGAAGGGTTAAACATGCGCTACAGACACAGATTTAGCAGTTGGAATATGGAACGTCTTTATAAAGAAAACCAAGTTTCATAGACAAACAGAAATATTGCTTTTGTCTAAAGTCTTTTGACTAAAATACCATTTTAGTTTTAGTCATATTTTAGTCATCTGATTTTTTTTAGTTTTATCATATTTTAGTCGACTAAAATAGTGTGAATTTCATCATTTTTTTTGCTTCTGTGAAATTAACACACGATGTGCTGCACACACCACCACCATTAGCCCCTACTGTATAGAAAAGAAGACCAATCCCTCTGAAGAAGCCATGCCCAGTGGTGTAACGCGTAAGGGGGGGGGGCAGCACTGGTAACTGAAGACACAGGGGTGGCCTGTCCATTGTGGCCGCACAGGCGCCGCCTCCCCTATCCACCACCGCCACCCTCCCTATCCATGCGCTCGGTCCCTTTCAGGACACCAGGCGCATAAATTACTATGGCAGGGAGGGGCGAGGGTGTGTTTTTTGAAGCACCTGATTAGAGCCAGAGGCTCTAATAGGCTTCAAAATAGGGTGGGCTTGGGGCACAGAGCATTGCGCCTGGACCGCACCCAGTTGTATATTGAATTGAATATTCGCTGTTGCAACATTGATCCTCTTCCCGGCCAATCGGGAAGCAGGTCTGATTCTGGCAGCAGCACATTTTCATTTCCTTTGAATATACAGTGGGGACGGAAAGTATTCAGACCCCCTTAAATTTTTCACTCTTTGTTATATTGCAGCCATTTGCTAAAATCATTTAAGTTCATTTTTTCCTCATTAATGTACACACAGCACCCCATATTGACAGAAAAACACAGTTGACATTTTTTTCAGATTTATTAAAAAACAAAAACTGAAATATCACATGGTCCTAAAGCAGGCCATACACGGTCGAATTTTGAACAAATTTTCTTTTCAAAATCATCGTTTTTTTGTGATCCGATGATGCCACCATTGATTTTCGAAATTCGTCCGACCAAGCCTTCAATTTTACCTCATGTTGCTACAGAAAAGAATTTTCGTGGCTGGGAATCTTCTTTTCTCTCCGTAAATTGTCTTTTCTTATTACATTTCTCTCACGATTCTCCCATCATTGATTAGAAAATCTTTCGTTTTTCCAAAAATTTCCAACATGTCCGATTCCTCAAATTTGATTGCCGCACGAAAATCAGCCATTGCTGCAGCACACTAATGGTGCGAAATTCGTACAAAAATTCTTTGATACGATTTTCGAAAGAAAATTCTTTCGAAATTCGAACAGTATATGGCCAGTATAAGTATTCAGACCCTTTGCTGTGACACTCATATATTTAACTCAGGTGCTGTCCATTTCTTCTGATCATCCTTCAGATTGTTCTACACCTTCATTTGAGTCCAGCTGTGTTTGGTTATACTGATTGGACTTGATTAGGAAAGCCACACACCTGTCTATATAAGACCTTACAGCTCACAGTGCATGTCAGAGCAAATGAGAATCATGAGGTCAAAGGAACTGCCTGAAGAGCTCAGAGACAGAATTGTGGCAAGGCACAGATCTGGCCAAGGTTACCAAAAAATTTCTGCTGCACTTAAGGTTCCTAAGAGCACAGTGGCCTCCATAATCCTTAAATGGAAGACGTTTGGGAGGACCAGAACCCTTCCTAGAGCTGGCCGTCCGGCCAAACTCAGCTATCAGGGGAGAAGAGCCTTGGTGAGAGACGTAAAGAAGAACCCAAAGATCACTGTGGCTGAGCTCCAGAGATGCAGTCGGGAGATGGGAGAAAGTTGTAGAAAGTCAACCATCACTGCAGCCCTCCACCAGTCGGGCTTTATGGCAGAGTGGCCCGACGGAAGCCTCTCCTCAGTGCAAGACACATGAAAGCCCGCATGGAGTTTGCTAAAAAACACCTGAAGGACTCCAAGATGGTGAGAAATAAAATTATTTGGTCTGATGAGACTAAGATAGAACTTTTTGGCCTTAATTCTAAGCGGTATGTGTGGAGAAAACCAGGCACTACTCATCACCTGTCCAATACAGTCCCAACAGTGAAGCATGGTGGTGGCAGCATCTTGCTGTGGGGGTGTTTTTCAGCGTCAGGGACAGGACGACTGGTTGCAATTGAGGAAAAGATAAATGCGGCCAAGTACAGGGATATCCTGGACGAAAACCTTCTCCAGAGTGCTCAGGACCTCAGACTGGGCCGAAGGTTTACCTTCCAACAAGACAATGACCCTAAGCACACAGCTAAAATAACGAAGGAGTGGATTCACAACAACTCCATGACTGTTACTCAATGGCCCAGCCAGAGCCCTGACTTAAACCCAATTGAGCATGTCTGGAGAGACCTAAAAATGGCCGTCCACCAACGTTTACCATCCAACCTGACAGAACTGGAGAGGATCTGCAAGGAGGAATGGCAGAGGATCCCCAAATCCAGGTGTGAAAAACTTGTTGCATCTT
Source organism: Lithobates septentrionalis (assembly GCA_037952835.1). NCBI lineage: Eukaryota > Metazoa > Chordata > Amphibia > Anura > Ranidae > Lithobates > Lithobates septentrionalis. Next base: position 207,534 of record JBBDGP010004240.1, on the reverse strand, counting down.
TCCCAAAAAGACTCATGGCTGTATTAGATCATAAGGGTGCTTCTACCAAATACTGAGCAAAGGGTCTGAATACTTAGGACCATGTGATATTTCAGTTTTTCTTTTTTAATAAATCTGCAAAAATGTCAACTATTCTGTGTTTTTCTGTCAATAAGGGGTGCTGTGTGTACATTAATGAGGAAAAAAATGAACTTAAATGATTTTAGCAAATGGCTGCAATATAACAAAGAGTGAAAAATTTAAGAGGGTCTGAATACTTTCCGTCCTCACTGTATATTTGTAGAGGTGGGTGCAGGGGTATTATTGTTGGTTTTGGTTTTTCTTTTATTATGAACAGTAGTAAAATACCCCATGATGGTCACAGGGCTGAACAGGAGCATATGAAAGACATCAAGTCTAGAGAAAGCTACAGGGAATTATATTAAATATTGTGGTATTTTATTACTGTCCATATTAAGAGAACATTTGTTCAGAAGAGAATATCCCAAAGCAGCTTTGCTCAACTGGGGTGCCACCTGGAGTTATCAGGGGTGCTGTAATGCATCTTGTATCTTTGCATGGAAATGTATGATGCTAATCCAGGGCGGGTGGCATTCAGGGCAGCCCTGGCATTTAGAAGGGGATTGAAAGTCTACCTCTGTTTAGGCCTGCTCCATCTCCCCTTCACTGCCAAGAAAGGTAAAGACTCTAATGTGAAAGGATGGGGGGGGAAACTAAGGAGGGTGGGAAATGAGGAGTTTCATGTGGGAAAGGGGAAACGATGGAGGACATTCCATCTTTTTTTTTTTTTTGCACAGAACGAATGTACTGTTGACTAATAGCTATGCACATTTTTGTTATAAAAAGACCCCTGCGTATTCCGTGTTCTATGTGGAAGTTACATTGTTTCCATGGCAGACAACATTGACAACCTGATCTTTTTTCCCTTTCGAAGGACACGCTAGGAGGCGGGTTTGATGCCACCCAGGCTTTCGTTGGCGAGCTCGCCCATTTCAACATGTGGGACAGAAAGCTGACGGTGGGAGAGGTCTACAATCTGGCGACGTGCAGCAACAAAGCGACCGGTAACGTCATCAGCTGGGCAGAAACCAACATTGAGATCTTCGGAGGGGCCACCAAGTGGACATTCGATGCATGTCGCCAAATGAACTGAAGCCTGCGGATTTCCCTGTCTTGGCGAGACAAAAAATTCTTACCATCGGCCTCATCCTGCACTTGCCTTTCAAAACGTGAAAATGTCGGGGGAGGGGGGTGGGGGGGGGTGGGGGTTCATCAACTAAAAAAGGTGGTTCGATTTAACTTTTCTTTTTTTTTTTTTTTTTTTTTTTCAACCTGCAAAATGACAAAACAGGAAAAAAAAAAAATCTAAACAAGCCAAACCACATTATTCAACCCATTGTTTCGTTTTCCATCAATCACGTTTTGCATTCGTGAGTGAGAAAGCTTGATTTTTTTTTTTTTTTTATTTTATAGGAAAGGCATGCAAATCGTTCAGCAGGACATTTTTCAGCTTTTTTTTTTTTTTTTTATTTTAGGGAGATTTCACTTTTTCTACATAGGAAGATCCCTCTTTGAGTTTTTTTTTTTTTACATTGCCAACTTGGTTTAACCTCTTGGCTGCTGGAAAGCTCTGCACACCGGACGGGAGCTCTAGATGTCTCCAGCAGCGTCGGGGGGTTAATCCGGAGTGCCTTGCGCTGGTACAAAGATTCAGCACATTTCTCATCCTTTGCATTACTTTCTATAGACGTGTAATAATAACGGTATTTGTTGGCTATGCGGCTCGAGCTTGCCCCATCCACAGCTGTGTTCATTCTGTTTCGGATTGCTGTCATTGAGAGCTTTGACCTGAACTGGTTGTGTGACCTTCAGTCAGGGTTTTTGGGGACCTTGCTGTCTCTTCGATAACTCCAGCAAATGCTAACGCATGGCAGACGAAAAAAAAAACAAAAAAAAAACCCAACCCTGTCCTCTGGTTAAGTCACGCCGTAGCATTTTTTTGTGAATTTTTTTTTTTTTTTCCAATTACTCTGTAAATATATTTATTTATTTTTTGACGCGCATGCATGATAAGTAAACGGACATTCCGTCATTTTTCTTTCACCTCCTGGTAGAATTCTTTCAATTTAGTGGAACTTTTATGGCTGAACTAAAAAAAAAAAAAAAAGTCAGCCGTGCAAGAGGACTCTTTTGCGATTTGATAACGAAACTTTACTATGAAAAGAAACCTTCGATTTTCCAGGCAATATTTCTAAGTCATTTGGATCCCTTTGTAAAAAAATGAAAAACGTCGAATTTTATTACCATGTGGTTCGAATGCTGAATCTGGTTACAGATTATTTTATGTTATTAAGCACTTTCTCTGCTAGCCATAATGAATTTAGGAAAAAGAAAAAAAAAAAACTTTGAAAGGGTAGTTTTTTTTCCATACCAAAATACAGTATATGTAGCTCGTGTTTTACTGGTTTGCAAATGTTTGGGAAAAGATTGTGTGGGACCACGCTTAACCGCTTGCCTGTTCAATATGCTATGACCCCACTGTGATCGCATTCAAATAAAGCGCATTTAAAACCATGAACAAAAAATGTCAGACCTTGTAGCTGATTGGCCCTTGAATGGGGCAGCTGCATTAGAATTCCTTTTTTTCATTATTTTTTATTATCACCTGGTCCTATAGTGACTACGCTCACTCTCTGTGCTGTATCTATGGAGGAGCCATAGTCGTCACTCTGGCTGGACTTTAAACATACAGTTATTCCTCTCTTCACCTCTATTACATGAGGGGTGATGGGGTTGGTAGTTTACAGAAGGATGATTGCTGGCAGTTGTTCAGACATGGACACTGCATTCCTGGCAGAATCATTTTCTAAAAATGTTCTTAGTCTGAAAAATAAAAATCAATGCAGCCATGCATCTAAGGATTGGTAGTCTGCAATATATTGTATTTTTTGTTCTTGGTTTTAGATAACCTTTAATTATTTTTTTCAGTTGGAACCAATGGACTGCTTGCCTGGTAGATAAATTAGCTTTAAGAATGTATTCCTAGCCAAACAGCCATTGTAGTACAGTCAAGCCTGTTGAGTCTTCAATGGTTCTTCTGAAAAATGCTCAAGCAGTCACGAGGTAGTCAGCGTCACACAGTTGTGTTCTTATCTTATAACCAAGGAGGGCAAATTTATGACCTTTCCTACAGTTTTCATCCAAGTATTCACCATCTGGTGCTCTTCAGTGTAATTAGGACCCCCCCCCCAGGAAAATGTTCAATGTTCGTTGCCTATCCATTAGCACTGGATGGTGACTGCATGGAACTGGCCAAGTGTGCACACAATCTAATGTAGAACATGACAAGGCTTGGTGGGCCTTGTGGGCCTTCAATGGATGAAAAGCCACAGTCTGTCTACTTCTGGTATAAAGACAGGGATAAGTGTTCTGACCTCCGATGTGTCCTGTTTTTTTTTCAGGACGGTCTTATCATTCATTCGTTTATATTTATATCTTTTTATTGAATTTATTGCAGGCCATTGATACAGTTCAGCTAAAGGGATTGTTCTTCAATTATATTTTTTATTCATTTCCCCCCTTGTGGAGGAATATGGGCTCTATCCCAATAGAGGCTTCACAACAGTAGGAGGAGCTGTGACTCTTCTAGGACATGTCAGAGCTTAGTTGTGGCAGGGTCAGTCTGTGGTCTGCTTTGGATTCAGCATGTGATCTGGGAACCCTAGTAAAATGAATCTCACTTGGAAAAATAGAACCGTTACAGCAAATTTTGGTGAGGATTGAGGTCAAATCTGACCAACAGTCACCCAAACTTGAAGTCAATCCAGATTTCATTTCGGCAGGATGGATCATCCACCATTGTATTTTGGTCATTGTATGGCTGCTCCTCTTGCCCCCCCCCCCCCACACCACCACCATTATTCAGATGTGTGTGAGGCCAATCCCTGCACCTCACTGCCCTTTTGGTTGAGACAAAAGCTGACCTAAAACGTGAGATGATCCAATTGCAGGTCTGAGAGTTATCTTTGATGTTTTATGATGTCAGCCTAAAACAGATCCAACTTATCTTGTCCATATAGCACACAACAAGAGAATGACTATCTGCTACCACCTCATCCCCCCACTCCAAACACATGTCTGACAGTAGTCTAGCTTAGTGGTTCACAACCTCAGTCCTCCAATACCCTCAAACAAGCCATGTTCTGGGGGTCTCGTAAACATCAAGCCTTTGAGATTCAAAGCAAATGTGCAAGGTGAAGTTAATCCTAAAAACATAACCTGTTAGGGGTACTTGAGGACTAAGGCTGGGGGCCACTGATCCTTTAGCTTTGCAACTGTTTAAGCTACTCGTCAGGAGCAAGCATTCAGGTGGAACCCACCGTCTGAAGAGATTTCGCCATACACAAATTGAATAGGTCCGTTTGGGGCAGTAAAAGTGGTTGTACTGGGACAGTTGTGGTCATCAGACAACTGTACCTACCACCCTGCCTCACTGATATCTGATGGGTATTGTCCTGAAATTGACAGCTTTGAAACCTAAAATTTTCTGCAAATGTTTTGCCTTTTAAACAGAAATGAGGGAGAAGTCCAGCTCGTAAAATTGCCAATTATAGCAATGGACGGATTGAGGGATTTCTCTTCCTCTTCTGCATTCCTCCCTGTTTCCAAATTTGCAGACCATGGCCACCTAGACCACAGCAGCATGACATGTTCTACCCCCAGAGATGTCACATATGTGCTTAGCCGGTAGGCCATGCCTACGTATTATTAAGAATTATTTCAGCTCAGGACAACAAATAGCCATTCTTTAGGAGGTAATAAAGGGAAGTCAGGGTAATGGGAAGGTACATTGGTCTTTCACACAATGATGAAGCTGAAAACAATCTCAGGGTGGCCATGTATTTGGTGAACTCTTGCAGCAACTCATTGGAGTATCTCCTGTGGGAAAAAAAATTGTGTGGGGCTCCTCTAGGTGAGGATGGAGAGTTTTCCTGATCAATAGAAGCTCTTGGTATTGCATGAATAGATTGCCAATGGCTCACCTTTTATAATAATGAAATTCAGTAACTATTTCACTGTGTATCACCTCTTATCTCAATCTCAATGAGAACTTGGTGGTGTTGTGGCAATTGTCTCGGCTCCTCTTGTCCTCAGAGCTCTGTTCATCTACAGCAAGGCTTATTAATATCTCAATAACTAGGAGAAGTCCTAAATTTAAAAAAAAATTATGGACAGTTTTCATTTAATGTTTATGCCAGGCACAAACAGAGCTAGAATAATAAAAAATAAAATAAAAAAATGCGGGTCCATTCCCCTTAAAGTCCCATACTGTACCTTATATGTAGCCACAGACAATCCCTATTGCTGAAGATGTCAATATACCCATGACCCTTCTTGTCCCGTCTCGATCTCCAGACTTGCACTGACTAGACTACGTCTCAGGTATATGCCATTTTATGATGGATGCTGTCCGAAAGACAGTGTATATTTTTTGCCTAATTACTGTGTATAAACCCTCTTTAAGATATAGCTCATAGGGGTAGCTACTTGACCAACGCCTCTAGCAAGCTTTAACGCTTAGGCCGACCATACCTAAGCCACACCTGTTAATCTGGCGTTATGCCCTGCCCACTGTACCTAAGCCACACCCTCTAACCTGGTGCAAATCCCTGCCTACTACACCCTACAACCTGGCATCCTGCCACCTGTTACCACTAAGCCCTGCCCCCTCTTTCTATACCCACTAGACAAATTAATCCTTGTTCGCAACAGTTGGCGCACATCAGGCAAATCACTGCACACAAATTGAAGAAAAAAAAAAGAAACTTGCCTGGAAAGCACAAATTTCAATGTTTTTTGCCTGATTTGCAGCCAATCGGTTTCCCTCGCTTACCCCAAATCCGTCCCATTCCAATATGGTCGGCCTTAATGCACCCGGAAGTCTTGCTTCTTTCGCCCCTTTTGATAATTGAGCGTTCTGTATCACATTATAAAAGGAATTTATTATATGTAATGTTATGTATTAAATAGTAGAAAAAAGAAACAAGGAAAAATGAATTATTCTTGGGCTACCCTCCCTCAAATTATTGTAAAAAAAAAAAAAACGTATAGAGATATATAGAGAAAAGCACTTATTTTCACAGAAATTCTATGTTTTCTATGGATTCTTTAACCTCTTTGGAGACAGACTGTAGTTATTGCTTGAAATCTTGTTGGAATTCAAAATTATTTTTTTGAATGGCAAATCCAGAGAGCCGAATGGCAATGATTTTAAAATGATTTGTATGGAGGACCACTACACCTACTGAAATGCAGGTTGACTTCCTAACAAACACTTATAAAGATAACTGATATATGCCATAGATTTCCCCACATTTTTAAATTTTTTTTGCAATTATTAAGTTCATAAAAAAAAAAAAAAGTTAAATATTGAGAGAAAAAAACAAAAAGTGTATGAAAACCTAAAATCTAAATTTTGATATATTGCTATAAACTCCCCTGTAATCCTGACAGCTTGATGATTTTTTTTTTTTTTGCCCTTTATGGTGGGCGAAGGGCGTTCAACTGAAATGTTGGAGTGACATCGCCCACTGCTACCAGTTCACAGAGAGGCACTAAAAAAATTGGTCATATGACCACTAACAAAATCTAAGCAAATAGGTATTGTTTTTTTTTTTTTACAAGTAAAATTTCTGTGTGTCTTAATTTTTTTAATGTATTTATTTTTTCATATGTCTTAAATAATAATTAGTGTAAAGAGAAAAATAAAAATTGGATTAGAGCTTTGTTACAATCTAGCTACTTTATGCAAACTTAATGAAAAAAAGTGCAAACCCATATTGACCAATTACAAATCAGCTTTCCTTCGCCCGATTTTTATTTTTGAAAGCTGTGAAGGTTTTGCATTGGCAGATTTTGTTGCCTTCAACAAAAATCGTTAAATTCTTAGCTGCATTTGAAAATACTACAATTTATGAATAGACAATAACTGGCGGAGCTATTTATTTAGCCTGATATTTATGTTGAGTTGACATCCTCTTTTATTTTATTTACATCACATGTGTGGGAGACACATTGGATTGTAGATTTGTCCAATGTACTGTTTTTTGCTTGGAGGGTTCTGGTTTATCTTCAAATATTACTTCATAATTGATTAGTCACTCTATTTTTTTCCCTTTTTGGTTTAACTGAATATCAAGGCTGAGCTCTTCCTTTCTGAACGCTCCTAAACTTGCATAAAACTGTAAATACTTTTAATTAAATTTAAATGCAAAAAGCACAACTGAGCCAACCGACATCAAAAGTATAGAAACAATTAGGTTTAACAGAATAGACATGTGCAAAATGAAAAAATTTGTTTCATTTTGATTCATTATTTACATAAATTTGTTTAATTACTTTTGTTACGTTCATTTAATTTGTTTTCGGAATTAGTTTTATTTATTCATTTTCGAATCAATTTTGAATATTTTTCAAATTCGAATAGTTCTCCAATTTCCAAAGAGAATAAAATAAAATAGAAAATACAGGAAAATGATATATTTTTTTTCTATTCTATTCCTGTATTTTCTATTCCATTTTATTCTCTTTGGAAATTGGAGAACTATTTGAATTTGAAAAGTTTTCTAATTCAAAAGCTATTCAAATTCAAAAAGTTTTCAAATTCGAATTTAAAAACAATTTGAATTCAAAAAGTATTCGAAAAGCACTGGAATTCGCATTTCGTCTGAATTTTTCTTCGTTATTTCGGATTAGTTTAAATTCGGTACTATTCTAATTCTGAAATTCGGATACATCCGAGTTTCAGAAAACCGAAAATTCGTCCAAATTTGAATTCGGAACAAAAGGAACCGCACATGTCTCAGAAACCTGAGTGAAGCCGATGGGTTGAGGTCTGTACAGTACATATCTATTATATTCCTTTATTTTCTATTCTATTATATTCTCTTTGGAAATTGGAAAACTATTTTGAATTTGAAAAGTTTTTCGAATTCAAAAGCTATTCAAATTCAAAAAGTTTTCAAATTCGAATTTAAAAACAATTTGAATTCAAAAAGTATTCGAAAAGCATTCGATTACGCATTTCGTCTGAATTTTTCTTCGTTATTTCGTATTCGTTTAAATTCGATACTATTCTGATTCGGAAATTCGGATACATCCGAATTTCCGAAAATTCGGATACATCCGAATTTCCGAAAATTCGTCCAAATTTTAATTGGGAACGAAACGAACCGCACATGTCTCAGAAACCTGAGTGAAGCCGATAGGTTGAGGTCTGTACAGTACATATGGGCTTCAGCTTGTATATGAGCAAAAACACTGGAAAAGTAATTAAACTTAACTCAACTTAAAAAATGCTGGAAAAGGAGTTCTAGCCTGGGAAAAAAAAAATAAAGTCAGCAGCTACAAATCGTGTACAAATACTGTAGCTGCTGACTTTTAATTTAAGGACACTTACCTGTCCACAGATCTTGCGATGTCGGCACCCCAAACCGATCCGTCCATCAGCTCCGGATGCAGCGCCGGCATCTTCACTAAGGGCTCATTTACATTTGCTTCGGCTTCAATGCACATTTAGGGCTAGTTTACACTTGCTTCAAAACAAGGCTTCGGACAGGCTTTGTTAAAGCTCTCTGAATGCCAGTCAAAGCTCCTGTCACTAAATAAAATGGTTAGCTTACAGATTTGTTTACACCTAGCTTTTACTTTGCTTTGGTTTCGCTTCAAAAATTATACCCCATGTCGCTTTAGTGGTGCTTCGAAGCCTCCATAGAAGTCTATGACAAAGCTCGCTTGAAGAACCTGTGGCTTTTGAGAGGCTTTCATTCAGCTTTAGCTTCACTTTGTTTTGGAGAAATTGCAGGTATGAGATATCCACACACACGCAGGGCATCTGTCAGGCTTCAACAAAGCTTCAACAGAGCATTACGGAAGCGTCACAGACACTTCACCGAAGCACCACCGTAGTTCATCGAAGCACCACTGAAGCATCAAAACCACATCATAAAAGTATGTTGAAGCAGTAGCCGCTTTAATGTGTGTTGAAGCCAAAGCAATTGTAAATTAGCCCTAAAGCTCCTACCGCTTCAACAAGCTTTTATGATGTGTTTTTGATGCTTCAGTGGTGCTTCGATGAAGCTCTTTGAAAAGCTTTGTTGAAGCTTGGCAGATGCCCTGTGTATGTGTTTATATCTCACACCTGCAATTTCTCCAAAGCAAAGCTGAATTAAAGCCTATCAAAAGCTTCAGGAGCTTTGTCATAGACTTCTATGGAGGCTTTGAAGACTTTATGAAGCAACACTAAAGCGACATGGGTATAATTTTTCAAGGGAATTTGGGAAGCCAGCAGCACTGTGGGGTGTGGGGCAACAAGAGGCAGGTAATCCCAGACAATAGGGGAAATCGGCACCACACATAGAGATTAGGGTGTGCCCAGACACACCCGGCACACCCCCTGCACATACCTATGACTTTAAAGCGGTGTTCCGCTTGGGGAAAAAAAGCAAATACTGTAGCTGCTGACTTTTGATATACAGACACTTACCTGTCCAGGGATCCCGCGATGTCGGCACATCAGCCGATATTCAGGTCAGCTGTTGGGTGCTGCCACCGCTATTTGTCGTAAGTGTAAATAGGCAGTGAAACCATTCGATTTCACAGCCGGTTCCCTACTGTGCATGCGCAAAGGGCTTTCTAATTGGCCGGGCGGCGGAGGAAGGTGAAGGAGAGGGGGGGGGACTTCCGAGGGCGCAAAAACAGATTGTTAAAAACAGATGTAGCACCTTTGGGGGGCAGATAAGCAGAGGTTCCACTTTTGGGCGGAACTCCGTTTTAGTACAGCATAATGCAATGAATACACTTTAATACAATATAGTACAATACAATACAATGAAAACACTTAAATACAATATAATACAATGAAAACACTTAAATACAATATAATACAATGAAAACACAAAAATACAATATAATACAATGAAAAAACAAAAATACAATATAATACAATGAAAACACTCAAATACAATATAATACAATGTATTGCAGATAAGATATTTTAGCACAGAGTGTAGCAAGCCACTCATTTCTGCCAAGGACCCGTGAACTTTTTTCTTGATACATTGTTTCAGCTTTATTTTGTATCTGAGGTCAACTTGTATTTCGGTGTAGAGGTCCTTTCCAGGCTCAGTCAGATGGACGGTTCACAAGCTGTACCTGGTGAACAGCGATCGAGCGGCTTTACAAATTGCGCTCAGTGTGGACGCGGAGTGGCGGTTGCCTGGAGGGCTACCCATCCTCCCACACAGAAATGAGCTGGGAGTGTACGGCGTTTGAACCGTCAGTCTTGTCCTAGGCCGCACATGGAGCTCCTGTAGGGCTGGATCCACATATCAATCACAGGCTGCTATAAACCTTCTGTACAGAACGTTTTCTTATCCTATTCACTGTGTAATAAAAAAAAAAAAAAATGGTGAAAGACCTGAGTATAAAAACAGAAGCACAATATGAGCTTTATTTTCCTTTCACCGGTTTTACAGCCATCGAGTTGCCAATGGTTTTCCTTTCTCCACCAGCTTGTCCATATTTTTCTGGTACAAAGACGTTTTTCGCTGACCAAAGCTGTAAATTCCCCTTTTTCGCCATATTACCCCCCAAAAAAACTTCTCTGTTCTATTTTCTGATTTGTATGGGTTCAAAGCCAGATTCTGACGTCTCTCCCTTCCCCTTTTCTCCTTGATTTACACCATGCTGTTTTGTTGACTTCACTGCTGGAATTTATTGTTGATTTTATTTTTACACAATAAAAAAAAAAAAAAGAGAAGCAAAAAAAACGTTCTCTTTTGTCTTGTTTTCTTGATGTGTTCATAAATGTAAAATGTCAGTAAGGCGCCGTTTACCGATTGTAAAAAGTCACTCCGCAACTCATAAATGTCATTTTGATGTTCTCCAGCCTTTTGGATTATCCTCCGTTCCGGCTCAGGAAAAGCTTGCTGGATAACGATTGATCCACCAGGTAGCTAATAGAGCTTAGAAAATGAATTATGGGCCAAACACAACATTCAGTGCTGAGCCATACATCTACATTACACTTCAGTTTATAAAGGTCTGTTGGTGACACCGAGGATCCTGCAGCTGTTGCTGACCGTACTGACCACTGAAGACAGCGCGATCTGAGCCGAGAATGGACTCAGGCAGCAGCAACTGGTATAAAGCTGAACGCAGGGGGGATAAAAAAAAAAAAGACACAAAATAAGTTAAAGAGGAACTGCAGTCTGCTCACATAATTTGTAATAAAAACATCTTTGCCATTGTGAAGCTTCCCTCCAACCACTTTGCATATTATTTTATGTAGTACCCTCTACCTTAGGTACAGTCAGGTCCATAAATATTGGAACATCGACACAATTCTAATCTTTTTGGCTCTATACACCACCACAATGGATTTGAAATGAAACAAACAAGATGTGCTTTAACGGCAGACTTTCAGCTTTATTTTGAGGGTATTTACATCCAAATCAGGTGAACGGTGTAGGAATTACAACAGTTTGTATATGTGCCTGCCACTTTTTAAGGGACCAAAAGTAATGGGACAGATTAACAATCATCCATCAAACTTTGACTTTTTAATACTTGGTTGAAAATCCTTTGCAGTCACTTACAGCCAGGCCCGGATTGGCCATAGGGCAAACCGGGCAAATGCCCGGTGGGCCGGGGCCGCCGGGCTGCATGTTCTTGCTTTCAGGGACAAGGCAGGCTGCTCTTTAAGCCCGCGCCAGTCCCCCGGCCTTTCCGCGGCCGCCCGGCTGCCAATTCAGCTCAGGCTCAGCCATCGGCAACAGGGAGACGGAAACATGAAGGGGGAGGAGCTAGAGGAGACACCTCTCCACGGCCGCCAGTATAGTTCAGCCATTGGTGCCGGGGGCGTGACCACAAAGGGGAGAGGAGTCTGCTGCAGCCGGATCAAAGAGAACAAAGGTAAGTGTGGCGCCCTGTCCTGAATAGGAGGAGCGGTGGGGGCGGCTGCATATAGAAGAATTATTCTCTCCATCTTCCTCCCGCAGTCTCTGAATGCCTGCCTCTGCTCCTCTCCCTCTCGCAGGCTGTCAGGTACTGCGGGAGGAAGATGGAGAGAATAATTCTTCTATATGCAGCCACCCCCACCGCTCCTCCTGTCCTGCTTATCTCTGCTGCCCCCACAGTGTTCTCTACCCCCCCACAGTGCTCTCCACCTCCCCCATGCTCTCTGCTGCCACTCTGTGCCCTCTGCTTCTCTCCATGTGCTCTCCACCTCCCACCCTGTGATATCTACCTCCCCCATGCTCTCCGCTGCCCCCTGTGCCCTCCACTTCTCCCCCAGTGCTATCCAGCCCCCCCCCTGTGCTCTCCACCTCCCCCCATGCTCTACGCTGCCCCCCTGTGCCCTCCGCCTCTCCCCCTGTGCTCTTCACCTCCCCCAATGCTCTCCTTTCCCCCCAGTGCTCTCCACCTCCCTTCTGTGCTCTCCACCTCCCCCCATGCTCTATGCTGCCCCCCTGTGCCCTCTGTCTCTCCCCCTGTACTCTCCACTACCCCTCTGTGCCCTCCGTCTCTCCCCCTGTGCTCTCCACTGCCCCCTGTGATATCCACCTCCCCCATGCTCTCCACTGCCCCCCTGTGCCCTCCACTTCTCCCCCAGTGCTCTCCAGCCCCCCCTGTGCTCTCCACCTCCACCCAGTGCTCTCTAGCCCCCCGTGCTATCCAGCCCCCGTGCTCTCCTCCTCCCTTCTTTGCTCTTAACATCCCCCATGCCCTATGCTGCCCCTCTGTTCCCTCCGCCTCTCCCCCTGTGCTTTTCACCTCCCCCCATGCTCCACGCTGCCCCCTGTGCCCTCTGCCTCTCCCCCTGTGCTCTCCACCTCCCCCTGGGCTCTTCACCTCCCCCCAATGCTCTCCAGCCCCCCCAGTGCTCTATAGCACCCCACCAGTGCTCTCCAGCCCCCCTGTTCTCTCCACCTCCCTCCTGTGCTCTCCACCTCCCCCATGCTCTCCGATGCCCCCCTGTGCCCTCCACTTCTCCCCCAGTGCTCTCCAGCCCACCCAGTGCCCTCTAGCTCCCCCCCGTGGTATCTAGCCCCCCTGTCTCTCCTCCTCCCTTCTGTGCTCTCCACATCCCCCATGCTCTATGCTGCCCCCCTGTGTCCTCCGCCTCTCCCCCTGTGCTTTTTCACCTCCTCCCATGCTCTACGCTGCCCCCCTGTGCCCTCTGTCTCTCCCCCTGTGCTCCCCACCTCCCCCATGCTCTATGCTGCCCCCTGTGCCCTCTGCCTCTCCCCCAGTGCTCTTTAGCCCTCCCAGTGCTCTCCAGCCCCCCCCTGTGATCTCCACCTCCCCCATGCTCTACGCTGCCCCCCTGTGCCCTACGCCTCTCCCCCAGTGCTCTCCAGCCCCCCCATTGATCTCCGCCTACCCCCTGTGCTCTCCACCTCCTCCCATGCTCTCTGCTGCCCCCCTGTGCCCTCCGCCTCCCCCCAGTGCTCTACAGCCCCCCCAGTGATCTCCACTTCCCCCTGTGCTCTCCGTCTCCCCCCTGTGCTCTCCGCCCCATGCTCTTCTGCCCTCCCTGTGCTTTACGCCCCACCCTGTGTTTTTGCTTCCCCCTGTGCTCTCCAACCCCCCACCCCCTGTGCTCTCCAGCCCCCCATGCTCTCCGGCCCCCTTGTGCTCTCCTCTTCCTCCCTGTGTTCTCTGCCTCTCCCCTGTGCTCTCTACCCCCCCATGCTCTCCACCTCCCCCCACAGTGCTCTCCAGCCCCCCTGTGGTCTCGCCCCACCCCATGTTCTCAAAGTTCTTCCCTGTGCTCTCTGCCCCACCTGCTTTCCCTGTCCCCCTCGTCCCCCGCACCTTTGCCGGGTTTCCCCCTCCCCTCTCCCGGGGGATCCGTCAGGATGGAGAGTGGGGAAGGGGCCGGTTAAGATGTCATGGGCTGCTCATTCCAAAATGCCCGGGCCTATTTTTTATCCCAGTCCGGGCCTGCTTACAGCCTGAAGTCTGGAACACATAGACATCACCAGACGCTGGGTTTCATCCCTGGTGATGCTCTGCCAGGCCTCTACTGCAACTGTCTTCAGTTCCTGCTTGTTTGTTTCATTTCAAATCCATTGTGGTGGTGTATAGAGCCAAAAATATTAGAATTGTGTCGATGTCCCAATATTTATGGACCTGACTGTAGGTCGGTGCTAGGTGTAGGTTTTGTGTAAGCTGCCAGCACAGGTAAATTTAGGCAGGCCTATGCTGCGAGCTAGGCCTGTTTGTTTTGATCTGGGGGCAGGGGAGTGGTTTAGTATAGCAGTGGGTGATTGACATGTTCCTCAGCTCTTGGGCGCCTCCTCTGTTTCCAGGGAGAATGTTCTGGAAAAGAGGCAGGGCAGAGAGCTGGAGTGACATGGGGTGCATGTGGGAGCCCTGACCAATCCCCAACTAGGATTGGCAGGGGGCAGGCCTCCTACATATACACATGGTCTGCCTGCTGGGGAGGAGTTGTCGGCTGGGTGAACTGGATGATGGAGTGTTAGACTGTCATGTCTGAGGGAACCCCCTTTCTGGGGGGAGGGTACCTCAGGCAGGAAGCTGGGGAGCTGGGAGGGAGCACTCTTTACACGGTCATAGAGAGGTGTCCTGGAACTGGAGCTGGAAGAGACAGTTGGTCAGCACGTCCGGAGGCAGGTGTCGGTGAGTGGAAGCACAGTGGAAAGCTCTGGAAGAAACATGCCAGGAGTTGGATGTAGAGCCAGAGGGAGAGACTGTGGGTGTTATGTGTCAAGTCGCTGCAGCCAGGAGGGCGGGCAGGATTTGCAATCGGACTTGCTGGGATCAGTAGTCCATCAAGTACATTTATTCTTCCCAATCAAATCGGTTGCTACCACAATGGGGTACTATAGACCCTGGCCTGCAAGGGGCTATCAAGGAAAGACACTAGGACTTATTCAGAGTGAGGCCTAGTCATGTGCTGATGGTGTGACAGGAGACTAAAGTTAGACAGTGAAGTAAGTGCTCCAAAGTAGTGTGCTGGAGGAGAAGTGAAGTTAGTTATCCAAAGTAGTGTGCTGGAGGAGAAGTGAAGTTAGTGATCCAAAGTACTGTTCTGGAGGAGAAGTGAAGTTAGTAATCCAAAGTAGTGTGCTGGAGGAGAAGTGAAGTAAGTGCTCCAAAGTAGTGCCCTGGAGGAGAAGTGAAGTTAGTGATCCAAAGTAGTGTGCTGGAGGAGAAGTGAAGTTAGTGATCCAAAGTTGTGTGCTGGAGGAGAAGTGAAGTTAGTGATCCAAAGTACTGTTATGGAGGAGAAGTGAAGTTAGTGATCCAAAGTTGTGTGCTGGAGGAGAAGTGAAGTTAGTGATCCAAAGTACTGTTCTGGAGGAGAAGTGAAGTTAGTGATCCAAAGTTGTGTGCTGGAGGAGAAGTGAAGTTAGTGATCCAAAGTACTGTTCTGGAGGAGAAGTGAAGTTAGTGATCCAAAGTAGTGTGCTGGAGGAGAAGTGAAGTTAGTAATCCAAAGTAGTGTGCTGGAGGAGAAGTGAAGTTAGTGATCCAAAGTAGTGTGCTGGAGGAGAAGGGAAGTTAGTGATCCAAAGTAGTGTGCTGGAGGGGAAGAGAAGTTAGTGATCCAAAGTAGTGTGCTGGAGGAGAAGTGAAGCTAGTGATCCAAAGTAGTGTGCTGGAGGGGAAGAGAAGTTAGTGATCCAAAGTAGCGTGCTGTAGGAGAAGTGAAGTTAATGATCCAAAGTAGTGTGCTGGAGGGGAAGTGAAGTTAGTGATCCAAAGTAGTGTGCTGGAGAGGAAGTGAAGTTAGTGATCCAAAGTAGTGTGCTGGAGAGGAAGTGAAGTTAGTGATCCAAAGTAGTGTGCTGGAGGAGAAGTGAAGTTAGTGATCCAAAGTAGTGTGCTGGAGGGGAAGAGAAGTTAGTGATCCAAAGTAGTGTGCTGGAGGAGAAGTGAAGTAAATGATCCAAAGTACTGTTCTGGAGGAGAAGTGAAGTTAGTGATCCAAAGTTGTGTGCTGGAGGAGAAGTGAAGTTAGTGATCCAAAGTAGTGTGCTGGAGGAGAAGTGAAGTTAGTGATCCAAAGTAGTGTGCTGGAGGACAAGTGACGTTAGTGAACCAAAGTAGTGTGCTGGAGGGGAAGTGAAGTTAGTGATCCAAAGTAGTGTGCTGGAGGAGAAGTGAAGTTAGTGATCCAAAGTAGTGTGCTGGAGGGGAAGAGAAGTTAGTGATCCAAAGTTGTGTGCTGGAGGAGAAGTGAAGTTAGTGATCCAAAGTACTGTTCTGGAGGAGAAGTGAAGTTAGTGATCCAAAGTAGTGTGCTGGAGGAGAAGTGAAGTTAGTAATCCAAAGTAGTGTGCTGGAGGAGAAGTGAAGTTAGTGATCCAAAGTAGTGTGCTGGAGGAGAAGGGAAGTTAGTGATCCAAAGTAGTGTGCTGGAGGGGAAGAGAAGTTAGTGATCCAAAGTAGTGTGCTGGAGGAGAAGTGAAGCTAGTGATCCAAAGTAGTGTGCTGGAGGGGAAGAGAAGTTAGTGATCCAAAGTAGCGTGCTGTAGGAGAAGTGAAGTTAATGATCCAAAGTAGTGTGCTGGAGGGGAAGTGAAGTTAGTGATCCAAAGTAGTGTGCTGGAGAGGAAGTGAAGTTAGTGATCCAAAGTAGTGTGCTGGAGAGGAAGTGAAGTTAGTGATCCAAAGTAGTGTGCTGGAGGAGAAGTGAAGTTAGTGATCCAAAGTAGTGTGCTGGAGGGGAAGAGAAGTTAGTGATCCAAAGTAGTGTGCTGGAGGAGAAGTGAAGTAAATGATCCAAAGTACTGTTCTGGAGGAGAAGTGAAGTTAGTGATCCAAAGTTGTGTGCTGGAGGAGAAGTGAAGTTAGTGATCTAAAGTAGTGTGCTGGAGGAGAAGTGAAGTTAGTGATCCAAAGTAGTGTCCTGGAGGACAAGTGACGTTAGTGAACCAAAGTAGTGTGCTGGAGGGGAAGTGAAGTTAGTGATCCAAAGTAGTGTGCTGGAGGAGAAGTGAAGTTAGTGATCCAAAGTAGTGTGCTGGAGGGGAAGAGAAGTTAGTGATCCAAAGTAGTGTGCTGTAGGAGAAGTGAAGTTAGTGATCCAAAGTAGTGTGCTGGAGGGGAAGTGAAGTTAGTGATCCAAAGTAGTGTGCTGGAGGGGAAGTGAAGTTAGTGATCCAAAGTAGTGTGCTGGAGGAGAAGTGAAGTAAATGATCCAAAGTAGTGTGCTGGAGGAGAAGTGACGTTAGTGAACCAAAATAGTGTGCTGGAGGAGAAGTGAAGTTAGTGATCCAAAGTAGTGTGCTGGAGAGGAAGTGAAGTTAGTGATCCAAAGTAGTGTGCTGGAGAGGAAATTAAGTTAGTGATCCAAAGTAGTGTGCTGGAGGAGAAGTGAAGTAAATGATCCAAAGTAGTGTGCTGGAGGAGAAGTGAAGTTAGTGATCCAAAGTAGTGTGCTGGAGGAGAAGTGAAGTTAGTGATGCAAAGTAGTGTGCTGGAGGAGAAGTGAAGTTAGTGATCCAAAGTAATGTATAGAAATATACACGCAACTACTTATATTCTACTAAGAAATATGCATCCCATGTCCCTTTTCCCCAAACAAGTTCAATCCCCTAATAAAAACAACAAAAACATGCAAGAGACTGTTCATTATCTGAGGAAGTGTGCTTACAATGATGTCTGACCAGCAGGGTGAAATGTGTGGATGTCGTAATACGTAGCAACCCCACGGGGCCAGCGCTACATTTATACAGTATACACTGTGATTCTGTACTTGCCAAATATGCTGCAGAAATCTCCATCCACTGAGTCTGGCTGCATCCATTTTTAACTGTGGGCAGCTGAAGCTGCTGCCTGTTCACTTCCTGGATTTACACAGACACACAAAGGACACCTCCAGCTCTGCAGCTCTAATTGGCCCTCTTATGACTCATCCCCCCTCCCTTTCTGCCAAACCCAGGAGAGTGAGAGAGAGAGAGCTGTACATGATAAAATAAGCCTAGGCTAATGACCAGACAGGAAACAGGAAGTGGGCTGTATAAGGTATTTACTGGCAGGAAAAAAAAATGTTTTACTATCCAAAGTTAAAACAACAACAAGGGCAGAAGATTTAATAGATAGAAAGATGAAAAATGACTGAAGTTCTGCTTTAACACAGCTCTGAATGAGTTCCAACATCATTGGGTGTATTGTGCTATAAAGACGTGCTGAGTCAACAGGGCCGGGACAAGGGTTGGTGGGCAGCTGCCCTGGGCACTATGGCATCATGTGAGTTCGAGGGGAGGGGGGGGGGCTATGAGGATATTATGGGGAGGGGATTTGTGTTGGGAGGGGGACTTTGGGGAACAGTAAGGGGTAAGAATTGTTTTAGGAGGGGAAATTTGGGTGAAAGTTCTGGGTGATTTAGGGGGATTTGGGGGATTTGTGCTACAAGAGGTTATATGTGGAGGGGGATTTTTTTGGGGGGTGAGCATTTGTGCTAGGAGGGGGAATTGGGGGGAAATTTGTGCTGGAAGAGGGGATTTAAAGTGGGGGTGATGTGTACTTGGAGGGGAAATTTGAGGAGTAGAAGATTTGTGCTAGGAGGGGAGATTTATTTTAGTGTTGGTAGCCAAAGATTTGTGCTGGGAAGGGGGATTTCGGCAGGGGGGATTTGTCCTTGGAGGAGGGGAATTTATGCTTAGGGGTAATCATGCAGATTCGTGTTCAATTTTTTTGGGGAGAATTTTTGGCAAGGCAATTAGACTGCAGTTGCTCCAGAGCTTAGTAAATGAGCAGAAGCTCTGCTGACTTCCATCATCCAATTATGTGCAAGCAAAAATGCTTTTTTTTTTTAATTTTCCTTGCACGTGATTGGGTACTCTTTGTGTAGTGAAGCTTTACTTCATTTACTGCTATATTAAGCTCTGAAGCAACTTTGCAAAGTGCACAGTCTATTTGCCTTTAGTAAATCAACCCCTCAATGCTCATACATCTTGGGGGGGGGGGGGGGGGGGTGCAGTTTGGCATGTCTGCCCTTGGCTCTAGATGACCTTGCCCTGGCACTGCGAGTAAATACCTGAACTTAACATATTATCAGCCTCTTGCAATCACTGTACTGGGGGAAGGTGGAGCAGCAAAAGGAGCCAATTAGTTGTTCTGTAATGCAGGGAGCGTGCTGATAGTAGGAGAGAGAAGAGTGACCGAGAGCTCATTTATCTCCTACTTCTCCTTTAAGGCTTCGTTCACACCATGTGCAGGGATGTGAGTTTTTCTGCATGAGTTCTGCAAGGGCACAAAAAAAAAAGAATCGTTCTCTTGTTCTCTATGTGCCCTGCCGACACCGCAACACTGGGATCAGATTTTTCAGACCCTTTTCTGTTCCCAAATGACTGTGCCCCCTCTGTGTCCAAAGCCACATCCATAAAGACATGACTTTTCCCCTTACCTGTGTACAAAGCCAGCTCCATAAAGACATGACTGCCCCCCTCATCCCTACTGATCACCTTTGGGATAATTTGGCATGCATACTGTGAGGCAGGTCTTTTTTTGGTGCCCAATGTTAGGCCCAAAGTGTGAGCCAGGTCTTCTCATCCAACATCAGTACCTGACCTCACAAATGCTCTTTTGGCGGAATTGAATTTTTGTAGGAAGCCATCCAAGTAGAGCGGAGCCAGCTTCATAAAGACATGGGGGTTGATTTACTAAAGACAAATAGACTGTGCGCTTTGCAAAGAACACATGCAAGGAAAATGTGAAAAACTGCATTTTTGCTTGCACATGATTGGATGATGGAAGTCAACAGAGCTTCTGCTCATTTACTAAGCTCTGGAACAACTGCAGTTTATTTGTCTTTAGTAAGTCAACCCCAACATGTGACCAGTTTGGTGTGGAGGAACTTGAGTGTTCTACACAGAGCCCTGACCTCATCCCTACTGATCACCTGACCTCATCTACTGATCACCTGACCTCATCCCTACTGATCACCTGACCTCATCTACTGATCACCTGACCTCATCTACTGATCACCTGACCTCATCCCTACTGATCACCTGACCTCATCTACTGATAACCTGACCTCATCTACTGATCACCTGACCTCATCCCTACTGATTACCTGACCTCATCTACTGATCACCTGACCTCATCCCTACTGATCACCTGACCTCATCTACTGATCACCTGACCTCATCCCACCTTTGGGGGGAATTGGAATGCCGATGGCGAGTCAGCTCTGCTCATCCAACATCAGTACCTGACCTCACTAATGGGCACAAATTCCCACAGACACCCTCCAAAATCTTGTGGAAAGTCTTCCCAGAAGAGTGGAGGATGGTATAGGCGCAAATGACCATGGTTTTGGAATGGGAGGTCTAACAAACTCATAAAGGTGTGATGGTCAGGCCCCTAAAATTTTGGTCATATAGTATAAATCAACCTGATTGGACCTTTTGCCCAAGTTTGAGACAATTTCTAAGATGGCATTGTGTGTCAGTGAATACATAAAACGTGTGTTTTTACGGATGTGAAAGGCAAGAGTCTTCTGAATACCTAAAAGTCCAAAATGCATATTTGCTACCAGCCAAATCCTTTGGGGTTGGTAGTGAAAGCTGGTTCTGCCATTTTAACTATGACCTTGAGGTCACATGATATCCTAGATAGCTCAGGATTCCGAGCGTGACATAACCGCTTTAATTATTTTCGGAAAGGATTTTTCTTCACCTCTTGACCTTCCCCGGTATCTCCAGAGAGCAAAAGCCACGTTCAGATTCCGGAGTGACGTTGGCCGTGCTTATGTAAGGTTGTCACAGTGACCTCATTTCAGGAATCAGTAAGAAAATAAAGGTCACAGGGAAAGCGAAGGAACTAAAATAATCAATAATAATAATATCATATAATGCAATAAAGTAACAATATCACCCATAGAATTATTTATATACCACAAATCATAAAGTCTTCTCTAAAAATAAAAAAAATCATACTTGATGTATTTATAGACGTGTAATGGTGTAACACATCTGCATAGACCCCCACCCTCAGCTCCACTCTGGAACACAATCTCACTTCAGGGCTACCATAAAAACGATTATGCTGCTAATCATATATGTAGCCAAATCCCAAGCCTCTCCAGGCCTAATGGTGACCTCCAGAGTTAGGGACAGCTGACATGCTTCTATGTAGAGTGGGTTACGAGGCTTTTTTGGGTGTAATGTAAGGTAGATTAATGGGCGTCAGACACTTCTTGAATTCAAAGAGATTTATTTTCTCTTAAACAGAACTGTGGGAGAGAGGGTTAGGGCCAGGACACCCTTTAGTAGTTGCAATGTTAATTAGCAGATTCTGAGACTTCTATAGGTAAACAGCCATGCAGGGAAAGGCACACACCACTTCTACATGTGTAGACACTCTGTCCCCTATGACAACAATCTTGAACAGTTTCTAACAAAAGTTGTAATGAATGCTGCAGTTCACGGTCCCTCAGACTGTTGGGGGGCCGCACTATAGTTTAAAAAAAATATGAACTAATTCCTATGCACACATCTTATTTGTAGTGCTAAAAAAAAAAAAAAACAGGAAAAAAACAGTACAATATTTAAAATAAAGAACAATTGTAATCAATATGAACGTATCAGTATTTCATAGACTCCCCTCATTACAGAACCACTCCCAATCACAGACCCCCCCTCCCCATCACAGACTCACCCCATAACAAAGCCCCCCCATGACAGATCCCCCCATCACAAAGCCCCCCAACACAAACTCCTCTCCATCACAAAGCCCCACATAACAGATTCCCCCCATAACAGACTCCCCCATATCACATACTTCCGTCATCACAGACTTTCCCCATAACAGACTCCGCCATCACAGATCCCCCCATAACAGACTCCCCCATCACAGATCCCCCCATATCAGTCCCCCCGATAGCACAGACTCCCCCATCACAGATCCCCCATAACAGACTCCGCCATTACAGATCCCCCCATAACAGACTCCCCCATCACAGATCCCCCATAACAGACTCCCCATCACAGATCCCCCCATATCTCAGATCTCCCCATCACAGATCCCCCCATATCACAGACTCCCCCATCACAGATCCCCCTATATCAGTCCCCCCCATAGCACAGACTCCCCCATCACAGATCCCCCCATATCACAGATCCCCCATAACAGACTCTGCCATCACAGATCCCCCCATAACAGACTCCCCATCACAGATCCCCCCATATCACAGATCTCCCCATCATAGATCCCCTATCACAGACTCCCCCATAACAGACTCCCCCATATCACAGATCCCCCCATAACAGACTCCCCATCACAGATCCCCCCATATCACAGATCTCCCCCATAACAGACTCCCCATATCACAGACTCCCCCATCACAGATCCCCCATATCACAGATCTCCCCATATCACAGACTCCCCCATAACAGACTCCCCCATATCACAGATCCCCCATATCACAGATCTCCCAATGTCACAGACTCCCCCATATCACAGATCCCCCATAACAGACTCCCCATCACAGATCCCCCCATATCACAGATCTCCCCATATCACAGATCTCCCATAACAGACTCCCCCATCACAGATCCCCCCATATCAGTCCCCCCGATAGCACAGACTCCCCCATCACAGATCCCCCATATCACAGATCCCCCCATATCACATATCCCCCCCCATATCACAGATCCCCCATATCACAGACTCCCCATCACAGATTCCCCCATATCACAGATCTCCCCATATCACAGATCTCCCATAACAGACTCTGCCATCACAGATCCCCCCCATAACAGACTCCCCATCACAGATCCCCCCATATCACAGATCTCCCCATCACAGATCCCCCATAACAGACCCCCCCTATCACAGACTCCCCTATAACAGACTCCCCCATATCACAGATCCCCCCATAACAGACTCTCCCATCACAGATCACCCATATCACAGATCTCCCCATATCACAGACTCCCCCATAACAGACTCCCCCATATCACAGATCCCCCCATAACAGACTCCTCATCACAGATACCCCCATATCACAGATCCCCCCATATCACAGATCTCCCCCATAACAGACTCCCCATATCACAGACCCCCCATATCACAGATCTCCCCATATCACAGACTCCCCCATAACAGACTCCCCCATAACAGACTCCCCCATAACAGACTCCCCATATCACAGATCCCCCCATATCACAGATCCCCCCATATCACATATCCCCCTCATATCACAGATCCCCCATATCACAGACTCCCCATATCACAGATCCCCCATATCACAGATCCCCCCATATCACATATCCCCCCCATATCACAGATCCCCCATATCACAGACTCCCCATATCACAGATCCCCCCATATCACAGATACCCCCATATCACAGATCCCCCCATATCACAGATCTCCCCATATCACAGATTCCCCATCACAGACTCCCCATATCACAGATCCCCCAATATCACATATCCCCCTATATCACATATATCCCCCCTACATCACAGATCCCACCATATCACAGATCCCCCCATATCACAGATCCCCCATCACAGATCCCCCCCATATCACAGACTCCCCCATATCACAGATCCCCCATCACATACCCCCCCCCATATCACAGATCCCCCATCACAGATCCCCCATATCACGGGTCCCCCATCACAGATCCCCCATATCACAGATCCCCCATATCACAGATCCCCCCATATCACAGATCCCCCATCACAGATCCCCCATATCACAGATCCCCCATATTACAGATCCCCCATCACAGATCCCCCCATATCACAGACTCCCCATATCACAGACTCCCCCCATATCACAGATCCCCCCATATCATAGATCCCCCATATCAATATTACACTGCCACCCCCTATAATATCACAGCACTCCCACTCAGCACTTACCTGTATCACGCAGGACACGAGGCATGGTAGGTCCGGACGGAGGGCGGGACTTTGGAAGTGAGGGGCAGGTGATTGGTTCCTGGGACTGCCCCGATGCCTAGTAACCAATCACCTGCTTCTTAGCACAGA
The DNA here is from genome assembly GCA_037952835.1 of Lithobates septentrionalis. NCBI lineage: Eukaryota > Metazoa > Chordata > Amphibia > Anura > Ranidae > Lithobates > Lithobates septentrionalis. The sequence continues at coordinate 183,490 of JBBDGP010004240.1, read as the reverse complement.
AGGTCCTTTGTCCGGGCCTGTCATGTTTCCCGTCCTGTGTGATGGAGGGAGCAGATGGCAGGGGGGGTGCTGCAATGTTAAAGGGGCAGTCCGCGGGCCGGATAAAAAACACTGGAGGGCCGGATTCGGCCCGCGGGCCGTAGTTTGAGGACCCCTGACCTAGACCCACTGATCCACTGCCACTGGATCTCCTTCCAATCTTCTCACTGAGTATCTTCCTCAAACGTCACCACCGCATCCCTGCTGGGTCCCTAGCTTAGCACTCATAGACACTCTTCAAGCTTCACCCCACTGGCCTGCTCGGTCCCTGGCTTGGCACACAATATTGCTCTGCAAGCGTCACCCCCACTGGCTGGGTCCCTGGCTTGACCTCTGCTGAAGTTTCCCAATTCTTCACCGTCCCCGGTTGGTGAGAATACTGCTCAGGAACTAGCTTCAGCTACTCACAGTTGTCCCTGGTAATAAGGTGGATGGTCCCTTAGTGGAAACAGCTTCCCCTCTTCCCCTCTACCTCCAACCACGACAGGTTTTCCGGCTGGCAGAACCGTTACATCTAGTTGGACTGCAAGCCACAATATAAACCCTACACTGCTCTGTTGCTTCTGGATAGGCCCTCAGACAGCCTAGCAGCCAAATGTTCCCGGGATAGGCCTCAGGTCTCTGGCCTAGCAATACAACACACTTCCACCCAGACAGCCGTCCAGGTGGCACAGAACCCCGATCACCTGACTCCACGCAAATAAATAGGTTCACCCTGCCATCTTTTTATTGCTATCTGCATCCCGGCTAGGGACAAACACTCTATACTGGTCTCTAGGGTCAACGAGACAGAAAATGATGGCAAATCCAACTTTTTAAAGTTGTCACCAGAATAAGATATGTAAAGAAATATTCAATGGGGCCCCCTGTTCCAGGGACAGCGAAGAGGGACTGTGACAGACACAACCAGGACAGGGGCTTTCGGAGGGAACTGAAGGATGGCCTCTTGCTTACTGACTATGGGCCCTGGCTTTTGAGGGGGCTGTATTCGTGGGAGGTGTGTCAGGAAATGTTCCATCCGCTGGTAATACCTGTTATTTGGCATGCAGTACTGAGGTCCACCAGCAGGTGTCTTCTGGCAGTTTGGAACTGTCAGGAGAGCTTTTCCCTGTTAATAGTATATCATCTTTGGGCCGCAGTACTGGCGTCCACCAGCGGATGGATCCTGGCAGTGTGGAGCAGACAGTACCTCCTACAATCAGGTGTCACTTGAGGCCAATCACAGGCCTATAAATACCCGGCAAACATTCACATGTTTGCCTTGATTTCTTCATTGCCTCCTGACCTGCTAGCGATCTGATCCTGTGCCCTGAACCTGAACCTGAACCTGAACCTGAACCTGAACCTGAACCTGAACCTGAACCTGAACCTGAACCTGAACCTGAACCTGAACCTGAACCTGAACCTGAACCTGTCTCCCTGTCTCGGACCCTATCCTGTCCCACCTGTTACCTTGCATCCCTGCCTGCAGTCTGACCCATCCATCCTCTCCCTGTCCTGTGTTCCATACCCCATCTGCTGACCTCCCTGTGTATGACCTTGGCTTGGCTTACGTTTATGTCTCTGGAACATCCCCTGTCCATCTGCTGATCTGCTGTGTATGACCCTGGCCTGGCTATTGTTTATGATCCTGGTATTTCCCATTTATTGCACTTATCTGTCTGTTGTTATTTGTGGGTCTCTGTCTGTGGTTGGTTATTGCACTGTGTCATATTGGAGTTGGTTGTATTATATTACTCACTTTCTTTAATAAATTATTATATTTTCACGTATATACGTTTGGGTGTCCTCTGTCGCAGATCACACGGTTCTGGTCACACCGGTTCATGACAGTAAATCAAGGCCATCTCTGACCAGAAGTGACTGCGCAGAGGAACCATTGTAGTGCTATTAAAATGCAATCAGAAACAGTTGTTCTCCTTGCCTCACTGGTGTTGGAGGATAACAATTACTGTCGTCTGGTATTGAAAGAGTGGGCCAGGGATCAGCTCCTGGAGTGTATCCGTCTGGCCCATTCTCTGGTTGATCAGGGTAGATTACTGTTTGAAAACGTTCAGCCCCTGATACAGGTGTGTGCTGAGCTAGCCTTGTCTAGCAGTCCTAAAGGAAGTGATGATTTTTCTCCCCCCTTCAGTAGTGATCAGGTGGAGTCTCTGGTGTGGCTGTTGGAGGATGATGCTGTATACTTTCTGGAGCATTATTCAGCTTGTCCTAAACAGGTGCTAGTGGATTGTATAGATTCGGTGCAGTCCCTGGTTAGACAGGCAGTATGTGAACCCACGTTTGTTCAACCTGTACTACAGGCATGGTCAGACTTATTATCTCCAGCTTCGGTCAGCTCTGCATAACCCAGACCTGCTATTAGACACCTGCCTGCCCAGGAGTCTTTTTTTCCCTTCACCCATGGCAACCTCCGTTTCGGCCCAATATACCCTGCTTCCCACCAAATATCGATACCCTGTCCCTACCCGCTGCACCTATCCTGCATTCAACCCACCTGCCTCTTCTCAGCTGTCCACAAACCCACAGGAACTTCCTCCAGCTACTGTTACCTCTTCTCTGCCATATTCCAATCCTCCTTTCCAGTCTGCTGCACCCCTCACCTACAGAGCTTCAGTGGCTAAGCCAAAGAAAAAACGAAAGTTTTTTCCAACCAAGACGATCCTGCCAGTAACCCAACCTGCCTCCGCACCAGCTAATCCAACCCATACCATCATGCCAGCGTCCAATCCTGTCTCCCCGCCAGCTGATCTGTTCCAGCCTGATGTGTTCCTGTGTGCCGCCCAGCCTGATGTTCCGATGCCTGCTGATGTGCCAGCACCTGTGCCCACTGTCCAGTCTGAAGTTCCAGTACCAGCTGCCCGGTTTGTAGTTCCAGTACCTGCTATCCAGTCCAATGTACCTGCTGTTCAGCCTGTTGTGCCAGTACCTGCTGTTCTGCCCGATGTGCCAGCACCTGTGCCCACTGTCCACTCTGAAGTTCCAGTACCAGCTGCCTGGTTTGAAGTTCCAGTACCTGCTATCCAGTCCGATGTACCTGCTGTTCAGCCTGTTGTGCCAGTACCTGCTCTTCCGCCTGATGTGCCAGCACCTGTGCCCACTGTCCAGTCTGAAGTTCCAGTACCGGCTGCCCGGTTTGAAGTTCCAGTACCTGCTATTCAGTCCACTGCACCTGCTGCTCTGCCTGATGTGCCAGCACCTTCTGTTTTGCCTGATGTGCCAGTGCCTGCTGCCCAGTCTAAAGTTCCAGTACCTGCTATCCAGTCCGATGTGCCTGCTGTTCAGCTTGTTGTGCCAGCACCTGCTGTTCTGCCTGATGTGCCTACTGCCCAGTCTGCAGTTCTAGTACCTGTTGCCTGGCCTGATGTCTCGGTGCCAGCCCTCCAGCCTGATGTCTCGGTGCCAGCCCTCCAGCCTGATGTCTCGGTGCCAGCCCTCCAGCCTGATGTCTCTGTGCCAGCCCTCCAGCCTGATGTGCCAGTCCTCCAGCCTGATGTCTCGGTGCCAGTCCTCCAGCCTGATGTCTCGGTGCCAGTCCTCCAGCCTGACGTCTCGGTGCCAGCCCTCCAGCCTGACGTCTCGGTGCCAGCCCTCCAGCCTGATGTCTCGGTGCCAGCCCTCCAGCCTGATGTCTCGGTGCCAGCCCTCCAGCCTGATGTCTCGGTGCCAGCCCTCCAGCCTGATGTCTCGGTGCCAGCCCTCCAGCCTGACGTCTCGGTGCCTGCCCTCCAGCCTGACGTCTCGGTGCCTGCCCTCCAGCCTGACGTCTCGGTGCCTGCCCTCCAGCCTGACGTCTCGGTGCCTGCCCTCCAGCTTGACGTCTCGGTGCCTGCCCTCCAGCCTGACGTCTCGGTGCCTGCCCTCCAGCCTGACGTCTCGGTGCCTGCCCTCCAGCCTGACGTCTCGGTGCCTGCCCTCCAGCCTGACGTCTCGGTGCCTGCCCTCCAGCCTGACGTCTCGGTGCCTGCCCTCCAGCCTGACGTCTCGGTGCCTGCCCTCCAGCCTGACGTCTCGGTGCCTGCCCTCCAGCCTGACGTCTCGGTGCCTGCCCTCCAGCCTGACGTCTCGGTGCCTGCCCTCCAGCCTGACGTCTCGGTGCCTGCCCTCCAGCCTGACGTCTCGGTGCCTGCCCTCCAGCCTGACGTCTCGGTGCCTGCCCTCCAGCCTGACGTCTCGGTGCCTGCCCTCCAGCCTGACGTCTCGGTGCCTGCCCTCCAGCCTGACGTCTCGGTGCCTGCCCTCCAGCCTGACGTCTCGGTGCCTGCCCTCCAGCCTGACGTCTCGGTGCCTGCCCTCCAGCCTGACGTCTCGGTGCCTGCTCTCCAGCCTGACGTCTCGGTGCCTGCCCTCCAGCCTGATGTCTCGGTGTCTGCCCTCCAGCTTGATAAGCCCGCTGCCCAGCTTGAAGTGCCCATGCCTGCTGCCCAGCTTGAAGTGCCCATGCCTGCTGTGCCACCACCTGTTGTTCTGCTTGATGCCATAGACTATGGACAATTACAACCAATTGGAGCGTCCAGAGGCCGCTGCTTTGAGGGGGGGTACTGTCAGGAAATGTTCCATCCGCTGGTAATACCTGTTATTTGGCATGCAGTACTGAGGTCCACCAGCAGGTGTCTCCTGGCAGTTTGGAACTGTCAGGAGAGTTTTTCCCTGTTAATAGTATATCATCTTTGGGCCGCAGTACTGGCGTCCACCAGCGGATGGATGCTGGCAGTGTGGAGCAGACAGTACCTCCTACAATCAGGTGTCACTTGAGGCCAATCACAGGCCTATAAATACCCGGCAAACATTCACATGTTTGCCTTGATTTCTTCATTGCCTCCTGACCTGCTAGCGATCTGATCCTGTGCCCTGAACCTGATCCTGTCTCCCTGTCTCGGACCCTATCCTGTCCCACCTGTTACCTTGCATCCCTGCCTGCAGTCTGACCCATCCATCCTCTCCCTGTCCTGTGTTCCATACCCCATCTGCTGACCTCCCTGTGTATGACCTTGGCCTGGCTTACGTTTATGTCTCTGGAACATCCCCTGTCCATCTGCTGATCTGCTGTGTATGACCCTGGCCTGGCTATTGTTTATGATCCTGGTATTTCCCATTTATTGCACTTATCTGTCTGTTATTTGTGGGTCTCTGTCTGTGGTTGGTTATTGCACTGTGTCATATTGGAGTTGGTTGTATTATATTACTCCCTTTCTTTAATAAATTATTATATTTTCACATATATACGTTTGGGTGTCCTCTGTCGCAGATCACACGGTTCTGGTCACACCGGTTCATGACAAGGTGTGTGCCTGGGGGACCCTTGGAGTGGTCTTGCTTTAGATTCAAGTCCATGTTTCCCCAAAACACAGACTCTGGGAATCTAGGCCCAAGATACATATTTGGGTCCATTGCCCCCAAACCAGCAATGACTGCCTTAGACTGTGAGACTCAGAGTAGATGTTAAAATCATCAGCTCAAAGCCATCTGATTCTCAGGTCTACTGCTATAGCCTGTTTATTAAGGTGTTATGTGTTCATTATTAAGTGTGTCTCTCCCATTGTGTGTCTCAAAGGTGTGCATTCCCATTGTTAATCGAGTCACCTACTGTTTCTGTCTGTCTTATCATCTCTTGGAGATGTGAATAATATTGTGACCACTGTACCTTGTTATGGAACCATTGAGGGATATTTATGCTTATGATAATGTGTAATGTACTTTGTATCCAGGGTGGTGGGCTGGGTGCCGAATGGTCTGGGCACCTAGGTTTGTTTAAGTGACTAGTTGTTATTAGATTACTGTCAGCTATTAGTTGCTAGATATGGATTAGCATACTCTTTATGCTGGCTGTTCCTTAGATGTGCTGTGTACAGTTTGCATTGGTTAGGATAATGTGATCAAACTCTTATTATCTGATCTTGCATGGTATATATTCTGTGTAAATTTACAATAAAGGCAGGTTGAGTTCCAGTTTGCACCTTAGCTAGTGTCGTCTAGTATCTTGGGTGCAATATTCAGCTATAATACCTGGTTCCTGGATCCAGACTGGAGGAAGCTGTATCTTGCTAGAGGCACCCAATCTGGGTGCTGGGCGGTTCCATCACAGGGACATTGCTTCCACTTTGTAGAAATATGCTTCTATTTCCTGTTGAATCTTCAGCACAGGACATAAAGGGAAATCTTTTCCTGTAGGAGAGGAGCACAACCTATGGGGGCTGCTTGCCATGTGCTTGCAATGTGCTGAGGTCTCAGACGGGCAACCCGAGGGCCTGCTTTACTGAAGTTGCACAGAGCTGACTGAGAGGCTGTTGTCTGAGAATCTAGTCTGGTATCACAGAAAAAATGTATCCCGTGGATGTTGGAAGAAGGCAACCAACTTTCCCTGGACATCTGTGAGTACAGGCTGCATTGAGAGACCTTAGGGACTGTGGACTGCTGTCACCTCTCTGGTGTTAGAGAGTCAGCTGTGTGTATAAAGGGGACATCGACTGGTGTACTGAAGAGCTCAGTCTAATTCTTTGTGAAAGGACTCCGCTCTAATTGGTCAGAAGAGGAAGCTTTTGTGCTTTTAGTTACTACAACGAAGCCAAGTCCATCGACCACTTTTACAAGGATTTTGCTCACAGTTTTTGAAAGGAAGTTTAGTGTCCTCACTGTCCTCGTTTTGGAGTATCCCACCCAATTCCCCAACCCTATCCAAGTTACTCCAAGATTAAAAACACCAAAAAGAACACCCCTGGACTGCTTTTTGAGGTGAAGGGTGACTGTGGCCTGTGTGCATAGATGCGGGGCAATAACTGGGAAAATGAACCTGGACAAATTTCTAGCAGCTCCTATGGGGGTAGTGCTACACCAGGGGTAGGCAACCTTTTGAGCACAGTGTGCCGAAAAATGTTTTCAAAGAAATTGAGCGTGCAGATTTTATAACAAAAAATGTCAACTTCACACTCTCAATCGCGAAAAGGATTTTTTATAAAGTAAATGCTGTAAACTACTAAAATAGTAGTGAGAAATTAACATCCTGCACTCTCACACCTCAGATCAGCCCCAATTCATGCACCTTCACACCTCAGATCATTATCCCCCCTGCACATTTGCCCCCACCACTGTAACCCCCTGCACATTTGCCCCCACCACTGTACTACCCTGCACATCTGCCCCACCTCTGTACCCCCCTGCTCATCGGTCCCACCACTGTAACCCCCTGCACATCTGCCCCACCTCTGTACCCCCCTGCTCATCGGTCCCACCACTGTAACCCCCTGCTCGTCTTCCCCACCAATGTTCCCCCTTTCTCATCTGCCCCACCACTGTAACCCCTTTTCTCATCTGCCCCACCACTGTACCTCCTGCACATCTGTCCCACCTCTGTTCCCCCTGCCCTTCTGCCCCACCACTGTAAACCCCCCCCCCCCCGCTCATTTGTTTCACTGATGTACCTCCTTTCTCCTCTGCACATCTACCCCACCTCTGTACCCCCTGCTCCTCTGCCCCACTGTTGTAACCCCCTGCTCATCTGTCCCACCAATGTACCTCCTTTCTCCTCTGCCCCGCCACTGTACCCCCCTGTACATCTGCCCCACCTCTGTACCCCCTGCTCTTCTGCTCAACCACTGAACCCCCTTCTCATCTCCCCAAACACTGAACCCCTCTGTTAATCTTTCCCACCACTGTAACCCCCTTCTCATCTGGTCCAAAACTGAACCCCCCTCCTGCTTGTCTGTCCCACCACTTTAACCCCCTGCTCATCTGCCCCATCACTGTACCCCCCTGCTTTTCTGTCCCACCGCTGAACCCCCTTCTCATCCCTCCCACCACTGTACCTCCTGCACATCTGCCCCATCACTGTAGCCCCTTGCTCTTCTGTCCCACCACTGTAACCCCCCTGCTCATCTGTCCCAATAATGTACCCCTTTTCTCTGCCCCACCACTGTTCGTCCCTGCACATCTGCTCTACCGCTGTATCCCCATGCTCTTCTGTCTCACTACTGAATCACCTTCTCATCTGTCCTAACACTGAACCCATCCGCTCATCTGCCCCACCACTGTATCCTGCTTTCTCATCTGCCCCACCAATGTACCTCCTGCACATCTGTCTCACCTCTTTACCCTCCTGCTCTCCTGCCCACCACTGTAACCCCCTGCTCATCTGTCCCACTAATACACCTCCTTTCACATCTGCCCCACTGCTCTACCACCCTGCTTTTCTGCCCCACCACTGAACCCCCCCTGCTCATCTGTCCCACTGCTGAACCCCCTTCTCATCTCTTCCACCACTGTACCTCCCTGCACATCTGTCCCACTAATACACCTCCTTTCACATCTGCCCCACTGCTCTACCTCCCTGCTTTTCTGCCCCAACACTGAACCCCCCTGCTCATCTGCCCCACCACTGAACGCCCCTCCCTGCTCATCTGTCCCACTGCTGAACCCCCTTCTCATCTCTTCCACCACTGTAACTCCCTGCACATCTGCCCCACCGCTGTACTCTCCTGCTCTTCTGTCCCACCTCTGAACCCCTCCTGCTCATTTTCCCCACTGCTGTACCCTCCTGCTCATCTGCTCCACCGCTGTACCCTCTTCTCATCTATGATATGCGTGCTATGCAGAGTGGTGAAAGGAAGCAGAGATGAGACACATCTACCTGTCCTGGCACACTCATCCTGCTGATCCAACTCTCGCATCCAACCCACGTGCTTGTATGGGATGTATGTGATGTATGTGATGTATGTGACGTATGGGATGTATGGGACGTATGTGACGTATGTGACGTCACACACAAGCATCTGGAATGGATGCGCAATGATGAGCTCAGGTCAGGGGCATTTTCTGAAAGCAGTGGGCCTGTGTGCAGGATCATAAGTTGGGCCCCCGCAGCTGAGAAAAAGTGCGACGCTCTGCGCCACAGGAAAAGTTGGGTGTGATTTTCATTGCGTTGAATACTGGCTGTGGCTTAAAGGGACACAGAGTGCTGGGTTGAGTAGTAAGTGACGCAAAGGTTCAGGAATAATTTCAACAAAGTTCCCAGAAGCTCAACAGTATTTCCACAAACGGTCACCTGATTGTGATTTTCTCAATCACAGTGAAATCCCTTCTTTCTGAGATTGGTAGTGGCAACCAAGCGAGTCACCTTCCTCCAGATGGTGGACGGGGCTAGCAGGACTGTGATTGGCTTTAGCAGTGGCCAATCACAGTCCTCCTCCTCTTGGAAACAGGGACACCCCCCCCCCCCCCCAGCAGAACTGCACCCAATCTCTTCCCCATCACAAAAGATGACGATCGCAGCTGCAGCAAAGTTAGAGAACCAAACAATGTTTCCCATCTTTTACAATGTGTGGGGGCGCAGTGCCTCCCCCTCAGTGCGGTGTGGGGAATTCTGAAATTGCAATGCATTCGTGTCTCACTGACACTTCCCTGCGCTGCTCTGCTGATGAGGAGGGAGTCAAGTTCCGGCAAAAAAAGGCTTTGCGTGTCGCTTGCGGCACCAGTGGCGTGGTTGCCTACCCCTGATCTATATAGTGAATGTCCCAATGCGATCCTCTCCCATCGATCCTCTCCTGCTGATCCTCTCCCGCTGATCTTCTCATACATATAGTCTTTTATTAAAAGATATAAATAACAATGTTTAAAAAAGTGTAAAAAATAATAATCTATATAGTGAATGTCCCAATGCGATCCTCTCCCACCGATCCTCTCCTGCTGATCCTCTTCCATCGATCCTCCTGCCATGAATGACAACAGAGCTTCAATGCTGTCATTTACAGCTAGCCATGAGCTGAATGTAAACAAAGGGGCCCTGGATGCTGCGTGATATCATATGGCCATATTTGGTCACTGGCATCAGCCAGTATTCCCAACCCATCAGTTTACATTCAGCTGAATGGGTCTGGGGATGCATGGTAGTAAATGCGGTTCAGGAAGTAATAATAATGTATGTCTGACTTCCTGCACAGCCAGAGTGCTCTGTGCTCCACATCTCTCTGAACTTGAGCCAAAACTGACAAGAAGCATGCTGATCAGTGGCGGCTCTTGCGCAATTTTTTTTTTTTTGGGGTTGGGGGCGCAAAGAAACTGAACAAAAAACAACATCAATTGCAGCCACTGTGCCCATCAAAGCAGCCACTGTGCCCATCAAAGGCAGCCTCTGTGCCCATCAATCGCTGCCACTGTGTCCATCAAAGGCAGCCTCTGTGCCCAATGCCCATCAATCGTGCCACTCTGCCCATCAAACGCAGCCACTGTGCCCATCAAAGGCAGCCATTGTGCCCATCAATCGCTGCCAATGTGCCCATCAAAGTCAGCCTCTGTGCCCATCAATTGCTGCCACTGTGCCCATCAAATGCAGCCACTGTGCCCATCAAAGACAGTCATTGTGCCCATCAATCGCTGCCACTGTGCCCATCAAACGCAGCCACTGTGCCAAAAGAACGCAGCTACTGTACCCAATTGCTGCCAGTGTGCCAATCAAATGCTGCCATTGTGCCCATCAATTGCCGCTACTGTGCCCCATCAAATGCTGCCAGTGTGCATCGCCCGGCACTTACCTGTCTCGCAGCGGGTCAGCGGCGGTGTCCTGCGCGCTTCTCGATGTCTTCTTCCATCCTCTCTATCAGGCGTCCAATCACAGCGCCTGACGTTTCAGCCAATCAGGTGACAGGTAACACACCCGAGCACCTGATTGGCTGAGAGGCGGTTCAGTGTTAGCAAAGCAAATTCCTTTACTTTGCTAACACACAGCTGAGTGAACAGCGAACGCCCAGCATTGCGCCCGCTGTTCACCTTTTTGGGCCCCTATTTGAGCCTACGGCTCTAATCAGGTGCTTCCAAAAAAACACCCCGCCTCTGTAATTCAGGCGCCCGAAAAGGGGCCGGACACCTGAATAGAGGGTGTCGGCAGCGACCATAGATAGATTCATACAATGCATGGGTCTATCTATGTTGATAGAGCGGTGCCAGGAGAGAGGGGGCGGCGCTCCTGCGCCCTTTATGGACGCACCCCCACTGATGCTGATAGGAAGAGAGAGGGCTGGGGAGAACAGGATGACCTGGGCTCAGATGAAGTGTACTAAATGATGCAGGCCATCAGACTGAGGACATCTAGCGGCAGAAAAAAAGAACAGCGGGGGGGGGGGGGATCTCTGGATTGAAGGTGAATCTTGCAGCAAAAGCTGGTTTTGTAATTTTATTTTTTAATGAGCTCTTTATCTTTCTTGCTGTTTTTGGCTGCTTTTCTGCTGTAAGATTGAGTGCCGAAGGTGCCGCAACTTCTTTAAACAGCTTTCGTTCCGCCGTGAACTCCAATTGAGTAAGTCTTGTTTCATTAACATCTCGCTTGGCCCGCGGCTAATCAATTAAGAGACCTGAATGACCGAATGATTAGGACTTTACTGGTGACAAAGCCGACTTTAATTGAGAGGAAGAAGCAGGCGAAGCGCGGAGGACTCATGGCAGGTTGTGTTCTCTGCGCTCTACTACCTGGATATCTCCTTCTCCGGCAACCACACTAATGAGCGGCTGCAAACATGACAAGACTGCGCAGGGATGTCATGGCAGCTCGCTGGAAGGTAGATTGTGTGACACGTCTTCTGTTCCCGCACTGACAACCTCTCCAGGCTGCAGATAATTGGAGATGGAGCCGCTTTAAATGTTGGTGACGGCACAACCGGGGCGATGAGGAGCTCCATACAGCGCCGCGCATTGTCTTCTATTAAAGGGACAGTCCACTGTAGTCTCCGTTATTATTGGAATATTCGCCTTTGAGTCATGTTTTACCTCATCGTTACGTCTTTTTTTTTCTTCCGCATTTCCATCCTTGTGTTATAAGTGGGATGCTTAGAAAAGAATTGCAATATCCACAAAATTGGTGTAGGATCACACGCAATACACGTTATTACCAAAAGTATCGGGGCGCCTGCATTTACACGCACATGAAAACTTTAATGGCATCTCAGTCTTAGTCTGTAGGGTTCAATATTGCGTTGTCCTCCTTCGGAAGGCCGTCCACAAGGTTTAGGAGTGTGTCTATGGGAATGTTTGACCATTCTTCCAGAAGCGCGTTTGTGAGGTCAGGCACTGATGTTGGACGAGAAGGCCCTGGCTCGCAGTCTCCGCGATAGGTGTTCTATCGGGTTGAGGTCAGGACTCTGTTCAGGTCAGTCAAGTTCCTCCACCCCAAACTCGCTCATTCATGTCTTTATGGACCATTGAGGTGTACAAAGGTTGGAAGGCAGCAGAGGTATACGGGGAAATCAGATACTTGGCGCCATCTAGTGGTCAAATGCAGTATTTCCCAACCAATGGAAAACATTTGACCAGCACAGGAAATAGCCTATTAACATTCGTTTTTACTCGTATTTTACTCGTACAGAATGAATGTATGTGCACTTTCACCGAGCAAACTGCTATGAAAATGTTGTTTTCTTTTTAAATAGACCGTTTAATGTATCTCATTGGCCATATTTGCTCATTGCACGTGCAGATCTGCTACCTGCCTAGTCGTAGCTCATTGATTGTACTTCACTGCTCGGTACAAGTCCATCCTGAGATAAGGAGATGATGGAACAGCCACATCAAACATTCCTCTCAGGTGACCCTAACAATGGTGTCCCTGAGAATAGGGTGTAGTGCCCCTTTAAGTGTGCCTGCAGGAGCCCACATCCACTTCTCAGCTCCATCATGTCAGGTGATTGGAGGAAAAATCCCTTCTCATGACTTCCTCTTCCGTGGCTTCCATCCATGAATGACCTCATCGCTCTGAGTAATTATCACCCCTGAGATAGGTCTTCTGCTTCCCCTGCCCCCCTCCCCATCCCCAGTCTTCTGACCATCTGTACAGGACCCGCTTCGCCCCTCTACGTGCAATGAAAGTGGGTCAGCGGCTGGCAGGAAAATTTCATTAGCACAATCAGTAAAGGTGATGCTATTCTCCATCAGCAGTTTCTGGTTAGATTTCGGCTGCAGGTGGGGGGGGGGGGGGGGTCGTTTTTGGAACACATTTAGGCCTCGTTTGCACTTCCTTCAGGTCGCTCTTCAACAGCAACTTTGGTTTTAATCTCATGATTACCGGACAACCGAGCTGCAACGTTGTGCGCGGTTTCAGGGTGGCGGCGGCAGTGCGGCCTCATTCACTTGTTGTGCTGGGCGGGCAGTAATGATGCTGATGGGGGGTAAAATTCCTGCTGCAGCCGCAAAACATCACCCCTGGCCACTGCCTCAGCAGAAACTGGAGGAGGAGTTGAGGGACGTTAAATAGGCGGCTCAACTGCAGGGTTTTGCCAACCCACAAATTGCAAGTCAAAACAAAGGTCTAAGAGGCAGTTCACACCGCATGCAGTCCAGTGCGTTTCTTTTTCTCTGCATCAAAAACGCATGGATAGCAGGTTATATGGTTCTCAATAGCATGGTTCACGCCATTGCGGTCAGTTCCAAAAAAGAAAGTAGAACATGCTGCATTTTTTCTGCACTGGACTGTACTGAAGTGTGGTAAAATACATCAAAAACGCACCGGAATCGCACATGTCCTTATTTAAGGTTAAGAGAAAAGGGGGGGGGGGAAGCACTGGACTGCATCAAAAACGCACAAAAAATGCATTAAACACTTCGGCCCCGGGAGAATTTACCCCCTTCCTGACCAGAGCACTTTTTGCAATTGGGCACTGAGTCGCTTCAACTGACAATTGCGCGGTTGTGTGATGTGGCTCCCAAACAAAATTGACGTCCTTTTTTTCCCACAAATAGAGCTTTCTTTTGGTGGTATTTGATCGCCTCTGCAGTGTTTATTTTTTTGCGCTATAAACAAAAAAACAGCGACAATTTTGAAAAAAAAACGCATTATTTTTTTACTTTTTGCTATAATAAATATCCCCAAAAAATATTTAAAAAAAGATTTTTTTTCCTCAGTTTAGGCCGATACGTATTCTTCTACATATTTTTGGTAAAAAAAAAATTGCAATAAGCGTATATTGATTGGTTTGCGCAAAAGTTATAGCGTCTACAAAATAGGGGATAGTTTTATGACATTTTTATTCATTTTTTTTTTTTTTTACTAGTAATGGCAGCGATCTTCCATTTTAATCGGGACTATGACATTATGGCAGACACGTCCGACAATTTTGACACATTTTTGGGACCACTGGCATTTATACAGCGATCAGTGCTATAAAAATGCACTGATTACTGTAAAAATGTCACCGGCAGGGAAGGGGTTAACACTAGGGGGCGATTAAGGGGTTAAATGTGTTCCCTCTCTGTGTGCTAACTGAAGGGGGGAGGGGACTGACTAGGGGCTATGACAGATCGCTGTTCATACTCTGTATGAACAGCGATCTGTCTCTTCTCGCCTCAGAGAACCGGAAACTGTGTGTTTACACACACAGATCCCGATTCTCGGTGTGCCCCTGATCAATCGCAGGAGCCCGGAGGTGATGGCGCCGTCGGCGATGGCGCCATCACCACCGGGCACTCGCATCGGCTCCGTGGGGCGAGCAGGGGGCGAGCGCCCCTAGTGGCCAAAAAAGGAAGCGACGTAAGATAACGGCAATTCGCGCAGCCGAGCCATGTTGCCGCAGTACAACTGCGGCAGCTGGTCGGCAAGCGGTTAAGAAGCTCCATACTCAGGAAGGGAAACTAAAGAAATAAAGTCACTTTAATGAGCATTTAACCCTTGCTGTAAGTGTAGTTTTTTTGTTGTTGTGTCGGAGTTGTGCTTAATATATGAAGCTGGAGATGTGAGCTTTCATCCCCTCTTCGATTTATTTCAGAATATTCTAATGCATTACTTTGTATGAACTGCCTATAAGAAGTAAATTGGCATCATTTAGAAGTCCAGGCCTTATAGGTTATTACCGATAGCGAGGGCTGAACACAGGGGCCCCCCGGAGCCCCCGGAGCCCGCATCGCCTCTTTAGATTTCTTTTTCTCTCTGACCAGCTTTATGTTCCTCCAGGAAAGGAATCCGCAGCTCATAAATATTCAGCAAAAGATGAGAATTCAGGGCAGATTCTTCCGCAGCTTTTCTGTACAAGCGAAAAAAAAAAAAAAAAAAAAGGTGACCCATATTGTGAGCAGTAAAGTAACAGCGCACACCTGCGAAGGAGGAGGGGCCGACACTTACACGCGCGGCTCACGTGCCCGCGAGTCATATAGAGAAGGGGGAATTCTCCATAAAACCAGACGCCAGGAACCGCTCTGCCAATTGGCAGCAACGTGCCGCTGTGGCATCAACCCTTCGCACTGAGATGCTTTGTTGATGAATTTGATGAGATTTCAATCGATCACATAATGATATAGTGTGGGGAAAACAGAAATGTGATGAATAAGTTACAATTGTATCTAACTAGAAACCGATAATTTATCGCAGCGTGTATGGACACCATAACAGTAATGGCGCGTACACGCGGTCAGAATTTCCGACAACAAATGTTCGATGTGAGCTTGTTGTCGGAAATTCCAACCGTGTGTAGGCTCCATCGGACATTTTCCGTCGGAATTTCCGACAAAATTTGAGATCTGGATACAATAAAATCCGTTCTCGTAAATTACGATCCTGTGTACACAATTCCGACGCACAAAAGTTCCACGCATGCTCGGAATCAAGCAGAAGAGCCGCACTGGCTATTCAACTTCATTTTTCTCGGCTCCTCGTACGTGTTGTACGTCACCGCGTTCTTGACGTTCGGATTTTCCAACAAGATTTGTGTGTATGCAAGACAAGTTTGAGCCAACATCCGTCGGAAAAAAAAAAAACCATGGATTTTGTTGTCGGAATGTGCGATCGTGTGTACGCAGCATTCAAATAATGATGGCCAAACTCACTTCGCCAAAGAATCAATTTATTTTCCAATTGATATCTTCCAATAGGAATAATCATTCTATAGTCGACAACCCATTTGATCGATATGACACACAATTGGAAGATTGATCATAAATCATTGATCGTATACCCATGCAATCTGAAATTTGAATGGAACTGCACATCAATTAGGTGATGAAAGTGAAGTGTGTGTGGTCGCTATTAACGGCTTCATGTCACTTTCTTCCGAGACCTTAGATATACCCCTTTCCTCCCAATACATTGCGATCATTTTCCCACCTCATTGCCCCATGTACACTGGGTAAGAACAGTGAGCACAGGCGCACCGTCCAGCCCTGCTACTGGCAGCCTGTCAAACCCTCTGAGAAGCTGACAGCTGCTGCCACTGGCACCTCCTGGTACTTGCCTCTACGGCAGTGTGCATCTAGGGATGAATACCTGGATTGCAAGCAGTCTGCATTCTGGGCATTCCTCCCTAGGTGCATACTGCCCTAAAGGTAAGTACCACTAGGTGCGTGGGCCAGCCTTGTCCAGCCACAGCAGCTGTCAGCCTCTCAGAGTATAACAGGCAGGGCTGGATGGTGTGACTATAAACACTACTCCCTGCTAAATGCCTCATGAAACGGGGCTAAGCACCCAGTGTACATTGGGTCCTGAGTGCCTCTTCACCTGGAAAAATTACTTGTAGTTCCTCATAACTGAGCTCTTCCAACCCCCATAACTGAGGTTCTCCATTCCCCATAACGGAGCTCCTCCATCCTTCATAACTGAGCTCCTCCATCCTTCATAACTGAGGTCCTCAATTACCCATAACTGAGCTCCTCCACCCCAATAACTGAGCTCCTCTAACCCCCACAACTGAGCTCCTCCATCCTTCATAACTGAAGTCGTCCATTCCCCATAACTGAGCTCCTCCATTCCCTATTACTGAGGTCCTCCATTCGCCATAACTGAGCTCCTCCATCCTTCATAACTGAGCTCCTCCATCCTTCATAACTGAGGTCCTTAATTCCCCATAACTGAGCTCCTCCACCCCAATAACTGAGCTCCTCTAACCCCAACAACTGAGCTCCTCCATCCTTCATAACTGAGGTCCTCAATACCCCATAACTGAGCTCCTCCACCCCCATAACTGAGCTCCTCTAACCCCCACAACGGAGCTCCTCTAACCCCCACAACTGAGCTCCTCCATCCTTCATAACTGAAATCCTCCATTCCCCATAACTGAGCTCCTCCACCCCCATAACTGAGCTCCTCCACCCCCATAACTGAGCTCCTCTAACCCCCACAACTGAGCTCCTCCATCCTTCATAACTGAAGTCCTCCATTCCCCATAACTGAGCTCCTCCATTCCCTATAACTGAGGTCCTCCATTCCCCATAACTGAGCTCCTCCATCCCCTATAACTTAGGTCCTTCATTCCCCACAACTGAGCTCCTTCATCCCCCATCACTGAGCTCCTCTATCCCCCATAACTGAGCTCCTTGATTCCCCCATAACTGAGCTCCTCCATTCCCCATAACTGAGCTCCTCCGTCCCACATAACTGATTTCCCCCATCCTTCATAACTGAGCTCCTCCATCCCCTATAAAAGAGGTCCTCTATTCCCCATAACTGAGCTCCTCCACCCTCCATCACTGAGCTCCTCTATCACCCATAACTGAGCTCCTCCATCCCCCATAACTGAGCTCCTCCATCCCCCATAACTGAGCTCCTCCATCTCCCATACCCAGGGTTGCACCGATACCACTTTTTTAAGACCGAGTACAAGTACCGACACTTTTTTTTCAAGTACTCGCCAATATTGATTACCAATACTTTTTTTTAATGTCATGTGACAGTAGCACTGATGGGCACTGATAATGCGTGGGCTGTGTCAGTAGGTTTTTTTTTCCAATTTTATTTTTTACATTTTTTTTTTAATTATTTTTTTACAATTTATATATTTTTTGTGATTTATTTTTTATTTTCTAACAATGCTTTCTTTTTTTTTTGGGGGGGGGGGGGGGTGTGGTGTGGACAGTGTCAGTGTTTTTTTTATTTCATATTATTATTATTATTCATATTACATTTTTATTATTTTTACAATTTTACTTTAAAAATATTTACTTTAAAATATTTATTTATTACAACTTTTCCTTTTTTTTAATCAACCCTGTTGGGGGGGGGGGGGGCCTTTGGTGAGATATCAGGGGTCTAAAGAGACCCCTGATATCTCCCCTTTGAGACAAAGAAAGGGACTAAGGACACAGATTCCCCAGTTCCTTTCTTAGCAGCCTCAGCTGCACTAGAGATGAATGGACACGAGACAGCTGCTTTATTGAAATCTATACAGGGAGATCAGTGCTTTCAATAGCCCCCACCGCTGCACCTATCACCCCTGACTGCCCAGGTATCGATTAGGCATCGGAGCGTTGGCACGAGTACAAATACTCGTGCAAATGCTCGGTATCTGCACCGATACTAGTATTGGTATCGGTGCAACTCTACCCATAACTGTAGTCCTTCATACCCTATAACTGAAGTCCTCCATTCCCCATAACTGAGCTCCTCCATCCCCCATAACTGAGCCCCTCAATTGCCCATACTGCAGTCCTCCATGCCCCATAACTGCAATCCTCCAACCCCATAACTGAAATCCTCCAACCCCCATAACTGCGGTCTTCCATTCCCCGTAACTGCGGACCTCCAACCCCCTATAACTGAGGTCCTCCATCCCCCATAACTGAGCTCCTCCATTCATCATAACATGAGGTCCTCCATCCCCCATAACTGAGCTCCTCCATTCACCATAACATGAGGTCCTCCATCCCACATAACTGAGCTCCTCCACCCCCCATAACTGCAATCCTCCAACCCCTATAACTGCAGTCCTCCAACCCCCAAAACTGTAGTCTTCCATTCCCCATAACTGTGGACCTCCAACCCCCATAACTGAGCTCCTCCATTGCCCATAACTGAGCTCTTCCATCCTCCATAACTGAGCTCCTCCATCCCCCATAACTGAGCTCCTCCATCCCCCATAACTGAGCTCCTCAATCTCCCATAACTGCAATCCTCCAACCCCCATAACTGCAGTGCTTCAATCCCTAAAACTGCGGTCTTACATTCCCCATAACTGTGGACCTCCAACCCCCAAACTGAGGTCCTCCATCCCCCATAACTGAGCTCCTCCATCCCCCATAACTGAGCTCCTCCATCCCCCATAACTGAGCTCCTCCATCCCCCAAAACTGAGCTCCTCAATCTCCCATAACTGCAATCCTCCAACCCCCATAACTGCAGTGCTTCAATCCCTAAAACTGCGGTCTTACATTCCCCATAACTGCGGACCTCCAACCCCCAAACTGAGGTCCTCCATCCCCCATAACTGAGCTCCTCCATCCCCCATAGCTGAGCTCCTCCATCCCCCATAGCTGAGCTCCTCCATCCCCCATAACTGAGCTCCTCCATCCACCAAAAAATGAGGTCCTCCATCCCCCATAACTGAGCTCCTTCATCCACCATAACACGAGGTCCTCCATCCCCCTTATTTATTTTATGGAACCCTCTCCAGTTCACAGACATCCTTCCTGAGGACAGGTGACCACACACAGCACTTATTTCCATGTGTTAGTGTTCTGTGCAGTAAAGGGGGGTAAAAGGCACCGTAAGTTACCCCAATGCATGGATGGAAACTTGCTGTCTTAGTGTCAGGGCCAGGGGCGGACTGATAACTCATGGGGCCCCCGGGCAATAGGAGATTATGGGGCCCCCAGGCAATCAGAGATTATGGGGCCACACAGTATACACATACACAGTATACAATCACACAGTATACACATACATGTACACACAGTATACACAGACAGATGTAAAAAAACCACAGATTTATACATACTGTCCCTGGTTTTACTGAGGCTGGCAACCCTGATGGGGCCCCCTAGTGGCCCAGGGCCCTCGGGCAGTGCCCGAGTGGCATAATGGTCAGTCCGCCCCTGGTCAGGACTGAGAAGGTCTCATTGTAGAGCAGGTTCCAAAAACTGGAGCTTCAGAATGCTTTCCAGGAACCGTTCTCCTCCCCTGAGCAGGAAAGACGAGGCGACGGTTACTGTTTATTTGTGCATTTTTATTTTTAGCCTTCTTTAGACAAGCAGAATGTTTCAGGTACCAGAGTCATTCTCAGTAACTGCCCACCACTTAATCTCACCAAGACATATTGATCTGTGTCCCCTCAGCTATGGCCATGTTGTGTAGCAGGATTCTCTGTTCATTTATGTTATTATTTTCATTTGCTTCTCATTTTTTCATCTCTGTGACAGAACCGCTTTGGCACTCCGCTTGGGTGCTTCCTTCCGCCAAACAGTGCCTCCTGCCCTCCAAACCGTTCTGAGCAGACTGTCAGCTAATACCAGCCCTTTTTTACCCCAAGCAACTTAAACAGACAAGATGATGGGATAGAACCAAATGAATGACTGTTTATTGAAACTTTATTGACACATACTTTATACCCCACAGAAGGATATTCCCCTCTTGAGGATATTAGCATGGCAATGCAAAGTTCAACGACCAATCCAATTAACAGCTAACAACTAGCAATAATCTAATTAAGCAGTAATTTAATAACCAAACATATAACATCCCACAATAATTTGGTAACAAGATGAAGTGGACACAATACTAGCAGACAGTCAGAAACAATAGGTGACTCAATTACCACAATTAACAATGGGAATGCACACCTAGGAGGCACACAATGGGAGAAAGACACTTAACAAATAACACCTTAAACAGATTATATGAGTAGACCCCAGAATCAGGTTAGTTTGAGCTGATGATAATAACATCTGCTTTGAGTATCACATTCTAAAGCAGTCATTGCTGGTTTGGGCATATCGACCCCAAATATGTATATGGATCCTCCAGTTCTCAGAGTCTGTGTGTTTTGGGGAAACATGGACTTGAATCAGAAGCAAGATCACTCCAAGGGTCCCCTAGGCACACACCTCCCAAAGAGTAGTGTTCCCTTAAAAGCCAGGGCCCATAGTCACTAGGCAAGAGGCCACCCTGCAGTCCCCTCCAAAAGCCCCTGTGCTGGTTGGGTCTGTCACAATCTGGTAGAGTCATACAAAGCTGGGCACAGGGATGTATTGGCACATGGATGTATGGGTACACAGATGTATGGACACATGGATGTCTGGGCACATTGATGTACGGGCACATGGATGTACGGGCAATCGGATCTACGGGCACATGGATGTACGGGCACACAGATGTATGGACACACGGATGTATGGGCACATGGATGTGCGGGCACACAGATGTATAGGCACATGAATGTACGGGCACATGGATGTATGGGCACACAGATGTATGGGTACACGGATGTATGGGCACATGGATTTATGAGCACACAGATGTACAGACACATGAATATATAGGCACATTGATGTACGGGCACTCGGATGTATGGACACATGGATGTACAGGCATATGGATGTTTGGATACATCAATGTATGAGCATATGGATGTACGGACACAGGGATGTATGGGCACATGGCTGTATGGGCACATGGATGTACGGGCACATTGATGTACGGGCACATGGATGTATGGACACATGGATGTATGGGCACATTAATGTACGGGCACATGGATGTATGGACACATGGATGTATGGGCACATTGATGTACGGGCACATGGATGTATGGCCACATTGATGTACGGGCACACGTAAGGTGCACTTAACTGTTGCCATCACCACTACCATGACTGCTTGAGGTCTTTAGTGAACTTTATACTGGACCCCTAATTCCGCCTTTGCTTTGCATTCGGCCGTGTCTATTGCCAGGTTAATGTTTCACTTGTCATGGCTGCCTGTCATTGTCCTGTCATTGTCCTGTCATTGTCCTGCATTCAAGTAGAGAATAAACCTTAGATGCTGGACTCTTACTACCATCAGATGAGAGTGGAACATGAGGATTTGACTTTGGCTGCTCGAGCACAGAAAGTGGGGGGTACGCCACAAAGTAGGGGTCACCTAAACTGAGCCGTCACCATTGTTCCTCAGGTTCTCATTGTTCATATTCAGAGGTGTTGGAAGTTTGTTACCTGCTCTATTTTTTCTTTTTCAACCCTTATTTGTTCGTCCTTGTGTCCTTGTTGGTTATATCGATGATTTTTGTCTTTAGAGTCTTTATTTGGATGGAGACCTCTTTGCCTTTTTCTTCTGGTTTATTAAGTCAGCGATTGAGGTATTCCTCAGATTCTGTATCGCCTGCAGAGCTTACTTCTGCTGCGATCTTGGATTATTACGGTGGAATTCCAACACCTTCACAAGTAATTCAACCAAATTCTAGAGCTCTATACAATTTCCAAAAGGTAAAATCAACTTTATTGTTCAGCACAAGCACTGACACTCCACTCAGGATCTTCACTTATAGCTCACGCTTGGTTACTCTTCCTTTTTTTTTTCAATATATATTTATTTTATTGTAAGCAATATAAAATATACAGTAGATAACAGTAATAGCACAATTAGCGCTGGTAGTAACATAAAAACATATAGAATTTGCAAATAATCTCACAACTGTAATGCTGCGTACACACGATCGGACATTCCGAAAACAAAATCCATGTTTTTTTTCCGACAGATGTTGGCTCAAACTTGTCTTGCATACACACGGTCACACAACGTTGGACGGAAATTCTGAACGTCAAGAAGGCGGTGACGTACAACACGTACGATGAGACGAGAAAAATGAAGTTCAATAGCCAGTACGGCTCTTCTGCTTGCTTCCGGGCATGCGTGGCACTTTGTACGTCGGAATTGTGTACACCCAATAGGAATTTACGAGAACGGATTTTGTTGTCGGAAAATTTGAGAACCAGCTCTCCAATTTTGTGTGACGGAAATTCCGATGGAAAATGTCCGATGGAGCCTACACACGGTCGGAATTTCCGTCAAGAAGCTCCCATCCGTCGGAAAATCCGACCGCGTGTACGGGGCATAAGAATGAGTATAAACAAAACAGTACTATGATGCAGTGGAACAAATGGTTTTAGATGTGAGTATAGAGAACACTGAGGTTAAGGTCCTTCAAATACACACGTTCAAAAGTCCATGTAATTAGAACTATAATGCCATCAGGTGATCCAATGTCGATCCAATGCATCAGTAGACAAAGGAGAATACCTCTAATGTTTAGAAAAGAAAAAAATAATAATAACGGTAAACAAGGTAAGCAGGGGGTGTAAGAGGAAGAAAGAAGGGAGAAAGAAGAGAGAAGAAGGAGAGAAGTGGGGTCAGCCATTCTAGCCAGGCGATGGACACGATCAACGAACTCGGACAGGCCTCGAACATCAGGGTTCGAGGAGGAAAGAGTCAAAGTCAAGTGGAAGATAGTGGTCCACCCATGGTTGCCAGACTTTACAGTGCTTAGGGATCTTATCTAGTATGGTAGCCTCGATTTTGCTGTGAATCATGGCTTCAGTTATTCTATTTTTGGTCTCAATTACACAGAGTACTGAGGTCTTCCAAGCCCTTGCTATGGTTTGTTTAGAGGCAATCATAAGTTGCTGTTTGTCTGTGCTTTTATAAAGTCATGTGTACAGTGGTTAAAAAAAGCAATAACAGGATCGGGTTCTAAAGTTTGTTGAAGTAATATTGAGGCCATCCTTAATATTTCAGCCCAAAACAGCCTCACAATCGGGCAAGTCCACCAAATATGGACATGTGTGCCCGGCTCTCAACATTCACGAAAGCACTCGGTGGGATACCCAGGTAGGAATTTTGAGATTCTTGCCGGGACCAAGTACCATCCAGTAAAACCTTATAATTAGTCTCCACTGCTAGCAGATTTTGTGAAGAGGACTGTCCAGACTCCATCCCAGTCTTCCTGCTCCAACTGTACCTCGAGATCGGAGGCCCATATGGAGGCGTAAAAGGGTAGCAGTGGGGGTGGGGGGGGGGGGTGAGTTAAGATGAGAGCAAAGTTTAGTGATCAGGCCTGGGGTATGTGGGTCTGAATTACAAAAACCTTCAGAGACAAACTGAAAAGGGATGAGCAGGAGCCTTGGTTATCCTTCTAAAAGTGATCTGCAGTGGACACTGTCACCTCCCAAATGCTTTTTTTTATCTGGCTATATGGTAAGTTTTATATGTGAAACTGTGGCTCTACCACCTGTTTTTACCACCCACTGGCCACCTGTGTGAAAGAGGACTAACGCATTTCGCCTCCTACTGCTCTACCAATAAGCCCCAGTAGGGGGCAAAATGTGTTAAAGGGAGGATCCTGGGTGGAGCGATGTGCTGAACAAAAAAGTTGACTTACCCTTTGGATGTGGAGGGTGTCTCCGGAACTTCTGTTTGTTGGAGGCGGAGCCCCCGGAGGAGCGAGCGCCTGAAAGATGGAGCGAAGAATTGCAGAAGGTGGGGGGGGGGGCTGTGACATGAAATTAAACAAACACCTCTACAAGTGACTGAAGGGAAGGTCGGAGGTCAGAGCACCCCCCTCATACAATATGTCCGTTGGTTGTCTATAGGGACCTCCATGGCGTTTCCCTTGCAGACCATAGAAAAGTTTCTCTGTATAAATGAGGATTTTGAATAAGAAGCGTCTGTGATTTTGAATAAGAAGTTTGTGTTTTCCGTCCCTGCCGCCTGGAGATGATTCAGCCCACT
This sequence comes from Lithobates septentrionalis, assembly GCA_037952835.1. Lineage (NCBI taxonomy): Eukaryota > Metazoa > Chordata > Amphibia > Anura > Ranidae > Lithobates > Lithobates septentrionalis. Next base: position 158,998 of record JBBDGP010004240.1, on the reverse strand, counting down.
TATCTGATTCCTGACAAAGAGCCTCACCTACAGCCTGCCAGTTCCATCACAAAGTCTTCTTTATTATTATTATCCCACCTATTGTCACCATTCCTGCCTACACCGCCACACGGCTTCAGTGGCAGAGGATGCAGACAGACGGGAGAAGCTTTTTCATTATGAGTGGAGAAGACAAAGGAAGAGAAAGATGTGTGAACACAACTGGAGATATTTATAAATCAGGTTCTTGGCGGTGACGAGTTATGTTGGCGGCGAGAAGAAGGACCTTGACAAGGATGACATAACATTTAACAGTTTCCATACAGTGACAATTTTCAGGGCCCAATTACACAATGTATTGCAGGAATGCACTCATTGCCGCCATGCATTGATCATTGTGTTGTTATTCAGTTTGAATGGCACCCCACGCACTATGGCAACGCACTGCTGTAAAAATTTTGGGAATTTTTCGGTTAAAGCAGACCTTCCCCCCCAAAAAATAATTCCTTGTAACTGGCTCCAGCCCCTCCCTCTACTGCAATTGGATATATATATATTTTTTTATTTATTAATATATATATATACTTTTTTATGCTGAATTGTCTTCAGTACCCGGCAGAAACCTTTGGCCATCTGTGCCTGCATGGGTGCGACTGATCGTGTGCACAAGCATGATGCGTTTAGAAGGATCTGGACTTCGTGTCCAGTGTTCCCCTGTGTGCACAGACATAGCTTCCCCTCCCTTCCTATTCCTAATCACACCGCGTTCACGCACCCACACATGTGCTGATCTGCCTCAGGGCTCTACCAGGTCCCAATGGACAGGCAGTAGACTGCAGCACATCTGTTAGAGATGCCACAGTGCCAGAGGATCGTTTTGGCATCCATTATGGACAATAGTAGCTGATAGAAAATCTGTCCAACAATGGACAGACACAAAATAAAGCTGATCTCAAGCCAGGGTACCCCCAATAATCCCCTGCCCACCCCCCCCCCCCCCCCAGTTGATTCCACAATTACATTTTTCTTTTATTAAGCTAAATTCCTTATTTTCTGACTTGAATCTGTGGACCGGTGAAAGGCCAGTTCCTGGGTCTTCCTTCTATTACACTGCAGAGTGGTAGGTTCCTTCTTTCAGAGTCCTTCTCTCTTGATGATGCAGATGTTACCATTGACTGAAAGAAGAGTCCATCAGAGGGTTCTTGAAAGGGTCCTGAAGACACCAGCAGCTACAAGGCCAGTTGGCAAGAGGCCTAGACTGCCATGTTGGATGACCAGCGCCCATTACCCTGCCGGGCCCATAATCCATGCCAGAGAAACCTGTTCCAGGATTCCTACTCTCAGTCCAGCTTTCCCCTAACCCTCACATGCACACGCCTTGATGAAGGGGATGCATTAAGAACTCAAAACCTGTTGAATATCCTTTATACATCTATGATGAACAGAAAAACTGGACTCCTAACCATACGTCTGACGCTCTTGTCACCGCAAATTTACCACCATCTCCATAGTGGACAATGCGCCACAAAGGGTCAGTAGATAGTGGACTCAGCTCAGTATAAAATTGGTGCTAGAGGCTTTTTGTTGAACTTGTCAGTGGGTGGGAGAGGAAGGATTGAAGGGACTGAGGGGAGCTCTCGGCAAGACAACAACTTGACTTTTGGCCTGGGCTCCACTTGTGAGCTTAGTATGGTTGGCCAGCATACTGCTGGAGGCACACCAAGTAATGAAAGCCTCTAAGAGAACAATGGTGGAGACCTGACAGAGGGTGCATCACAATGGCCATGGTCTTCCTCCATCTGTGCTCAGTGATGAACACAAGGTAAGTGGTCCATCCTCAGTCACCCACCTTGTCTGCAGTTCTTTTCATCAGTTGAGTTAATTTTTTTCCTCTCTCCGGTCTTTCTAAAGAGATAAAATAAATAGTCTCATCTGCCGCCGCGTCTTTATTATCAGAGTTCCGACATCCCTCCTAATGAAGTTATGCCTTATTAATATGAGAAATCTCTGATGGCTACTCTCATTCCAGCTTTCCTCCAACCCTCACATGCACAAGCCTTGATGAAGGGGATCTATTAAGAACCCACAACGTGTTGATGATCCTTTATACATCTATGGCGGACAAAAAAACTGGACTCTTAACCATACGTCTGACACTCTTCTCACCCCAAATTTACCACCATCTCCATAGTGGACAATGCATCACAATGGGGTCAGGAGACAGTGGGCTCAGCTGAGTATAAAATTGGTGCTAAAGGTTTGTTTTTTGTTGGAATTAGTCAGTGAGTGGGAGAGGAAGGATCGAAGGAAGGATCAAAGGGACTGAGGGGAGCTCTTGCAAGACAACAACTTGACTTATGGCTTGGGGTCCATTGGTGAGCTTAGTATAAATGGCCAGCAAAACATACTGCTGGAGGCACACCAAGGAATGAAAACCTCTAATGCCCCGTACACACGGTCGGATTTTCCGATGGAAAATGTCCGATCGGAGCGTGTTGTCGGAAATTCCGACCATGTGTGGGCTCCATCGGACATTTTCCATCGGATTTTCCGACACACAAAGTTTGAGAGCAGGATATAACATTTTCCGACAACAAAATCCTTTGTCGGAAATTCTGATCGTGTGTACACAAATCCGACGGACAAAGTGCCACGCATGCTCAGAATAAATAAAGAGATGAAAGCTATTGGCCACTGCCCCGTTTATAGTCCCGACGTACGTGTTTTACGTCACCGCGTTCAGAATGATCAGATTTTCCGACAACTTTGTGTGACCGTGTGTATGCAAGACAAGTTTGAGCCAACATCCGTCTGAAAAAATCCTAGGATTTTGTTGTCGGAATGTTCAAACAAAGTCCGACCGTGTGTACGGGGGCATAAGAGAAGAATAGTGGAGACCTGACAGCGGGTGCATCACAATGGTTGTGACAATGGTGGAGACCTGACAGAGGGTGCATCACAATGGCGGTGGTCTTCCTCCATCCGCGCTTAGTGCTGAACACGAGGCAAGTGGTCCATCCTCGGTCCTCGAACTTGTCTGCAGTTCTTTTCATCAGTCGAGTTAATTTCTTTCTCTCTCCAGTCTTTCTGAGGAGCTAAAATAAATTGTCTCATCTGCCGCAGTGTCTTTATTATCAGAGTTCCGACATCCCTATTAATGAAGTTATGGCTTATTAATGTGAGAGGCTCAGAAATCTCTGATGGCTACATTCATTCAGCTCTGTCTTACTCCTAAGAATGGAATTAACCGGCAGCATCCAGAATCTGAGCTGGATTTTGGTTGCTAAATGATTAACACAATTAAAGAAGAACTCTATGGATGAACTGATGAGTTGCCAATGTGCCGCCATGAAAGTTGATGTAAACCCTAAATAAATTACTATTTTTTTAAAAAATCCTTCTTGCAGCCACTTCTCATCTTCATGCACTCCAGAAGTGGCTGCATGGCATTCTCAGGGCCGGTTTGAGTAATGTGTGTTGAATTTGCCACTTTCCATTGGATGCCCATGGGACAGGCTGGCAACGCAGGAGCACAGTTGGGAGATAGGGACAGAGCGTTGTCACTAGGGGTGGCGTTTGGGTGTGTGTTGGCACAAGGTTTGCCATTAAATAAATGGTGTACTTGTGCCCCTGGTGGCTGGAAAGTTATTCGGTGGCCACTAAATGTTACAGTTTCTCATTCAGGGCTTGGCCTTAATTGGTCAATGATGTAAGCGAACATCCAGTGGCGGGGCGTCCATTAAGAGGGCACGGGCACCGCCTCCTCTGTCACGCCACCCCCCCTCTATGAATAATGGATAGATTTATGCATTGCATGAATCTATCCATGGCCGCCGCTGTCACCCCCTATTTAGGCGTCCGGCCCCTTTTCGGACACCGGGCGCCTGAATTACAGCGGCGGGTGGTGTTTTTTTTGAAGCACTGGATTAGAGCCATAGGTGAACTTGGAGCGCAGAGCATTGCGCTCACAGTCCACCCAGATGTGTTAGAAAAGCAAATGAATATTTGCTTTTCTAACACTGAACCGCCTCTCCGCTAATCAGGGAGCGCGGGTCTAATACCCATCCCCTGATTGGCCGAAGGAACAGGTGCCCCTATTGGAAGCCTAGCAGAACGAGAAGAGATGCATGGAGGACAGCATGAAGGACACAGGAGCCGTCCCACAGCTCGCCGTCGTCATCGCTGCCTGACCCGCCACTAAGATGGGGTAAGTCCCGGGCAGACAGCGGGCAGGCGGGGGGCACAGTGGCAGCATTTGTTGGGCACAAGTGGCTGCATATGATGGGCACAAGTGGCAGCATTTGATGGGCACAAGTGGCGGCATGTGATAGGCACAAGTGGCGGCATGCGATGGGCAGAAGTGGGGGCATGTGATGGGCACAAGTGGCAGCATCTTATGGGCACAAGTGGCAGCATCTGATGGACACAAGTGGCAGCATGTGATGGACACAAGTGGCTGCAAATGATGGGCACAAGTGGCTGCATTTGATGGGCACAAGTGGCTGCATTTGATGGGCACAAGTGGCAGCATGTGATGGGCACAAGTGGCAGCATGCGATGGGCACAAGTGGGGGCATGTGATGGGCACAAGTGGCAGCATCTGATGGGCACAAGTGGCAGCATCTGATGGACACAAGTGGCTGCAAATGATGGGCACAAGTGGCAGCATTTAGATGGGCACAAGTGGCGGCATGTGATGGGCACAAGTGGGGGCATGTGATGGGCACAAGTGGCAGCATCTGATGGTCACAAGTGGCAGCCACTAAGATGGGGTAAGTCCCGGGCAGACAGCAGGCAGGCGGGGGGCACAGTGGCAGCATTTGCTGGGCACAAGTGGCTGCATTTGATGGGCACAAGTGGCTGCATTTGATGGGCACAAGTGGCAGCATGTGATGGGCACAAGTGGCTGCATTTGATGGGCACAAGTGGCTGCATATGATTGACACAGTGGCTGCATTTGATGGGCACAGTGAGGCTGCAATTGATGGGGTTTTTTCAGTATTTTCCAGTTTGCTTGAGCCCCCCCAAAAATTTTAAACACCAGCTGCCACTGCCAACGGCCCTACGCATTTCAACGCATTTCACTTCAACTGTCCAAATCATCAATAGAAAGTCAATGAGGGCCCATAAATCCAGCTGCTCATTGCTACACATATACCGAGAATGGAGGCAGAGGGTGACCCTTGACTCAGTAACATCAGAGGGAGCCCCCCCCCCCCCCCTGTCCCATAGAGGGATGACTATTGGCCTAACGTGCCCCCCTCCATTGTTTCCAGTTTTTGCAGTAAGAAGCCACTTCCGAGTGGAGCGGAATGGAGGTGTTTATTTGGAGATTACATGCGTTTGCTCAGCACTCAATATCTAATGCTGGCGCTCCCAAGAGAATTCACTGCTGTTTGTAGAAACTGACAGCTGCTCCCATTCCCGTCCTCACCCCCTCACTCTCCCCTCCTCACTATCAGCCCCAGCAGCCCTGCCATGCAGCTAATGGATCCTAATGGCTGAAAGTATGGCTGGAGTATGCAGGGAATGGCAATGGGGGGAGGGGAGCACCTCTCTGCGCATTTTCTGGCTCACCTACCAACTGTGGTCCTCCCGACTGTGCTGGGACAGCTACACAAACCCCCAGCATCTTTTATTATCGATGGTTCCTTGCAGAGGCTGCAGACAAGATGAAAGAAGGTTATTGGCATAAAACTGCATCTCATTATAAGAAGAGAAAAGCCGCCCGGCTGCTCGGGGGTTGCAGCGCAGTTTGCCTATTGACCTCTGTCTAAAGAGGAACTCCGCTTTGATGAGAGCAAATCTGAAACAAGATCACAGAACCGTCTTCATTTCCATCACTGGGAGTAATGTGCCTGTATGATGGCAGCGATGGCCTTCTATTCATATTATACAATGTATGAAATTTATTATACTGTATATATAAGAATATATTAACCCTTTTATCTCCATCTTCTTTATGTCCTGTACCCCTTCCCCCCCCTCCTCCCTCTGTCTATGCCCTGTATATTAACCCCTTCCTCTCCTCCTCCCTCTGTCTATGCCCTGTATATTAACCCCTTCCCCCCCTCCCCCCTCTGTCTATGCCCTGTATATTAACCCCTCCCCCTCCTCCTCCCTCTGTCTATGCCCTGTATATTAACCCCTTCCCCCCCTTCCCCCTCTGTCTATGCCCTGTATATTAACCCCTTCCCCTCCTCCTCCCTCAGTCTATGTCCTGTATATTAACCCCTTCCTCTCCTCCTCCCTCAGTCTATGTCCTGTATATTAACCCCTTCCCCTCCTCCTCCCTCTGTCTATGTCCTGTATATTAACCCCTTCCCCTCCTCCTCCCTCTGTCTATGTCCTGTATATTAACCCCTTCCCCTCCTCCTCCCTCTGTCTATGTCCTGTATATTAACCCCTTCCCCTCCTCCTCCCTCAGTCTATGCCCTGTATATTAACCCCTTCCTCTCCTCCTCCCTCAGTCTATGTCCTGTATATTAACCCCTTCTTCTCCTCCTCCCTCTGTCTATGCCCTGTATATTAACCCCTTCCCCTCCTCCCCCCTCAGTCTATGCCCTGTATATTAACCCCTTCCCCTCCTCCTCCCTCAGTCTATGTCCTGTATATTAACCCTTTCCTCTCCTCCTCCCTCTGTCTATGCCCTGTATATTAACCCCTTCCCCTCCTCCTCCCTTAGTCTATGCCCTGTATATTAACCCCTTCCCCTCCTCCTCCCTCTGTCTGTGTCCTGTATATTAACCCCTTCCCCTCCTTCACCCTCAGTCTAAGCCCTGTATATTAACCACTTCCCCTCCTCCTCCCTCTGTCTATGTCCTGTATATTAACCCTTTCCTCTCCTCCTCCCTCTGTCTATGCCCTGTATATTAACCCCTTCCCCTCCTCCTCCCTCAGTCTATGCCCTGTATATTAACCCCTTCCCCTCCTCCTCCCTCTGTCTGTGTCCTGTATATTAACCCCTTCCCCTCCTCTTCCCTCAGTCTATGTCCTGTATATTAACCCCTTCCCCTCCTCCTCCCTCAGTCTATGCCCTGTATATTAACCCCTTCCCCTCCTCCTCCCTCAGTCTATGCCCTGTATATTAACCCCTTCCCCTCCTCCTCCCTTAGTCTATTCCCTGTATATTAACCCCTCCTCCTCCCTCAGTCTATGCCCTGTATATTAACCCCTTCCCCCCTCCTCCCTCTGTCTATGCCCTGTATATTAACCCCTTCCCCTCCTCCTCCCTCAGTGTATGCCCTGTATATTAACCCCTTCCTCTCCTCCTCCCTCTGTCTACGTCCTGTATATTAACCCCTTCCTCTCCTACTCCCTCTGTCTATGTCCTGTATATTAACCCCTTCCCCTCCTCCTCCCTCAGTCTATACCCTGTATATTAACCCCTTCCTCTCCTCCTCCCTCAGTGTATGCCCTGTATATTAACCCCTTCCTCTCCTCCTCCCTCTGTCTACGTCCTGTATATTAACCCCTTCCTCTCCTACTCCCTCTGTCTATGTCCTGTATATTAACCCCTTCCCCTCCTCCTCCCTCAGTCTATACCCTGTATATTAACCCCTTCCTCTCCTCCTCCCTCTGTCTATGTCCTGTATATTAACCCCTTCCCCTCCTCTTTCTGCTGTCCATGTCCTGTATATTAACCCCTTCCTCTCCTCCTCCCTCTGTCTATGTCCTGTATATTAACCCCTTCCTCTCCTCCTCCCTCAGTCTATGCCCTGTATATTAACCCCTTCCTCTCCTCCTCCCTCTGTCTATGTCCTGTATATTAACCCCTTCCTCTCCTACTCCCTCTGTCTATGTCCTGTATATTAACCCCTTCCTACCCTCCTCCCTCCGTCTATGTCCTGTATATTAACCCCTTCCCCTCCTCCTCCCTCTGTCTATGTCCTGTATATTAACCCCTTCCCCTCTTCCCTCTGTCCATGTCCTGTACATTAACCCCTTCCCCTCCTCCTCCCTCTGTGTGTGACCTGTACATTAACCCCTTCCCCTCCTCCTCCCTCTGTGTGTGACCTGTACATTAACCCCTTCCCCTTCTCCTCCTCTGTCTATGACTTGTATATTAACCCCATTCCCCTCCTCCTCCCTCTCTCTATGTCCTGTACTGTACATTAACCCTTTCTCCTCCTCCCTCTGTGTATGACCTGCACATTAACCATTTCCCCTACTCCTCCATCTGTCTCTGTCCTGTACATTAACTCCTTCCCCTCCTCCTCCCTCTGTCTATGTCCTGTATATTAACCCCTTCCTCTCCTACTCCCTCTGTCTATGCCCTGTATATTAACCCCTTCCTTCCCTCCTCCCTCTGTCTATGTCCTGTATCTTAACCCCTTCCCCTCCTCCTCCCTCAGTGTATGCCCTGTATATTAACCCCTTCCTCTCCTCCTCCCTCTGTCTACGTCCTGTATATTAACCCCTTCCTCTCCTACTCCCTCTGTCTATGTCCTGTATATTAACCCCTTCCCCTCCTCCTCCCTCAGTCTATACCCTGTATATTAACCCCTTCCTCTCCTCCTCCCTCTGTCTATGTCCTGTATATTAACCCCTTCCCCTCCTCTTTCTGCTGTCCATGTCCTGTATATTAACCCCTTCCTCTCCTCCTCCCTCTGTCTATGTCCTGTATATTAACCCCTTCCTCTCCTCCTCCCTCAGTCTATGCCCTGTATATTAACCCCTTCCTCTCCTCCTCCCTCTGTCTATGTCCTGTATATTAACCCCTTCCTCTCCTACTCCCTCTGTCTATGTCCTGTATATTAACCCCTTCCTACCCTCCTCCCTCCGTCTATGTCCTGTATATTAACCCCTTCCCCTCCTCCTCCCTCTGTCTATGTCCTGTATATTAACCCCTTCCCCTCTTCCCTCTGTCCATGTCCTGTACATTAACCCCTTCCCCTCCTCCTCCCTCTGTGTGTGACCTGTACATTAACCCCTTCCCCTCCTCCTCCCTCTGTGTGTGACCTGTACATTAACCCCTTCCCCTTCTCCTCCTCTGTCTATGACTTGTATATTAACCCCATTCCCCTCCTCCTCCCTCTCTCTATGTCCTGTACTGTACATTAACCCTTTCTCCTCCTCCCTCTGTGTATGACCTGCACATTAACCATTTCCCCTACTCCTCCATCTGTCTCTGTCCTGTACATTAACTCCTTCCCCTCCTCCTCCCTCTGTCTATGTCCTGTATATTAACCCCTTCCTCTCCTACTCCCTCTGTCTATGCCCTGTATATTAACCCCTTCCTTCCCTCCTCCCTCTGTCTATGTCCTGTATCTTAACCCCTTCCCCTCCTCCTCCCTCTGTCTATGTCCTGTATATTAACCCCTTCCTCTCCTCCTCCATCTGTCTCTGTCCTGTACATTAACCCCTTCCCCTTCTCCCCCTCTGTCTATGACTTGTATATTAACCCTATTCCCCTCCTCCTCCCTCTGTCTATGTCCTGTACTGTACATTAACCCCTTCTCCTCCTCCCTCTGTGTATGACCTGCACATTAACCATTTCCCCTACTCCTCCATCTGTCTGTGTCCTGTACATTAACCCCTTCCCCTCCTCCTCCCTCTGTGTGTGACCTGAACATTAACCCCTTCACTACCTCCTCCCTCGGTCTATGACCTGTTGGTGCTGTATCCGGTGCACCATTACCATGCTCCATGATTTAACCTCCTCAGTTCTGCCATGTTTCCTTATTTCTAAAAAACTGTGTCAGAAAATGAGATGACCTTGGGGGGGAGGGGGGGGGGGATACTTCCCAGAAGAGATTGGGTAATGACTTTCTCATCAGATATGGGGGGCTCTTTGTGTGTGCACACCTTGCAGGGAAATGGGATTACTTGGTGTGTGTTGTTTTGAGTGTTACAATGTATCACATCCTAATGTGGGTTCTATTTTGATACATTGGAACACAAATCAATACTTGGATAGAAATATTTCAGAAAACTTGGATCCAGATTAAAAAGGATGTATGAAATCTCATTCACAAATATTGTCACCAAACTTTCCAGAAAGGGGCCATTTGGAGGGGTTTGTAAAGGAAGTCTTTTTTCCAAAATATTTCCTTTTTTTCCCTTCAGGCTCCATTCACACCTCAGCGTAGCGACACCTGCTGCTCCACTTTTTTTTTCAAGCTTTTTTGAGGTTTTTTTTGTGGCATGTCTTTGGAGCGGCATCATTCATTTGAAGGGCCTCCCTGCGCTCCAAAAACGCAACAAAGAAGCTCATGTACAGTGAAGTAAAAAAAGTATTTGATCCCCTGCTGATTTGTACGCTTGCCCACTGGCAAAGAAATGATCAGTCTATAATTTTAATGGTCCTTTTATTTTAACAGTGAGAGACAGAATAACAACAAAATATCAACAAATATCCAGAACACCGCATTTCAAAAAAGTTTTAAATTGATTTGCATTTTAATGAGTGAAATTAGTATTTGATCCCCTATCAATCAGAAACATTTCTGGCTCCCAGGTGTCTTCTATGCAGGTAACGAGCTGAGATTAGATGAATTCTCTTTAAGCCTAGGTTCATATTGGTCTGATTTAGTATGCGATTTGACATGTCAAATTGGCGGCTATTGCCGGCAATAGTACCATCCGAATCAGTGCAAAGCTGACTTTGTGGCGCCGCACCTGTTCCCAAAAACAGTTCCTGCACTACCTTTGGCAACTTCAGGTGTGAGTTCAATAGACATCTGTGCAGGAACCCGCACAGATGTCTGTCAAATTGCCCCCGAAGTCATAGTGTGAGTTCAGCTGGACACGATTTCTAACCCATAGCAATGTTAACTTAGGTAAAGGGAGTGCTCCTAATCTCAGCTTGTTACCTGTATTAAGGACACCTGTCCACAGAAGCAATCAATCAATCAGATTCCAATCTCTCCACCATGGCCAAGACCAAAGAGCTGTCCAAGGATGTCGGGGAGAAGATTGTAGACCTACACAAGGCTGGAATGGGCTATAAGACCATCGCCAAGCAGCTTGGTGAGAGGGTGACAACAGTTGGTGCGATTATTCACAAATGGAAAAAGCACGAAATAACTGTCAATCTCCCTCAGTCTGGAGCTTCATGCAAGATCTCACCTCGTGGAGTTTCATAAATCATGAGAGCGGTGAGGAATCAGCCCAGAACTACACGGGAGAATCTTGTCAATGATCTCAGCTGGGACCATAGTCACCAAAAAAACATTTGGTAACCCACTACGCTCTGAAGGACTGAAATCCTGCAGCGCCCGCAAGGTCCCCCTGCTCAGGAAAGCACATGTACAGGACCGTCTAAAGTTTGCTAATGAACTTCGGAATGATTCCGAGGAGAACTGGGTGAAAGTGTTGTGGTCAGAGGAGACCAAAATCGAGCTCTTTGGCATCAACTCAACTTGCCGTGTTTGGAGGAGGAGGAATGCTGCCTATGACCCCAAGAACACCATCCCCCACCTTCATACATGGAGGTGGAAACATTATGCTTTGGGGGTGTTTTTATGCTAAGGGGACAGGACAACTTCACCGCATCAAAGGGACGATGGACGGGGCCTTGTACCGTCAAATCTTGGGTGAGAACCTCCTTCCCTCAGCCAGGGCATTGAAAATGGGTCGTGGATGGGTATTCCAGCATGACAATGACCCAAAACACATGGCCAAGGCAACAAAGGAGTGGCTCAAGAAGAAGCACATTATGGTCCTGGAGTGGCCTAGCCAGTCTCCAGACTTTAATCCTATAGAAAATATGTGGAGGGAGCTGAAGATTCGAGTTACCAAAGGTCAGGCTTGAAACCTTAATGACTTGGAGAGGATCTGCAAAGAGGAGTGGGACAAAATCCCTCCTGAGATGTGAGCAAACCTGGTGGGGTGGCCAACTACAAGAAATGTCTGGCCTCTGTGATTGAAGGGTTTTGCCACCAAGTACTAAGTCATGTTTTGCAAAGGGGTCAAATACTTATTTCACTCTTTAAAATGCAAATCAATTTATAACTTTTTTGAAATGCATTTTCCTGGATATTTTTGTTGTTATTCTGTCTCTCACTGATAAAATAAACCGACCATTAAAATGATAGACTGATCATTTCTTTGACAGAGGACAAACGCACAAAATCAGAAGGGGGTCAAGTACTTTTTTCCCTCATGCCGCGTACACACGACCAGTTTTTCCGTCAGAATAAACTCTGACGGTTTTTTCGACGGAGTTCCGCTGAAACGGACTTGCCTACACACGATCACACCAAAGTCCGATCGTTTAGAACGCGATGACGTACGACGGGACTAGAAAAAGGAAGTTCAATAGCCAGTAGCCAATAGCTGCCCTTGCGTCGTTTTTGGTCTGTCGGAACAGCATACAGACGAGCGGATTTCTCGATAGGGATTGATTCCGTCGGAAAGATTTAAAACATGTTCCATTTCTAGGTCCATCAGAATTTTCGAAAGGAAAAGTCAGATGAAGCCCACACATGATCGGTATATGCGATGGAATGATTCCGTCTGACCTTTTCTGCTGGAAACTCCGGTCGTGTGTACGCAGCATCATGGTATCCAACTTTGGCACAGAGCCAGGTGCGTTTGCGATTTTTTGCTCTGATTTTATCATGCTTTGTCGCTCAACAATCGCGGCAAAATCACACTGCGTTTGGGGTGCCATTAGGATATAATGCAGTATTCCAGTACGCTCAGGTGTGAATGGAGCCTTAGTGCCGGTTCACACGACTTCAGAGGCGATTTGCAAAACGACTTCTGTATAGAAGTCAATGCAAGTCGCCTGAAGTCGCCCCAAAAATACTACAGGAACCTTTTTCTAAGTCGGAGTGACTTGTGTCGCTCCTATTAGAATGGTTCCGTAGTACAGAACGGGACGCGACTTGTCAGGCGGCTAAGTCGCCTGACAAGTCGCCCCTGTGTGAACCGGGGCTTAGGGTCATTCTCACAGGCAGCAGACCCTGCTATTGTTCCGTTGGAGAGGGTGGTAGAGCAGCAGCAGCTGCCAGGCATGGCCATTTCTTCTTTTTTTTATAACTGAACGGGTATTTTATGTGCAAACGCTGTGTTTGGCCCTATTCACTTGAATGGGTTGTGTTTGGTGTCAGTGCTGCCCATTGACAGTGACAGGGGGAGGATTTTTGGCAGGTTTACAATGCTTTGCCTGGGGCCGGACTGTACATATAAGACAAAAGCCTATGTGGTTGCTGGGTATCTCTCAGGTGGGTGGTCAGGGGGCAGTAAAACCATCGCTCAACCACCACTTTTAACTTACCCAGCGAATAATAATGTAGCACCCCCTAGTGTAGAGTGTTTGATGCACATCGTTTTTGTAGTGTAGGAAAGTTTAGCCTGGCTAAATCTGGGTCAGGGTGAGTGACTCAGGGAGGCTGGGTGACTCATCAGGCAGAACCTCTCGTACCTCCCCCTATGCTGGAACCTTGGAGAAGCTTCCAGAAGAATGGGTGGGAGGTTAGGAGGAGCTGCCTTGAGTATCCCCAGCAAGTGGGCTTGCAGAGGGTGGGCACTCTACTCTGAGTCATGCCGTTAGGGGGCAGCCGGGTGGAAGCTGGAGATGGAGTGCCGAAGAAGCTGTTGGTGGCCCTTTAGGGTACCCCCTAGTCTGAGAGGGGGGTAACCTCGGGCCTGGGACCCGGGTGCTGGACTGTTCACTGACTCTAAGTGTGCCTGTGAAAATTCTGTGTGCCTGGCTGTGCAGGGTGGGGAATCCTTATTCACCAGGGGCTCCTACGTGGGGTGCACTACAATAAATTCCACCAGAAGCTCTATCAGTCTCATAAGATAATCTAAAATGAATTTCGGTCCAGTTTTGCATGATGGAGTAATTGTCAGTCAAACTATTTCAGCAATAACACTGAGAATGGCCTGAAGATGAAGGAATATTACAGGCTGGCATGGAGGTAGTTAAAGAACTGTACCCTTAATGAACTTGCTGACTTTAGCACAACTTCAGCAATTGCTGGAGTGTGGAGAGTCAATAACTACCCAGGGTTGCTCTATAAGCCGCTCACATCCAGTTTCAGATCTAAAATATTTGAAAAGACAGTTGATTCCCTCTCTAACCCGGCGGGGAATTTGGCTCCAGCTGACGGTGCTTTGAAGTTGTCAGACTGTCAGTGCCGATGAACCGCTCAGCCCCCCCTGATCACATCCCTTCTCCACACTACAGTTGTATCTTCATTCACAGCAGAGGATGATAATCAGCATTAAAGAGCTGCGAGGTTGTCATCAGATCACAAAGACGCCTTACAATGGTAGATAAATGAATAAGAACGCAGAAGAGGGAAAACCTGCTATGGAGGAGGGAGAACAACACCGGCCTTTGAATTTGAATATTCAATCTCATTTATTGGATAGTCACCTAGGGCCGGATGTATCCGCATGGTCATCCAGGGGGCAGATTTAAACAAATAATGTGGAATGTTATTCATTCAATAAAAATAAGAGTGGTTTGGGAAAATACCGCCATGCGGCCACTAGAGGGGTCATAGTAAATAGGTATTTATTTACTATATTCAATAACTCCATCTAGTGGCTATAATGCAGTATTTTCCTGATTTACATTATTCTTATTAACCACTTGCTTACTGGGCACTTTCCCTCCCTTCCTGCCCAGGCCAATTTTCAGCTTTCAGCGCTGTCGCACTTTGAATGATAATTGCGCGGTCATGTAACACTGTACACATATGACATTTTTATCATTTTGTTCACACAAATAGAGCTTTCTTTTGGTGGTATTTAATCACTACTGGGGCTTTTATTTTTTGCTAAACAAACAAAAAAATACAGAAAATTTTGAAAAACAAAACGTTTTTCATATTTTGTTATGACATTTTTCAAACAGGTAATTTTTCTCCTGCACTGATGGGCACTGATAGGCTGCAGTGATAAGCGGCACAGAGAGGTGGCACTGATAGGCACTGATGAGGCGGCACTGATGGGCACTGATGGGCGGCACTGATGGGCGGCACTGATGTGCACTGATTGGCAGCACTGATGGGCACTGATGGGCGGCACTGATGTGCACTGATTGGCAGCACTGATAGGCAATAATAGTGGGCACTGATCAGCAGTACTGTCTGGAGGGCAGTCTGAGGGGAAAAAAAGCCGATAACCAGCTTCTGTTTACTTCTGCGATGAGCTGTCATTGGCTGACAGCTGATCACATGGTAAAGGGCCCACTGTGATTGGCCCTTTACGCCGATCCCAAGGACTTGTCGATCACAGAGCGCTCCAGGGGCGCGCGGGGCAGCGCGAGAATGGGAGGATGTCCATGTATGCCCTCCCGGTATTTTAAGCCCGCGCTATAGCCATCTTATAGCGTGGGCGCCAAGTGGTTAATGAATAACATTCAACCTGGAGAGAAAATAATCTAGCACCATTTGATTTTTCCCCATTTACACAGAATGATTGTACATGCGGTTTTACAGGATGACTAGATCTGTAATTTTATTTCCTATATACACCCCCAGCCCGGGTGTCAGATGGGGGCGCATATATTTTGCTCCCTTTTTCAGATGCCATGCCAGGCACCCAATGAGATAATGACTATGACATCACAAATAATGTAAAAAAAAATTAACTGTTTTATTGTATCACAAACATTTTACGTCACATCCGCTTACAAAATTCCTGAGACAACAAAGTTCCTAATTTTATTGGAGACATACTGTTAGTGGTCTCATTTGTCCTGGTGATCCTGCCATGTAGATCCTTGTTCAGGTCCCTCCCATTATGGGGTGACAACACTATGACCCTGTGACTCAGTGCTGCTCTTCTGTTGTCACTCAATCACTTTCTTCCTGCTGGGGAGATTTCTATTCACTTCCTGTCTTGGAGACACAATAGGAAGTGATAAGACATCTGGCAAAAGTGAGCAGATTTGCCATTTTAGGCAGTTGTCACCCTCATTGGATGATTTACCTTCACCTCTTGCTCTAGGGGCAATTTTTTAAAAAACTTTTGGTTTCCCACTTTCTTTTTTTCTTGGTAAAAATGGTAACTGAGACAAATGGGAAGGGTCTAACTTTTCTCCACTCTGTCCAAATAAAGGGATAGAGATGTACCATCAATGCATTAAGGTGAAAAACCTTCTGCTCTGCAGCAGCCCCCCAGAGCCGCCTTTTTCTTACCTGAACCCGATCGCTCCAGCGATGAGCACGAGCCCCGCAGCTCCAGCCGCTGTCTCGGGTCCTCATTGGATAGATTGATGGCAGCAGGAGCCATTGACTCCCGCTGCTGTCAATCAAATCCAATGACATGGGGGGAGCCGAGTCCTTCTGTCTGTGTCAATGGACGCCTTAGTAAGACTTGGGAGCGTGCCCGCATGGGTGCCCCCATGGAATGCGGCTCTCCGTGGAGGCACTCGATGAGTAGGAGGAGCCAGGAGCGCCACCGGGGGACACCAGAAGAGGAGGATCGGGGCCGCTCTGTGCAAAAACCTTGCCCCCATGGAATGCGGCTTTCTGTGGGGGCACTTGATGAGGAGGAGGAGCCAGGAGCGCCACCGGGGGACCCCAGAAGAGGAGGATCGGGCCGCTCTGTGCAAAACCCTTGCCCCCATGGAATGCGGCTCTCCGTGGGGGCACTCGATGAGGAGGAGGAGCCAGGAGCGCCACCGGGGGACCCCAGAAGAGGAGGATCGGGGCCGATCTGTGCAAAACCCTTGCCCCCATGGAATCCGGCTCTCCGTGGGGGCACTCGATGAGGAGGAGGAGCCAGGAGCGCCACCGGGGGACCCCAGAAGAGGAGGATCGGGTCGCTCTGTGCAAAACCCTTGCCCCCATGGAATGCGGCTCTCCGTGGGGGCACTCGATGAAGAGGAGGAGCCAGGAGCACCACGGGGGACCCCAGAAGAGGAGGATCGGGGCTGCTCTGTGCAAAACTCTTGCACAGAGCAGGTAAGTATAGCATGTTTGTTATTTAAAAAAAAAAAAACCTTTACAATCACTTTAAAAAGACATTGTAATCATTTGATGAAGATTTTTCTTTTGTTTGTTCACTTTGCCGCATTCTGAATCGAAAAAAAAAATAACGTTTTTGTTTCGACCAATTTGAAATTGATCAATTTGAACGTTTCAAAATGAAAAAAAAAAATCGGTAAATTTGAAGAAAATTCAAAAAAAGACAAAAATGAACTCCGAATACGAATTCATTGACATGCCAAAAATTTTTTTTAAATTGTTTCATACTTACCGTAATTTTCTTGTCGTGGTGCCTATCCATGGCAGCATACCTGTGACAAGCTCCGCCTTGGCTCCTCCCCCAGGTCCAGTGAATATTATAAAAGAAAAGGATTGGTGCACTCCCAGCATTCGACGTAATATAGCATACCGAGGGTGGGATTGTATGCTGCCATGGATAGGCACCAAGAAAAGAAAATTACAGTAAGTATGAAACTATTTTCTATTTTCCTGGTGCCTCCATGGCAGCATACCTGTGACAAATAACTACCCGAAATGGGTGGGATGATGCATAGTAAAAGATTTATTTGAAAAAGAATTTAAAATAGGCAAATGCCGGCCTTATAGCCTGTCTGCCAGTTTCTACAGATGAGAAAGCTGCCGGGTCTACTCTGTAACGTCTCGTAAAGGCATGTTGGGATGACGGTGATGCTACTCCTTAGACCGTTTTGATGGATACGTCTGCTCTGGCCATCCAAGAAGCAGAAAACAACCGGGTGGCATACATCCCAACTGAAGAGGGGGTTCCAGTCCCCTATCCCTGTACACCTTCTTAACCAAATTTATTATCCATTAAACTATTGTACGAGAGCAGGGATCTGTAAACTATGGCTCCCCAGCTGCCGCAAGAACCACATGTCCCATGAGATATTGTAAACCTCTGATATTCACAGACATAAATAGGCATGATGGATACTGCAGTTCCGGAACGGTCGGAGGGCCCCAGATGATGCTTCTTTGCCCCTGTCTTTTTTTTTTTTTTTGAGTATTACAAATAGGTTAGATGAAAGTCTGAAGCAGGGGTGGATCGGGGGGGGGGGGCAACTGCCACACCCAAGAAATTTGTTGCGGGCCTGGCAGATAAGAGAGCGGGCGGCTCCGCGGGCGAACCGGGCGGCATGGTTTGCGAGCGGTAGGCGCAGTTTGTGGGCGGGCCGGGCTGCCGTGTGGGCGGCTCGGCGTGAGCGCACAGCTGGCCAATCAGCTAGCCGAAGGACGGGGGAGCAGAGAGATGAGATCATCTCTCACCGCCCTGCATCCCTGCAGTAACTTCCGCCCTCACTGTGCAGGCAGCGTGGGCAGCAGAGAGATTACATTATCTCTCTGCTGCCTGACTCTGGGAATCTGGGACATAGCAAGAAACAAGCAAAACACCACCTTAGCAGGCAGGTGACTATCCACAAATTGTGGCAGGTGACGTGGCAAGTGACAATTCCCAAGGTGTGGCAGGTGAGGTGGCAAGTGGACAATCCACAAGGTGTGGCAGATGACGTGGCAAGTGACAATTCGCAAGGTGTGGCAGGTGACGTGGCAAGTGACAATCCGCAAGGTGTGGCAGGTGACGTGGCAAGTGACAATTCGCAATGTGCGGCTGGTGACGTGGCAAGTGACAATCCGCAAGGTGTGGCAGGTGACGTGGCAAGTGACAATCCGCAAGGTGTGCCAGGTGACGTGGCAAGTGACATTTCGCAAGGTGTGGCAGGTGACGTGGCAAGTGACAATTTGCAATGTGTGGCAGGTGACGTGACAAGTGGACAATCCGCAAGGTGTGGCAGGTGATGTGGCAAGTGACAATTCGCAATGTGTGGCAGGTGACGTGGTAAGCGACAATTCGCAATGTGTGGCAGGTGACGTGACAAGTGGACAATCCGCAAGGTGTGGCAGGTGACGTGGCAAGTGACAATTTGCAATGTGTGGCAGGTGACGTGACAAGTGGACAATCCGCAAGGTGTGGCAGGTGATGTGGCAAGTGACAATTCGCAATGTGTGGCAGGTGACGTGACAAGTGGACAATCCGCAAGGTGTGGCAGGTGACGTGGCAAGTGACAATTTGCAATGTGTGGCAGGTGACGTGACAAGTGGACAATCCGCAAGGTGTGGCAGGTGATGTGGCAAGTGACAATTCGCAATGTGTGGCAGGTGACGTGGCAAGCGACAATTCGCAATGTGTGGCAGGTGACGTGGCAAGTGACAATCTGCATCTGGTGGCAGGCAAGTGACAATTCGCAACGTGTAGCAGGCGACGGTGGAAAGTGACACACTCTTGGCTCCCACTGATTCTGCATTATGGTGAGTTGAACCATTTCATTTTATATTACAATGTAATAATAGAAATAATGCACTTCAATCATCCTGACACCATAACAACCATGGTGCAGTGATGAATGAAGCGCCAACATCAGCCATTTCCCCGATAAATTGTCCACAAAAAAACGTATTTCTGACAGTGCCCCTCCCGAGACAAGACTCTGGATCCGCTCCTGGTCTGAAGAGAGTTGTGGCTTGAAGATGGTATCTTTTTTTTTATAATTCAATTATTTTTCTTTTTATAACAGGAGAAAAATGAACAATCCTTCTGTATATTACATTCCATCTCCGCACATACAGCCAGACAAGAAATAAAAAAAAAATAAAAAAACATGATAATAACTCGTTACACTTCATTCCATCTGCTCCTGTCTGTTTCTAATATATTATCCAATAAAGATGGATAAAAGAATGAACCCAAATAAACATAAAGAAGCCACAAAAGAGGCAAAGAAGACAAAGAAATAAGAAGAGTAATCTTCTTCTCTCATTTCCGCCCTCCATTTGCCGCGTCAGGAGGGGGGGGGGCTTCCCCCTGACCCGGCCATAATACTTCAACTACCTCTCAGTATTTCGACTGCAGTTTCTATTTATAGTTCATTTCCCCCTCCTTTCCTTACCCCCCTCTCAAAACCAAAAAAATAAAAAATAAACCCCCATTTAATTTCCCTCTTTCCCCCCTCCTCTCCTCCTCCTCTCTCCCTCTCCTTCCCTCCACTATCCCTCCTCCTCCTTAATTTGTATCAATTCATTTTTCCCCTTCCTCTGAAGAAATAAAACAGTTCCATGGTGACCACGTATATATAATATATATACGTATACACGTTTATATATATATAATAAATCTCCCTTTTCTTTTCTAGTTGTCCAGACTAGATCTTCCATCCTGTTTACTTCCTCTACTTTCCTAAGCCACATACTCACTGTAGGAGGTTGTAACTGTTTCCACTTAAAGTAAATGTAAACACAAATTTTTTTTTTATGTCATAATATAGAGTATAAGATTTCCCATCATTTGAGCCCAGTCTTGCCACAAAGAGTTAATCCAGCTCTGAGCAATCCTCTTTTATTCTTTTATTGTTCAGTGAGATAAATCTTGACAAACAGAGAAAAACTTTGTCAAATCCTCCCCCTTGCTGTGAGTGACAGGTAATTTACATATCTCGTGCACTAGCCTAAGACATGCATTATTTTTTAATTCCCTCCCCCACTCCTTTCTTCAGCAGCTCTGCAAGGATTGGCTGTTCCACACCTCACCATGATTGGGCATGCTGAAGTCATGTGGTTACTTTCCTGTCTTTTCACTGGATGTTAGAGATCATAGCAGAAGTTCAGTGTAAGAAATACACAGGAGAAAATGCATATTGACAAGGGGAGTGTAGAGGTGGGCGGGGAGTCTACTGACATCACGACTCCACCCACCGAGCGCCAGACAACAGACCCCGCCCACAGAAACGGCAGTTTTTCAGCTCTCATAACAGACAAAGGGGAGACATTTGACAGGTAAAGATACATGCAGGAGGCATGTATATCCTTATAGATAACCCCTATGGCAGTAGTTTAGAAAGGATGACATTGGGTTTACATCCACTTTAAGCGGAATGCATGCTTTAGCTGCATTCACCAAATGACACAAAATAGAGTTCCTATATATTTTCCCCGGAATCTCTGACAGCTGCAAAAAGGAAAAAAGCTGGGGCTAAATTTTTGAATTATCTCCCGGACCTCCTTCCAAAATGTCCTCACTCTGGGGCAAGACCAAAAAACATGTAACAAAGTCCCCTGTTCTATCTGGCATCGCCAGCATCTATCTGATGAATTCGGGAAACATTTTTGAAGTTTATCTGGGGCTCTGTACCATTGTGAAATAATTTTATAATTAGTTTCCTGTATTTTGGTACATATTGCTATCTTAAATATTGAATGTATCATATTCATTTTTTTGTTCCTCCGAAAAGGTCCTCCCCAAATCTGTTTCCCATTTCCGGAGGAAAGATAACTGATAGTTCTCCGATGGTTTAATCAACAACGTGTACATTCTGGAGACAGCATGCTTTATTGGTTCAGTCTCCATACAATATTTCTCGAATGGTAACAGATTCCGATCCAGAGGGCTTGGCTGTACCCTAGTACATAGATAATGTCGTAGTTGTACCACCGACCAAAAATCTAATTGGAAAGGGCCATTTCTGTCTACCAATTCCTGCACTGTTGGCCATCTGGCAGATCTCCAGATGGCCAACAGTCCTTTTTGTGTTCCTAATATGAATTGCGGATTCCCCAATAGAGGTACTAAGGGTGATTCCTGTGTTGATAACTTACCCTTAAATAAAAGGCTATAACAAACAGGGGGGGTAGGTCCTATTGTTGGGTGTGTCTTAGTTTTAGATGCCAAGTCCTTGAAACACCAAGGGGCCCTATACAGTAACTCCCCACTCTGCGCTTGCTCCAATCTTGGCCAGATTTTAAGTTCTCCATGTCGGCACCAATCCAACAGGCGGCCCAGATGTACTGCCTGGTAATATTTATAACTATCT
Organism: Lithobates septentrionalis; assembly: GCA_037952835.1. NCBI lineage: Eukaryota > Metazoa > Chordata > Amphibia > Anura > Ranidae > Lithobates > Lithobates septentrionalis. The sequence goes on along the minus strand of JBBDGP010004240.1, from coordinate 137,241 downwards.
AGGACCGCCAGCCCCCCCCCCCGTTTTGTTTTGGTAGGGACAACAGAGTCCTCCTGATCCTAGGATGTTTGTGTGCCCAGATGAATTTTGTAAATAATATTTGTATATTTCTAAAGAATTTCCTAGGGATTGCAATTGGGACTGCCTGAAGGAAGTACAGAATCTTTGGTAGAATATTCATCTTAATTATATTGCTTCTTCCAAACCAGGAATGTAATCCCTTATGCCATCTCTCCAATAAACCTCGCACCTTATTTAACGCTGGCGGGAAATTAAGCTCATATGTTTTAGAAGGGTCCACTGCTATACAAGTCCCTAGGTATTTCAGGAATTGATCTGCCCATTTAAATTTATAATTTGCTTTTAATGACATCATCATTTTCTTTCGGGACAGCTAAAGCCAATGCCTCTGATTTAGAGAGATTTATCTTGAAAAAGGATAATGTACTGTATGTCTCAATTTCTCTAAATAAGTTTGGGAGCGAGATTATGGGATTGGTCATTGGGAAGAGCATAGCATCTGCATATGCTGCAACTTTATGTTGAGTTCCTCCTACCGTTTTTTCACAAATATCCTTATTAAGCTGAATTCTACATAACAGAGGTTCCTGAAGATAGTATCGTAGTACCGAAGTAATATCGTCTTTGTGAAGAAGGTCAAAATTGGATCTGAAAAGATCCGCAGGGCCTAAGGCTCAAAGGTAGTAGAGGAAGAGGAGAACTTAGGGATGAATCCATGTACCGTTCTAAGTTCCACTCTATCCGAGTACAAAAAAATAATATTATTGTCTTCTGATCCCAGAGCCTGAAGTTCTGATACTCCCCAGCCCGATGCCATCGCCACAAAGAAAAATAGTTTCCAAGTGAGATTCCATAAGGATGCTGAATCAGATGGGGCAAAAGGCTGTTTGGATAAGGGCTCCAGAGTGATAGAGAGATCTCAAGTGGGAAAGATTTGTTTTAGTGGGTGGGCTTATCTTCTTGACTGTCTTGAAGAATTTGATTATTAAGGGATCTTTGGCTCATCTCTTGTTGTCACAGCAGAGATTGCCACCAGCTGTACCTTTAAATTGCTTAATCCTAAATCAAGGTCTGCTTGCAGGAAGTCAAGGAGTTGGGAGGAAGAGGGTACAAGAGGGTACATCAGGACTGAAGTTTTGCTGTTCGCGAAAGATCTAAACTAATTCCAAACCTTGTCACACGTATTGTTCATTGAAGTCTCCTGTGCTTTGAGCAGAGTTGAAACAACTCTGGAGGAACATCCAAATGATTAAAGCCTCTGTTTTAACATTCTAATGTGAAGGTTCACTCTGTGAGTATTGTGATGGGTGTGATGCCTCGAGCCAGAAGAATGGGTATCAGAGGAATATTTACCAGAGGGTGGACACTAAGAAATATTGCCCTAGGGAATCATGGGTCTCCCTGCAAATATGGCAGGACTGTTATCACCGTCTATTGTTGATATTGCAAGTCTCAAGAGAATTTGAGGTAGGAGGCCTAAATTAGATTGCATGCCCAAGGACATGACAGGGCATCTATTGCTTCTGCCCAAGGGTGAGGTAGATGTGAAATAAACCTCTGCAGCTTGGTATTGCTTGCTGTAGCAAAAGGATGCAGTTCAGGAAAGGTCCACTGGTCTACAATCCAACTGAATAACTTTGGCTGTAGAGAGCATTTGTTGGGATCCAGGAATTCTTGGGATAGGTGATTGGCGTCTGTGTTTAAGTGGGCTGGAAGATAGTCTACTCTTAGGTCCTTCAGATTCCCCTCTGCCCAAGTGAAGATGGGTTCCACTTCCCTTAGTAAGGAACTGTTGTTGGTTCCGCCTTGATGTATGTATGATATTGAAGCTCTATTGTCTATCCGAATCAGAACTGAATTGTTCTTGATCTGAGTGAGCAAATGCTGTTGATTCAAGATAAGCCGCCTGGAATTCCAGGATATTTGTGATGATGTCTGCCGCATTGATCGCCCATCTCGTTTGAACCAACACCTGGTTGCAATGTGCCTCCTAGCCTATTACATTGGCGTCTGTGGTAACTGTGGTCCAGAAGACATGCCTTAAAGCGGGGTTCCTGTCAGAGAGGTTACCTGGTTGGGCGCCGGGGCGCGCCGGGGCGTGTTGGCGCTCGCGTTCCTGTCCGTGCTGGGGCGCGTGTCCCTGGGGGCGCTGGTGTGTCTGGGCTGGCCGACCGTGGCGTGCGGGGTGGCGCCCGGGCGTTCGTGCGTACGCGCGTTCGCGCTAGCGCGCGTTCGCGTTAGCGCGCGTCCGCCTGTGAGCGCTGCTTGTGGCGCGACCCGGTTCGGTGGGCGTGCACGCCGGTGTCGGGGGCGCGCTCGGGCGCGTGCGGGGGCGCGGCGCGCTATGGCGAATCGGCGCGCGTGCACGTGCGCGGCGTTTTGGCGCCAATCGGCCTATTTAAGGTTTGCCTCTATGCTGACTCAGTGCTGCCTGATCAAACAGCTCCGTACCGTGTCCGTGATCATCCTGAGTTCCTGTTTCCCTGTTGTGCTTATCCGTTGTGACCCGGCTACCCCTTGGACTATCCTTGATTGCTGCCTGAACCCGACCCCGGCTTGTCTGACCTTGTTTCTGCCTCACCCTCTTGTACCTCTGCTGCCAGCCCGTTGCCGACCTCTGCAAGTGTATGACCAGCCTGAACAGTTCCTGCCTAGCATCTGCTCCACCCAGTCTGAAGACCTACCGGTGCTTGCCAGACCATTGTGCTCCAGGACCCTACTACAGGCCCTCATACCACTCCGCATTCGTGACCTCCTGTCTGCTCTATCAGGGGTCCCGAATCGGATACGTAAGGGAGCCTACCCTCTGCCCAAGCGGACTCACCTGTCTGGTAAGTGTGGGACCTGACAGTATCAGGCAGCCATGACTGAGTCCGGGCAGGGGGCCTCCCCCATGGATGAACTGTGCAGGCATCTAGCGGGCCTCACTCAAGCCGTTAAAAGTCTGCAAGAAGGCTACACCAGATTGGAAGGGCAGGTCCAGGCCCTCTCAGCCTCTCCTTCAGGAGCAGCGTCCAACTCGGCTTCGGCACCCTCTGTAGTGATGCTTCCACCAGAGCCCAGAGTACCTCCACCCGAGAAGTTTTCAGGAGATCGCAGCAAGTTTCAAGCGTTCCGCAACGCTTGCGAACTGTATTTTGCCCTGCAACCCCGTACATTCTCCCTGGAAGCTACTAAAGTGGGGTTCATCATATCCCTGCTGACTGGCGAACCTCAAACCTGGGCCCACAATCTGCTGAAACAAAAGGCTCCATCCCTTGATTCCGTGAATGATTTCTTCCTAGCCATGTCCCAACTGTATGAGGACCCCCAACTAACGGCAACGGCTGAAGCCACTTTACATTCCCTCCAACAAGGTCGCAGAGCGGCTGAAGATTACGCCGTGGAGTTTAGGCGTTGGAGTGCCGACACGGAGTGGAATGACGCTGCCTTGCGTCACCAATATCGGCTGGGATTATCTGACCCTCTAAAGGACGAGCTGGCACGAGTGGGGGTTCCCCAGACACTAGAGGAACTCATCAATTTATCTATCCAAATTGACCGTCGTCTCAGGGAAAGACGCTCTGAAAGATCAGTTGGTCATCCACGTCTTGCCTGGATGTTGCCCAGGGTCCCTAGTGCCCCGCACCAAGCTCCATTGGTCTCATCCGCTTCCGCCCAGGAAGGCTCGGAGCCTATGCAGTTGGGACTGCTCCGTCCCTCTCTGACCCCAGAAGAGAAGACCCGAAGACGCACACTCAACCTGTGCCTGTACTGCGGAGAGCCCGGTCATTTCGCAAGAACATGCCCCAATAAGAGGCGTAAGTGTCTACCGTCTTCCTCATTGTGTGCACCTGTCCTACCTAGTACCGGTAGCCATTTAACACTTTCCATTGTCTTGCAGTTACCTGGAAGGAGCATCCCAGTACCGGTCATCGTTGATTCTGGGGCATGCAGTGGGTTTATTGACCGGACCTTCGTTGACACTCACCATATACCCACTCAAGCTAAAGCCCAAGGACTGGCAGTCTTTCTGGCAGACGGTTCCACCCTCAGTTCCGGACCCGTCACCCAAGAAACGGTTCCTCTTTTGGCCACCATTGGCCCGGAACATCAGGAACTATTACGCCTAGATGTCATCTCCTCTCCTCTCTTCCCAATTATCCTAGGGATACCTTGGCTACAGGCCCACAACCCTAGCATCAACTGGGCTACGGGCAAGGTTCAGTTCTCCTCCGAATATTGCAGACAAAACTGCTTACGGGGAATCCCACCAACCTCTTCCCAATGTCTGTGCATGGACTCTGAAACTAAACTCTACCAAGATCTTCCTGAACCCTACCGGGATTTCCTAGACGTGTTCAGTAAGAAGGGGGCAGAAACCCTTCCAGCACATAGACCCTATGACTGCCCAATAGAACTTCTACCGGGTACCGAAGTCCCCTTTGGTAGGATCTTTCCCTTAACGGAGCAGGAGCTGGGCACCTTGAAGACTTACATTGACGAAAACCTGAAGAAAGGGTTCATTCGTCCTTCCACGTCTCCAGCTGGGGCAGGCATCTTCTTCGTAGAAAAAAAAGATCATTCCCTACGTCCCTGCATTGATTATCGGGAGCTTAACAAAATTACCATAAAAAACAGATACCCGCTACCTTTGGTTCCTGAGCTGTTTCAGAGGTTAGGATCTGCTACCGTGTTTACTAAACTAGACCTCCGTGGAGCCTATAACCTGATCCGTATAAGAGAAGGAGACGAGTGGAAGACAGCTTTTCGTACCCGATTTGGTCATTATGAGTACCTTGTCATGCCTTTTGGTCTGTGCAACGCACCGGCAACATTTCAGCACTTTGTTAATGACGTCTTTCATGATTTACTGGATTTATACGTCATCGTTTATCTAGATGATATCTTGGTCTTCTCCGCCTCTCTGATGGAGCACCGCAGACATGTACGAACTGTACTCTCCCGGCTAAGACAGCATGGGCTCTACGCCAAACTTGAGAAGTGCGAATTTGAGCTCCAATCCATCCAATTCTTGGGTTTAATCATCTCTCCTGATGGCATTAAAATGGATCCTCAGAAAGTATCCGCTATTCTGGAGTGGCCTGCACCGACTGACAAAAAAGGGGTACAACGTTTTATTGGCTTCGCCAATTTCTACAGAAAGTTCATCAGGGGATTTTCTTCAATCATAGCTCCCATTACGGAACTTATTAAACAAGGGTGCCGGTTCCACTGGACCCCTAAAGCACAAGAGGCCTTTGGAAAACTCAAAGCGTTGTTTACCTCAGCCACTATTCTTAAACATCCCAATCCTGCCTTGCCTTTCGTCCTGGAGGTGGATGCCTCCGAAGTTGCAGTCGGAGCTGTACTGTCTCAGAGACAGGGTGCCAAAGCACTCCTGTATCCAGTGGGATTCTTTTCACGTAAGCTCTCTCCGTCCGAGAAAAACTATGATGTGGGTGATCGGGAACTTCTGGCCATTAAGGCAGCTCTGGAAGAATGGCGTTATCTCCTGGAAGGAGCAGCACATCCCATCTTGGTCTACACAGACCATAAAAATTTAGAGTACCTGAGAACGGCCAAGAGATTAAAACCCCGGCAGGCCAGATGGGCACTTTTTTTTTCGCGATTTATTTTCCACATCACGTACAGACCTGGATCCAAGAATGTTAAATCCGACGCCCTTTCCCGAATGTTCCTTGACTCTGAAAGAACCTTGTCCCCAGACACCATTCTCCCTTCTGGAAATTTCCTCGTTCTACAGGAAGACATAATCTCCCAAATCAGGCGAGCTTCCTCGAGAATGCCCCCACTTGCTGAAGCCTGTGCCAAGGATGGACTGCTCTGGTTCAAGAATAGGATTGTGGTTCCTGAGGAGCTGAAAGCACGGGTACTAAGCTTGTGCCATGACCACAAACTTGCGGGTCACTTCGGCACACGGAAAACAATTGACCTTGTCCAACGCTCCTTCTGGTGGCCTCATCTTACCAGGGATTGTAAGGCATATGTGGAGTCTTGTGATACGTGTGCCAGAAATAAGACTAGCCGGTCAAGAGCATGGGGTCTACTGAAGCCATTACCAGTCCCAGAGAGACCTTGGGCCATGATCTCTATGGATTTCATCGTGGAGCTCCCACCATCAGAGGGTTTTTCATCCATTTTCGTTGTAGTGGACAGATTGTCTAAAATGGCCCATTTCCTTCCCATGAAGGGCACCCCCTCAGCCATGGAGACCGCCGCTATCTTCATCAAAGAAATCGTCAGACTACATGGAGTCCCGACCAATATAGTCTCGGACAGAGGCGTCCAGTTCACCTCTAGATTCTGGAGATCCCTTTGTGGTGCCCTTGAGATCGAGTTGTCCTTTTCCTCGGCCTACCACCCTCAGTCCAATGGACAAACCGAGAGGACGAACCAAACCTTGGAGCAATACATCCGCTGTTTTTCAGCTTTTTCCCAAGATGACTGGGCCTCCCTGCTTCCCATCGCAGAGTTCTCTTATAACAACTCTTTACATTCAGCGACTAATCAGTCTCCATTCTATGCCAACTATGGTTTCCACCCATCCTTCTTACCTGGAGCATTTCCTGAATGCCCTGTTCCTGCAGTTTCCGAGACCTTGAACTTTTTCTCCAATAACAACAAATTGCTACAGGAAACCATGACCAAGGCTCAGGAAGACTATAAGAGGATCTTCGACAGGAAGAGACGAGGAGAACTTATGCTTGAACCTGGCAATTCTGTCTGGCTGTCCACCGCAAACCTCAAGCTAGCTTGTCCATCCAGGAAACTGGGCCCCAAATACCTGGGTCCTTTCCTGATCAAAAGGAAGATCAACGATGTGGCATTTGAATTGGACCTCCCCAATTCCCTGAAAATTCATCCAGTATTCCATGTTTCTCTCCTAAAACCGGTCACGCCCAATTTTTTTCCTGGTCGTTGCATTGGTCCACCCAAACCGATCAAGGTTGATGGCGAAGAGGAGTTTGAAGTGGAAGCAATTCTTGATTGCAGAAGAAGGCGCAATCAGGTACAATATCTGGTGAAGTGGAGGGGCTACGGCCCCGAAGACAATTCGTGGGAACCAGAAAACAATTTGCACGCTAACGATCTCCTTCAATCCTTCAAAACCTCTCATCCCGCAAAGATGGCCCAGCTGGGCATCCGGAGTCTGCCCTTGAGGAGGGGGCACTGTCAGAGAGGTTACCTGGTTGGGCGCCGGGGCGCGCCGGGGCGTGTTGGCGCTCGCGTTCCTGTCCGTGCTGGGGCGCGTGTCCCTGGGGGCGCTGGTGTGTCTGGGCTGGCCGACCGTGGCGTGCGGGGTGGCGCCCGGGCGTTCGTGCGTACGCGCGTTCGCGCTAGCGCGCGTTCGCGTTAGCGCGCGTCCGCCTGTGAGCGCTGCTTGTGGCGCGACCCGGTTCGGTGGGCGTGCACGCCGGTGTCGGGGGCGCGCTCGGGCGCGTGCGGGGGCGCGGCGCGCTATGGCGAATCGGCGCGTGCACGTGCGCGGCGTTTTGGCGCCAATCGGCCTATTTAAGGTTTGCCTCTATGCTGACTCAGTGCTGCCTGATCAAACAGCTCCATACCGTGTCCGTGATCATCCTGAGTTCCTGTTTCCCTGTTGTGCTTATCCGTTGTGACCCGGCTACCCCTTGGACTATCCTTGATTGCTGCCTGAACCCGACCCCGGCTTGTCTGACCTTGTTTCTGCCTCACCCTCTTGTACCTCTGCTGCCAGCCCGTTGCCGACCTCTGCAAGTGTATGACCAGCCTGAACAGTTCCTGCCTAGCATCTGCTCCACCCAGTCTGAAGACCTACCGGTGCTTGCCAGACCATTGTGCTCCAGGACCCTACTACAGGCCCTCATACCACTCCGCATTCGTGACCTCCTGTCTGCTCTATCAGGGGTCCCGAATCGGATACGTAAGGGAGCCTACCCTCTGCCCAAGCGGACTCACCTGTCTGGTAAGTGTGGGACCTGACAGTTCCACCCAAATTTTGGACAATATCTGTATGTATTCTCTTCCTTGCCTAGATGCTGACATGCCGTTTAAAAAAATTTAAATCGCCGTAATTACCTTTTATTTTTCTATTCTTCTTTGCACTTCCTGGTTCTCCTCCCGTGGGAGAAGGCGTGTTTCTAGCCTCTCCCAGACTCCTGGGAGCTAGTCTCAGGCTTCCCAGGATGCCACTGAGCATGTGCGGGAACGAGTGGTGAATGCTGGGAGCACAGCATTCACCGCATCCAGGAAATAAATGCTTGTGGGCTTCAAATGCCCACAATGAAGATGGAAACCGCCTGCAGTGAATAATATAAGTTATTCTTTCCGACGAAATCTGACACAGGCGGACAGATTACACACAATATGTGAGTATGTAATGCTGAGAAGAAAAGTTTGTGAATGAACTCAAAAAAAACAAAAAACGATAGATAGGTGGACCCCCGCTTTAAGGACATGGCTTTAAAGGCATCTCCCTCTTTGTCCACTAGTGCAGACCCCTGTGCATCAAACTTGTTTGATATATGGACTGGGATAGACGGTTTGCTCCATTGCTTCAGGAATTCCAGCTAAAAGGTGCCTGAGGAATCCATGGGACCATCTGGATACAAAAAAGACAAAAATCCCTATTAAGCTGAGTTAGCTCGAGGCTGTTATGTAGGACAATGTTTTCACTCTCCTTACTTTCTGAATGATTGCCCACACTTTCTGAGATGGCAGGGACACCGCTCCTTTTGCGGTGTTGAATAAGCGCCTAAACTGGAGAAAAGATGACTCGTTTGATAATCTACCATTCAACCGTATCTTGATAGTGTAGGCCACAGCATCTACCTGTGTTCCACTAGCTGGCCTGGATCTTTTGATAAAAGGAGGATATTAGTTCTGGTTAGTGATAAGAACTGAGACCCAGTTCTCAAAAAGAAGCTTGGATAGTGATCCGAGCCCTCGTGAGGGCTCTGAGGGAAGTGTAGGGTCCAAAGGGGAGACTCTGGAATTGTAGATGGACCTTGTCGACCAAAAATCTCAGATACTTCTAATGCCGCGTACACACGAGCGGACATTACGGCGGACTTTGCCCGGCGGACTTTTCGACGTACTTTCCGACGGACTTTGTGAATGAACGGACTTGCCTACACACAATCCACCAAAGTCCGTCGAATTCGTACGTGATGACGTACGACCGGACTAAAACAAGGAAGTTCATAGCCAGTAGCCAATAGCTGCCCTAGCGTGGCTTTTTGTCCGTCGAACTAGCATACAGACGGCGGACTTTTCGACCGGACTCGATTTCAACGGATAAATTTAAAACAAGTTTCAAATCTAATTCCGTCGAACTTTTGAGAAAACAAAGTCCGCTGGAGCCCACACACATCGAATTGTCCGACGAAATCCAGTCCGCCGGGCAAAGTCCGCCGTAATGTCCGCTCGTGTGTACGCGGCATAACAGTTGTAGTATGGGTTAGTGCAAGTAAGCTTCCCTGAATCATCGGGTACATCTAATTCTGCAGTTCGAACTTTCCTCCTGTGACATGGGAAATGGCTTTCTGTAACCTTTCTGCAAAGAGCGATTTACCATCAAAAAAAGGGTATTTATTCTCATTTTGTTTTGACACAGTGTCAGCTGCCCGTAGTTCTGACCACAATACCCATATGGCTATCACAAGTAGTGACGTTGATCTTGCGAAGTAACGAATTGTATCCATCGCCGTCTCACCGGTGAAGTCTGCTGAGAGCCATAATTCGTACAAAGCCTTGACTATATTTTCCCTAGGAACATTTTGATGAATCACTGTTTCCATGTTTTTGGTCCATGCCCACAGGGCTTTGGATACAGATAAGGCAATTGCTGACTTCCAGGCGTTTACCCGCCATTTGGTAAGCTCCTTTAACTTGGGGTCTATTTATCTGTCTAAAGGATCCTCAATTGAGGCTGAATTATCGATTGGTGAGATGAAATTCTTTGTAATATGAACCACTGCCGTGTCTACCTCCGGTGGACCGTCTGGCATTGCAGAATCTTGTTCCTAGGCAATTGAGAGGAAAAAAAACATTATTTTTTTATTATCTTTTCAACAATGTCTCTGATATCCATCAGAGTAAGCCTATGTTTCCACTATTGCGACCTGAAAGTCACGCGGTTTTGATGCGACTTGAAACAATACCTGTGTATTCTTGTGGTCTATGGACCCCAAGTCGCATCAAAGTGGGACCAAGGTAGTGCAGGAACTACTTTGAAGTCGCTGCGACTTGAAATTGCACAGATATAAACTGTACTCATTGAAAATCATAGGGTACAACTTGTCATGCGACTTTGCAGTCCCAAGTCGCATGACAAGTCGCACTAGTGGAAACCGAGCCGAAAGAAGGAAACCTGTTTCTTTAGAAATGGGAAGTACATCTTTTTTTACTACTCAGATATAGTGTCGGCTTTCTCCCAGCCAAAATAGGGCTGAACTAGGGAAAAGTTGAAGTCCGAGGGCTGAGCTCTTCTGAGGTATCCTCAGATGGCCCACCATCATCCAGATGTCTAGGAGGGATACTTGCTGCATGGTGAGAGGATTCTCTCGAGGATGAGCCAGGAAGAGTTAAATTCTCTGGAGGAGATTGAGCTATTTGCTGCAATGGAACTGCTGTTGCTTGTTCCGATATGTATCCCCTGTCCATCTTTTGAGTAGGACAGCTTACCTGTTAACCCTCTGACTTTCTGTCTGCTGCATAGACTCTAAAACAGCTTTTGCAGACCAATTGGCTGGTAACGGGATGGCCCTGCATTCTCGGCATTTAGGGATTTGAGAGTTGGTGAATGTGAAGAACTATGTCTTTTCATGGATGAACCCTCTCTGCTTGCATGGTATCCTGATCTGGTTGGGGCCTTCATAGGTTTGTTTATGTCGCCTTGATGTCCGCTTGGACTTCTTCTGTCGTACAAGGCTGAAATACATAAACGTACCAGCATAAGTGCTCTCTTTCTTTTTTTTTTTACTCACCTGGACGACGGTCCCTACCTTAAAGCGGGGGCCCACCTATCTATCGTTTTTTTGGAGTTCATTCACAAACTTTTCTTCTCATGATTATCTACTCACATGTTCTGTGTAATAAGTCCGCCTGTGTCCGATTTCGTTGTAAAGAATAACTTATAAAATTCACTGAAGGCGGTTTCCATCTTCATTGTGGGCATTTGAAGCCCACAAGCATGTATTTCCTGGATGCGGTGAATGCTGTGCTCTCAGCAATCACCAAGATGTTGTGATGACGCTGTTGCACAATGCATGCTGGGAAGCCTGAGACTAGCTCCCAGGGGACTGTGGGAGGTCTGGGAGAGGCTAGAAACACGCCTACTCCCATGGGAGGAAAACCAGGAAGTGCTAAGAAGATTAGAAAAAAAAAGGTAATTACGGCGATTTAAATTTTTTTACACAGCATGTCAGCATCTAGGCAAGGAAGAGAATGCATAGAGATAATGTTCAAAATTTGGGTGGAACCCCGCTTTAAATGTTGGAGAGGGTCTTGTTCGGGTGGCGTACTGCTTATTTTAGGCAACAGACAGAAAAAGCAGCTAGAGAAAGGTAAAGGAGTAAGCGACTGGTATTTCAGCTGGAGCAGGGAAGCGGCATTCCTGAGTAAAGAAAAGAAAGAAATTACATTTACCGTTGGCAAAAAACTAAGGATGAGCTCCGGCGTGTTCGCACACACTCCACGTGCAAAGCCCGCCAGGAAGTCGGCACGGCGCTGTGCTAATCACAGGCAGTGAGACGTTTTCCCAATGTGCGGCTGCAGAGATCGGGAAATGTCTCACTGCCTGTGATTAGAGCAGCGCCGTGCCGACTTCCTGGCGGGCTCTGCGATCATCTCACGCAAAGAAAGAACGAGGAAATGCTGATGTAAACAAGCATCTCCCCGTTCTGCCCAATGACACTGACATTGATCACAGCTCCCTGTGATCGGGAGCGGTGATCAGTGTCGTGTCACATGTAGCCCCTCCCCCCCAGTTAGAATCACTCCCTGGGGCACACTTAACGCCTGCAGCGCCCCCTCCTGGTTAACCCCATTCACTGCCAATCACATTTACAGTTATCAATGCATTTTTAATCGCACTGATCGCTGTATAAATGTGAATGGTCCCAAAATAGCACCAAAAGTGTCCGATCTGTCCGCCATAATGTCGCAGTCATGATAAAAATCGCTGATCGCCGCCATTACTAGTAAAAAAAAGTACTAATAAAAATGCCATAAAACTATCCCCTATTTTGTATAACTTTTGCGCAAACGAATCAATAAACGCTTATTGCGTTTTTTTTTTTACCAAAAACATGTAGAAGAATACGTATCGCATAAACTGAGGAAAAAAAATTTTTTTTTATATATTTTTTGGGGATATTTATTATAGCAAAATGTAAAAAATAATGCTTTTTTTTCAAAATTGCCGCTCTTTTTTTGTTTATAGCACAAAAAAATAAAAACCGCAGAGGCGATCAAATACCACCAAAAGAAAGCTCTATTTGTGGGGGAAAAAGAGACAAAATTTTTTTTTGGAGCCACGTCGCACGACCACGCAATTGTCAGTTAAAGCGACGCAGTGCCGAATCGCAAAAAGTGCTCTGGTCTTTGGCCAGCCAAATGGCCCGGGGCTTAAGTGGTTAAGAGACAACTGCAGTCCCAAAAGACCCACAGAAGGGACTCCCTATCTTATCAGCGCATTTAGCTGCCAAGAATAGGGACTGCACCTGGGAGAAGCTTGAACCCAGCTGGAAGCTGCCGATTACAGAGGTAAGGGACGTTCGATCACCATTCACTAACCATGAGAGATGAGGAAAAAAAAAAAAGGAGAATGCTGGGAGTGCACTAATCCTTTTATTTTATAATATTTACTGGTCCTGAGGGAGGAGCCAAGGCGGAGCTTGTCACAGGTATGCTGCCATGGAGGCACCAGGAAAAAGGATTGCATTGATGCTCAGGACTGGCTTCCTGATAGTGGCGACGGCAGACCATGCATGTGCAATGCGTGTCAGACACTTGTAGACTCCAGCAGGGACCCAAGTGACAGGGTGACAACCTAGGAAAACAACTGGGGGCAGGAACAGAGTGTAGTCACCCCCATGACAGGAGGTGTCTGAACAATGACATTCATGGCAGGATCACCAGGGAATAACTTCATAAAACCTGATGTAGCGGTGTCCCCTGCTTCTGGCCTAGCAACCCGGAGCTTTGTAAAACACGTCCACCCAGACAGCTGCCCGGGTGGCACAGAACCCCGATCACCTGACTCCACCCAAAAAAATAGGCTTTCCCAGCAGGCCAAGGGGCCAAAGAAAGCCCGGCCAATTGGCTGAGACAACCCATCCACTCCTAGTCTGAATTCACTATGCTCTTGTCATTCTAATGCAACAGGCAACAATGCCACCTAGTGACAGAAGAGAGAGGTGCATCAAATCCAGCGTTAGAGAAAACTCAGTGGATCCCTCTAACAATTAGCCAGGCTAGTTACCACCTAGTAAACTAAATTTTTTTAGCAACCCTGCCCACAACCAGGGTGCTACACTGAAATTTGAAAATATTTTTACTTTGTTTAATAGATTTGAAAATGTTAAAAATGACATTAACCACTTAAGGACCAGCCGCGTTTTGGAATTTAGGCGTTTACATGTTTAAAACAGGTTTTTTTTGCTAGAAAATTACTTAGAACCCCCAAACATTATATATTGTTTTTTTTCCTAACATCCTAGATAATAAAATGGCGGTCATTGCAATACTTTTTTTCACACTGTATTTACAGTGTCTTACTGTCTTACGAGCGCAGTTTTTTTTGGAAAAAAAATCAGTTTTGAATAAAAAAATTAGACAACATTAAAGTTAGTCCAATTTTTTTTTATATTGTGAAAGATAATGTTACGCCGAGTAAATTGATACCCAGCATGTCATGCTTCAAAATTGCGGCCGCTCGTGGAATGGTGTCAAACTTTTACTCTAAAAAATCTCCATAGGCGACGTTTAAAAAATTCTACAGGTTGCATCTTTTGCGTTACAGAGGAGGTCTAGAGCTAGAATTATTGTGCTTGCTCTACCAATCGCGGCGATACCTCACATGTGTGGTTTGACCACCGTTTTCAAATGTGGGCGCTACTTAGGTATGCGTTCGCTTTTGCAAGCGAGCTCGTCGTGACGGGGCGCTTTAAAAATATTTATTTATTTTTTTCTTATTTATTAAAAAAAATTGGGTCACTTTTATTCCTATTACAAGGAATGTAAACATCCCTTGTAATAGAAAAAAGCATGACAGGATCTCTTAAATATGAGATCTGGGGGTCAAAAAGTCCTCAGATCTCATATTTGGACTAAAATGCAAAAAAAAATAAAAAACTGTCATTTCAAAAAATTACATTGGAAAAATGTGGCTTTAAGACGTATAGGCGGATGTGACGTTTTGACGTCGCTTCCGCCCTCCTATGGTATGGAGACGGGTGGGGGACATCTTCCCCTCACCCATCTCCATACCACAGACGTGATAGGTCCCGATCGCCTCCGCCGCTACCGACGGCTCCGGTAAGCGGCGGAGGGCGCGGGAGAGTGGCGGGAGGGTGGCACCTCTCCCGCCGCCGATAACGGTGATCTCGATGGTGAATCCGCTGCAGAGACCACCATTATCGTAAACAGAACCGCCGGCCCTAAAGATGGATACCTCGGTTGTGGCAGCAGCTGCAGCCGTTACCAAGATATCCACCTTCAAACTGATGACGTATATATACATTGGCCGGTCGGTAAGTGGTTTTAAAGAGGAACTACAGTCCTATCTGTACTGGCTCCGCCCCCTCAGGTGTTGCCATAATGGCGTAGATATAGACGCCTCCTCTGTATATGGATTCTTGTACCATTATCTTGGCTAATAGCGTTTTCTAAACGCAGCGTGGCAGGGTGTTTATAATTACATGATTTGCTACAGTTGGGGGAGCTGTAAAACCGTCTGAAAACGACCTTTCGATACATTTTGGCGCAATTCAACCATGTGGACTGCACTGTCATCTGTGATGGACATAATTGCTGCAGAGCGTTGGCAGCCGTTGGTGAGGCTTTAAAAACGCAGATGAAAGGGCAGTTCTTGGCGCAAGTGTAACCTCCGTCGCAGTTCGCAGTTTTCTGTCCGAGCCCACCCTCACTACACACACCTGAGGAACACTTCTCCCTCCGCCTCCCCCACTGCCTGAAACATGAGACTGGCAGAGCTGGTCGTGTTCTATGCTTCCTTTCTCAGCAGTCAATGCCAGTGTGCGGGGGGTGGGGGGAGGGTAATATATAATATATATAATATACATAATAACATATATAATAAATAGAATACAAGAAGCAGCTCATTGCACACAGCACCATGTGAATATCAATGTATATATATATATATATATATATATATATATATATATATATATATATATATATATACATACACATACAGTGGCCGGTCGGTAAGTGGTTTTAAAGAGGAACTACAGTCCTATCTGTACTGGCTCCGTATATATATATATATACTTTAAATGTGTTTTCTAGGAGACGGCCATATTAACTAAATGGAGTTTTTTTCCCCCTTTTGCTGGAATTTCTTTAAATTAATAATGAAAAATATTCTGACTCTAAGTGGTGGCGGCGCAGCTGAAAATAATGGAACCTTTGAGACCCAATGATGGAGCTGTAAGCCAGAGGCTCCTGATCAATAAAGCATTTTAATACGCCACAAATGACGATTTTACTTGCGGCAAAGCTGGACTCCATGACAGCGCCATCTGTTTTACTGCCCATTACACAATAATGATGTTTTTTAGGAGAACATAAAAATAATACAATTACCTCTCATTGGCTGCTCTGCAGTTCTCCTGAGTGTAGGAATTCGGGGAGCTGCAGAGGGGAAAACCTCATTTCACCT
Organism: Lithobates septentrionalis; assembly: GCA_037952835.1. Lineage (NCBI taxonomy): Eukaryota > Metazoa > Chordata > Amphibia > Anura > Ranidae > Lithobates > Lithobates septentrionalis. The sequence goes on along the minus strand of JBBDGP010004240.1, from coordinate 121,328 downwards.
ATTTCTTCTACTGACGGCGAATAGGAGGCACTCCGCAGGGACAAATAAATGTTTGGGTCATGTTTTATCACAGGAAAATTGTTGATGTTCTAAGATGGCGATTCTCAACCATCCTTCCTACCAGGCCTCTAATCAGCTGCAGGTCTCCTAACCTCCCACAGTGTCTCCCAACTCTCCACAGTGGAGTGGAGTGACCCCCAACCTCCCACAGTGCCCCCCAACTCTCCATAGTGGAGTGGAGTTCCCCCCAACCTCCCACAGTGCCCCCAACTCTCCATAGTGGAGTGGAGTGCCCCCCAACCTCCCACAGTGCCCCCAACCTTCCACAGTGCCTCTCAACTTTCCATAGTGCCCTCCAGCCTATTGCAGATCCTTCTGCCCTCCATCATGCCCCTAATCTTCAACAGTGTCCCCCTAACCTCCCACAATGCCCCCAACTGTCCATAGTGGAGTGGAGTGCCCCACACCCTCCCACAGTACCCCCATACTTCCACAGTGACCCTCAACTTTCCACAGTGCCCCCAACTTTCCACAGTGCCCTCTAGCCTTTCGCAGATCTTTCTGTCCTCCAACTTGCCCCTAATCTTCAACAGCGTAAACCTAACCTCCCACAGTATCCCCCTAACCTCCCACAGTGCCCCCCAACTCTCCATAGTGGAGTGCAGTGCCCTTCAACCTCCCACAGTGCCCCCCAACTCGCCATAGTGGAGTGAAGTGCCCCATGACCTCCCACAGTGCCCCTATCTTTCCACAGTGACCCCCCCCCAACTTTCCACAGTGCCCTCCATCATGCCCCTAATCCTAAACAGTGTCCCACAGTGTACCTCTAACCTCCCACAGTGTGCTCCAACCTCCCACAGTGCCCTCCAACTTACCATAGTGGAGTGCAGTGCCCCCCCAAACTCCAACAGTGCCCCCCAACTCTCCATAGTGGAGTGAAGTGCCCCACAACCTCCCACAGTGCCTCTAACCTCCCACAGTGACCCCTAACTTTCCAAAGTGCCCTCCAGCCTACTGCAGATCCTTCTGTCCTCCATCATTCCCCAAATCTTCAACAGTATCCCACAGTGTCCCCCTAACCTCCCACAGTGCCCCTCAACTTCCCACTGTATTTTCCATCTTCCCACAGTGCCACCCAGCATCCTGCAGAGCCTCCAACACCTCATAGCGCCCCCGATCTCCAACAGTGTCCTACAGTCCACCCCTCCCCACAATGCCCTCCAACCTCCCACAGTTCCCTCTATCTTCCCACGGTGCCCCTCCCCCAACCCCCCACAATGCCCTCCAATCTCCCACAGTGCCCTCTATCTTCTCATAGTGCCCTCCAACCTCCCACAGTGCCCTCTATGTTCCCACAGCGCCTCCTTAACCTCCCACAGTGCCCTCCAACTTCCCATAGTGCCCCCACCATCCTGCAGAGCCTGTAAGACCCCACAGTGCCCCCCAACCTTCCACAGTGCTCTCCATCTTCCCACAGTGCCACCCAGCATCCTGTAGAGCCTCCAACACCTCATAGGCCCCCTGATCTCCAACAGTGTCCCACAGTGCCTTCCCCAACCTCCCATAGTTTCCTCCAACCTCCCAAAGTGCCCTGTATCTTCCCATAGTGCCCCCCAAACCTCTCACAGTGCCCCACCAACCTCCCACAGTGCCCCTCAACCTCCGACAGTGCCCTCCAACTCCCCCACTGTGCTCCCCATCTTCCCATCCTGTGCCACCCACCATCCTGAAGAGCCTCTAGGAACCCATAGTTCTCCCCCGAACCTCCCACAGTGCCACACCAACCTCCCACAGTGCCCCAAAAACCTCACACAGTGCCCTCCAACTCCCCACTGTGCTGCATATCTTCACATAGTACTGCCACCAACACCCTGCAGAGCCTCTATGACCCCATAGTGCCCCCTCCCCTACCACCCATGCAGGGGCGGACTGACCATTGAGCCACTCGGGCACTGCCCAAGGGCCCTGGGCCACTAGGGGGCCCCATCAGGGTTGCCAGCCTCAGTAAAACCAGGGACAGTATGTAAAAATCTGTGTTTTTTTTACATCTGTCTCAGAAATGTCCCTTACCGACATCCTTTTGGTCTAAAAATCCAGAGATTATAGCTGCCCCACCTCTCCAGTACCTTCTCAGCCAATAGAAACATGTCTGTGTATACTGTGTATACATGTATGTGTATACCGTGTGATTGTATACTGTGCGTGTGTATACTGTGAGGCCCCATAATCTCTGATTGCCGGGGGGCCCCATAATCTCCTATTGCCCGGGCCCCCATGAGTTGTCAGTCTGCCTCTGCTCCCATGGTGCTCTCTATCCTCTCACAGTGCCACCCAGCCCACTACAGAACCTCCAGCACCCCATAGCAGCCCCAACCTCCCACAGTGCCCTCCAACCTCCCACAGCCCCCTGTAGAGCCCCCCATCCTATTGCATTAGCATAATAGTCATTAGCCCTCTATAGTGCCCCCAACTTTAAACAGTGTTTACACTGATTGGGGGAGGGAATCATGTGACTGATCAGACTCTCCCCCATTCATAGATCATGTTACAGGCATGTGAAGAGTGAAAGAACTTTTCCCAATGGAGGGAATCATTTAGTGCAGCTGACCCTGGAGACCTGAAGCTGTTATCCCCCACAGTGCCAGAAGATCAGCAGCAGGAAGAGGACGGGGCAGCCCTGCAGTGAAGAATCCTGCAGTATGCATGTGGTGGGATTTCCTTCATTACAGGTCGGTGATGGAACTAGACTTCAGCTCTAAGGAAGGATGAGGATGACAACCTTGGAGATTAAAGCTTCACAAAGAATATTTTTGCACCCATAGGTGTAGTTAGTAATTTTATGCTCTGATTATAAGAAGAAGGAATTATCCTGAGGCGACTTTTCGTGGTATTTATTTTATATTTTAGTTACATTTGTTGCTTTCTTTCATTGACATTATTGTAGTGAGATAAAGTCATTGTACTCCTCCACACACCCTACTGTACGCGTGTCCCTGTGGAAGACGGTTGCACGTACCTATGACGCTCTAGGAGTTACAAGCGCAGACTTTGCTGGCCCTCGGTGGACAAATCATTTCAGCTCCCCGCAGAGAATCTGAATTGTGTTCTTACATGTGAAGACGATTGTCACTACACGCGAAGCCTCATTTCCTGCGAATCCATCTTGCCTCAATTAACCGTATTGCCCCGGATGAGTCATCCATCTTCAGGGCTTACGATATACTTGGCGTCTTCGTCTGCTGTAATTTGGGACCATCGGTAACAAAGAAATGTGAAATGGTTTGGCATCTGCGCTGCACCGCGTGGCGGGAACTGCGATGAGCAGGGACACAGAAATAAACCGCATTACCAGCCAGCTCCGGGTGCCCGATGTCTTCTCCAACAATGAGATTATGGCCGGCAATGAGAGCCCAGCTGACGTACATCTAGAGCAGATATGAGCTCACTGACTGCCCGGGGAAGGTTGGACGACTCTCAGGTCTCACTGTGAGATCAACTGTTCCTTTCCATCTGACAGCAGTGACCGCATGAAACAAAGATATTAACTAATAGTCCGTTGTAACTAGGTTCTGGGATACAGCAATATGGAGAAAGAGACATTGCCCTGTATTTGTCTCTTTTCCACTGAGATACTGATGATATGCTGCACCATTCCCATCTGGCCAGCAGGGGGAGAGCTAAAGCCAAGCCCATAGACTTCTATGCAAAGCGCTGAGAATCTTGGGAGTTGTAGTTTGAGATGACATCCATATAATGGAGCAAGTTGACTTCTTACACTACAGATCCCAATAGGCACTGTGTGGTGGGAGGAGTGGAGCGAGGATTTTTATTAAACTGCCCAGGAAAGCTTTTCCTCTTGGCACCAAGTGAGTTAGAATGAGCGCACCCCTGTCTAAATAGTCGCCTGCCAGCAGGAGACCATACCGACAGTGATACAAGCCAGAGCCTGAGAATGAGGACACCCACGGGCAGGGCAGCACTGTCCACATCACTGCACTACTGCTGCAGGGAGACTGGAGCAGGGCAGCCATCAGAAAAGAGATATCCCAATCCAGCAAAGAGACGTCCTAATCCAGCAGCGACATTCTAATCCAGTAAAGAGACATCCCCATATATTCAGCAAAAAAAGATGGTCCAAGCCAGCAAAGAGACATCCCCATATATTCAGCAAAGAGATGGCTCAATCCAGCAGAGAGACGTCCTAATCCAGCAAAGAGATGGCCCAATCCAGCAGAGACATCCCAATCCAGCAGAGACATCGCAATCCAGCAAAGCGTCATCCTCATTTATTCACCAAAGAGATGGCCCAATCCAGCAAAGAGAAATCCCAATCTAGCAAAGAGACGGCCCAATCCAGCAGCGACATTCTAATCCAGCAAAGAGACATCCTCATATATTCAGCAAGGAGATGGCCCAATCCAGAAAAGAGACAATCAGAGGCAGGCTGACAGAACAGACCCACCTCCACATATGTAGCCCCTCAGCATCGAGGAATGTCAGCTTAGCTCACAGTTATAGGAATGGGGCAGTAGCAATACTAGCACCTACTTATGTTCCTGAACAATAGTGTAATATAGATACACTAACCTTTTTTATTATTTTTTATTTCTATTTGGGTTTTTTTTTTGGGTCTGTTTTCCCCACTTCCTGTTCTTTTCCACGATGGGTGTCCCCTTTGCAGCGCCGCTCTCATGGGGGCACCTGTGCGTGTGCGCTCACACTGCTGGGACTACATCTCTGAGAAGAGACGCTGTAGCTCTGCCTCTCATGTCCTTTGAATGACACGGGAATTCGGAGCTCTGGACCACAGCCCCGCCTCTGCTCCACCCCATGTCTTATCTGAGTGACAGTGGCTCTGTAATCTGTAGGTCACGAGGTGGAGCATGAGCTAGGTTTCCCCCCTTGTTACATAAAACACAGCTGAGTGGGCAGTTCAGGATGGACAGGGCCCGGGTCAGTGGATCCCTCGAGGGGGACAGCTGGGACCCGGGCATCCGGCCCCTTGGGACAGCCGGGTGGCCAGGCCCCTCAGCACACCGAGGCACCCTATATGTATATGGGCTATCCCCTCCTGATGGTGACCCTGGACTGGACCATCCACTCACTCCCTGCTTCCCACCTCTGATCACTTGAGGGGACCCCCCCTTTTACAGGGAGAGGTCACCGCAGCATCCCACGGACAGGTGAGATGGTTATTCACCCAATGCTGATACTGCTAGCAAGGACTGAGCCACTGAGAGCACCAGGTACCCAATCCATACCGCACTCATACTGCATTCTATACCACACTTATTCCAAACCTTGAATACACCTACACCAACCCTATAACGCATTATACCAAACCTTTACTACAGATCCTCCAGGAGATAGAAAAGGCTGTTCTCTCTGGTATCTATCAAACACTGAAATATCAGTTCGGGGGTGCACTGACCTTTGTGTAAACCTCGTGTAAACTTAAAGCTGAACTCTGGGAAATGAAAAAAAATATCCGTGCAGTGGGGCTCCCTCCCCCCCATTTTCTAGGGCATGGAGAAGAGGAGCCTGCAGGAGCCATGAACAAGATAAGTGGAAAGACTCTGAAGGCTTCCTTGGACAAGAACAAGCATCCAATCCCTGCGGTGCCGGGGAACCACATTCCAGGGGCAGTTCATTCTTTTCCCCAGAGGAGTTCACCTTTAAATCTGAACACTAAGACAGAAATGAATGTAGCTCTGTGTTCATTAGAACAGGGAGAGGCAAACTATTAGAGGTTGTGATTTACCTAGACAACATGGGGGAAATCAAACATCCCAAAATTATCAGGCCCCCAATAAAAACACAACATAATGTCCTGTGCCCCCCCCCCCCCCCCCACACACACACCCATAGTAGTTGCCTCTGCTGCCCTTCACGTCAGCAGTGTTTTCTTCCTCCGCATACCAGTGTCCTGACCCCCTTCACATAACCCCCCTTCCCTCACTGTAGTGTCCTCTGCTCTCCCCCTCATGCCCTCTGCCCCCTTCACATCACCCACCCCTTCCCCACTGTAGTGTCCTGTGCCCCTCATAGCAGTGTCCTGCCCCCCTTCACATAACCCCCCTTCCCTCGCTGTAGTGTCCTCTCCTCCTCGTAGCAATGCCCTATGCCCCCTTCACATCACCCCCCTTCCCCACTGTAGTGTCCTGTGCCCCTCATAGCAGTGTCCTTTGCCCCCCTTCACATCACCCCCGACTGTAGTGTGTCCTTCCCCCCCTCCATAACAGTGCCCTGTGCCCTCCCAAAGTAGTGTTCTGTGCCCCCTTTCACATTACCCTCCTCCCTGTAGTATTCCCTGCCCCCCTTTACAACCCCCCCCCCCCCATGTAGTGTACTCAGCCCCCCATAGCAGTGTCCTGTGCCCCCCAAAAGCATTATCTTCTGCCCCCCTTCACAGCACCCTCCCCACTGTAGTGTCCTCTGCCTGCCCCTCCCCCTATAGCAGTGCCCTGTGCCCCCCAAAGCAGTGCTCCCTCACATCATCCTGCCCTCCCCCGGTGGAGTTAACTTTTCACGTGAACAAGCTGGTGATCGGTTTCTGGGCTGCCCAGCTTCCTACCAACCAATCAGCTGCTGTTTCATGTGAACAGTTAACTCCGGTAGCTCCCATACTGTGATATGTCCCGCAGTGAGCGGGGAGGAGATGGAGGTAGAAGGAGCGGAAGGACCAGCAATGCAGGGCTGCGTTGGCTGTTTGCAGTCAACTGGTAGATCGGGATCGACAGATTGCCAACCCCCTGCATTAGAATATCAATATATATTTTTTTAATTAAATGAGAAAAAGGGTGGCTGCAAGCCATCTCCTCAGATAAAAGAGAGAGGGGGGGGGGTGGTGCTGCGCTAACCAGAGGTGTCTCTGCTTATGGGAATAAATATTATATCCTGATATTCATAGATCACAAGAGAATTAAATAGTGAAAAACATCAGCAAATCGCATAGGTTGAAATAGATATGGTGATTCAAAATAAATATGTGGATCCAATCAATGCTTATAAATATAAAAATAAGTGCTGGTGTAGATTAAAACAAGTAGTAACAACCCATTAACATATAATAAAATGTGTAAAAATCCAATATGACCAATAGTGCTCGTGCTCTTGTGACTAAAAACTCAAAAATTAAACTCATTTGTTAAGGTGCAACAATAGATGAGGACAAACAGTCATAAATCAAGTGGAAAATGACAACCAAGTGAGATAAACAAAGAAAAACGGAGTGGTCGCTTTATCCTTCTATTGCGACCCTGTGCAACAGTGCGACTATAATGTGAATGATCACATATGTGGATAAACCACTCTGATCATTAAGTGTCCAGCATAAAAATCATTCACAGTGTCCAAAGAAAAATGTGTTCAGCAAGCCAGTGTTTTTTAAAACGCAATCACTCCAATGGCAGTGGGGTGTTATTTGTAAAACATTCTCTATCTTCTTCATGCAGCATGCACTAGTGTAGGCAGTGGCCCCTTACCTAGCGGTGCTAGGTCAACCGCATATGAGTTGTTAACTCTCGTGGTCCTGGGTCTCTCCTGTATCTCTGTGTCCAGACTTGCTGACTCTACAGGATCCTATATGGGGCTGGGATATGTCTAGCTGAGGTCCTGGGACAGTGCCGCTCCTAGCTCCTCCTCCACATCATATCTCCATTATATGCAAAATATAGGATAAAGTGCCCAAATAGTGAAGTATGTTTTTATGTCCCGACGGAATAGGCTTTTTTCGTTTTACCTTGCTGAATGCGTTACGAGTTCGCTGCTCGTTGGATATTATGCTTTGTAAGAACAGCTGCTAATGTGAGTACCTTGTATATGATTGATGTGAATAAAGTGACCTATAAAAACATACTTCACTATTTGGGCACTTTATCCTATATTTTGCATATAATGGAGATATGATGTGGAGGAGGAGCTAGGAGCGGCACTGTCCCAGGACCTCAGCTAGACATATCCCAGCCCCATATAGGATCCTGTAGAGTCAGCAAGTCTGGACACAGAGATACAGGAGAGACCCAGGACCACGAGAGTTAACAACTCATATGCGGTTGACCTAGCACCGCTAGGTAAGGGGCCACTGCCTACACTAGTGCATGCTGCATGAAGAAGATAGAGAATGTTTTACAAATAACACCCCACTGCCATTGGAGTGATTGCGTTTTAAAAAACACTGGCTTGCTGAACACATTTTTCTTTGGACACTGTGAATGATTTTTATGCTGGACACTTAATGATCAGAGTGGTTTATCCACATATGTGATCATTCACATTATAGTCGCACTGTTGCACAGGGTCGCAATAGAAGGATAAAGCGACCACTCCGTTTTTCTTTGTTTATCTCACTTGGTTGTCATTTTCCACTTGATTTATGACTGTTTGTCCTCATCTATTGTTGCACCTTAACAAATGAGTTTAATTTTTGAGTTTTTAGTCACAAGAGCACGAGCACTATTGGTAATATTGGATTTTTACACATTTTATTATATGTTAATGGGTTGTTACTACTTGTTTTAATCTACACCAGTACTTATTTTTATATTTATAAGCATTGATTGGATCCACATATTTATTTTGAATCACCATATCTATTTCAACCTATGCGATTTGCTGATGTTTTTCACTATTTAATTCTCTTGTGATCTATGAATATCAGGATATAATATTTATTCCCATAAGCAGAGACACCTCTGGTTAGCGCAGCACCACCCCCCCCCTCTCTCTTTTACCATTTTCGTGTTGGGCTGGTGTTTGAGCCCTTGTTTTTTCGGTGCATGCAGCTTTCCAATAAGAGAAGTTGCATATAGTCTCAACTAACTGATTAGTAGACCGACTTCCCCAACTGGTAGCGCAGGAATAACCCTTGTCTTTTACTCATCTCCTCAGATAACCCATAGTGCTCCGGGAATCCTTTGTCATGTGTTAGCATAGACCTAGCATCAAATATACTTTTTTAAAGCGGTAGTAAAGTCTATAAAAAACAAAAGTCCCCCCCCCCTGCACAGCAATGTTATATTGAGTGGGATGCACTGCATACTAGTATAGTATGAAAGTCTTACCTTGAAATGAAGCCCTCCAGCGGCACGTTGTCACCGCTGCAGAGGCTTGCATCTTCCCGCTGTCTTCCTTCTGGGTTTTCAGACTCCGGCTGTCTGACTAGGCGAGTCACGATAACGTCACTCCTGCGCCGCATGCACACAGCTCTGAACGAATGACATGGGTATGCCGTTTATTCAGAGCCCATGCGCCAATGACGTCACTGGCTGCTGCTCGCTAGAATATCTTGTAAATGGTGCATGCTTAGAAGATATTCTTTTTATAACCTTTATCATAAGCTTACCTGCAGGTAAAAATGAAAAGCAAAGGTTTACTACCACTTTTTAGGTGCATACAAGTAATGTGTTGGAGTAATGCTGCGTACACACGATCGGAATTTCGGCCCGCAAAAGACCGATGAGAGTTTTTTGTCGGAAAATGCGATCGTGTGTAGGCTCCATTGGACTTTTGCTGGCCAAATTCCAGCCAACAAAAGATTGTGAGCATGTTCTCAATTTTTCGGTCGGAAAAAGTTCCTATCCAAAAATGCGATTGTCTGTGGCAATTCCGACGCGCAAAATTCCTATGCATGCTCGGAAATAATTTGACGCATGCTCTGAAGCATTGAACTTCATTCTCTCGGCTCGTCGTAGTATTGTACGTCACCGCGTTCTTGACGGTCGTAAGTTCAGCGAACTTTTGTGTGACCGTGTGTATGCAAGGCAAACTTGAGCGGAATCCCGTCAGAAAAGCCATCATATCTTTTTCCGACAAGAAGTCCGATTGTGTGTATGCGGCATAACACTTTAAATCTGAATCCAGGCAGATATAAGACACACATTAATGCAGCTCTGTGTTCCTGCAGTACAGGGGTTCCCAATCTTAGGGGGATTGGGGTTCATTAACACTGAAGAGAATTAAAAAAAGCACAAGACTGCAGTTGTATGCCACAGCAACCAATCACATTCTTGTTTCAGGTTTCTCCAAAAATAAAAGATAAAATCTGATTGGTTCCCCATATCCCATCCCCATTTCAGGAGCAGGCGGGAGTACAGGACAGGGCCCTTATCTGCTCCAATAGCTAAAGTCCATGTGAGAGGAAACCAGCAGAGGGAAGGCTACGGGCAAGGACCAGACCTGGGGGTTGAGGGCCACTGCATTAGAACATCATTAATTGTATTCTTTTTAACCCAAGCGTTTTTCACGTCGTGAGAGAGCGTTAACATTTTTCAGGGTTAGGGATAGGCTCGATGCGTGTCCAATCAGACAAACTGAGCGGGCTTTGGGAAAGGTAGGGGTTTTCCGGGTGGGAAAGTCACTAAGTGGAGATCAACTTAGGGTTAGGGGTTTTCCCTTGAAGGCTAAAGGTCAGGAGGCATAGCCTCAAAGGTCAAAAGTCAGGAGGCATAGCTTCAAAGGTTCGGAGGCATGGCTTCCCTTCATCTAAGTGTGTTTGCCAAGTTAGTATTAGGGTTTTTCCCTTTAAGGTCAAACGTCAGGAGGTGTGGCTTCAAAGATCAGGAGGTGTGGTTTCCCTCCACCCAAGTGTGCTTGCCAAGTTAGGGTTAGGGGTTTTCCCTTGAAGGCCAAAGGTCAGGAGGCATAGCTTCAAAGTTCAAAAGTCAGGAGGCATAGCTTCAAAGGTCCGGAGGCATGGCTTCCCTTCATCCAAGTGTGTTTGCGAAGTTAGGATTAGGGTTTTTCCCGTGAAGGCCAAAGGTCAGGAGGTGTGGCTTCAAAGATCAGGAGGTGTGGTTTGCCTCCATCCAAGTGCGCTTGCCAAGTTAGGGTTAGGGGTTTTCCCTTGAAGGCCAAAGGTCAGGAGGCATAGCTTCAAAGGTCAAAAGTCAAGAGGCATAGCTTCAAAGGTCCGGAGGCATGGCTTCCCTTCATCCAAGTGTGCTTGCCAAGTTAGGATTAGGGTTTTCCCCTTGTAGGTCAAAGGTCAGGAGGCGTGGTTTCAAAGGTCAACAGTCAGGAGGCGGGACTTCCTTCCAACCCATGTGTGCTTGCCAAGTTACCATAATGTAGAACACGGCTCACACGCTTATGGTTAGGGTATTTGAATTTGACTTGGTTATGCCTCTTGCAATTTCCTTGCAGCAGAGCTCAGCCTGAGGCAGAGAGAAGCAGCACAAGGAGCTAGTTGGATGTGCTGCAGTGCTCATGTTTAACAAGGAAAATGTTGATAGGAGTAGAAAGCAGAGTGATAGAGAGATGATCTCAACAGTCTGCTGCTTCTCCTTTCATTGTCCAGTCACAGGCTGGGGGAGGGACCAGACTCATAAGTGTTACTCAACTACAGCAGAAAAAAAAATCAGGTCTCCTACCCTGCTAGACAGGGCTGTGTCATGTAGCAGAGCTGTGTAAATCTCAAGACTGGATGGGCAGAAATACAAATCCTTTGTAGGGAAATCATCTCCTATATATGTATTCCATCTGTCTAGTCTACAACATGGAGATCTTGTTTCACAGCCGGTGATACCAGAGCACAATATGAAGCAGCACCTCGCCGCGCCTGCACATATCACATAATCCGGGTGGAATACGCTCACCTCCCTAATCCCCGCTAAGGCTCACTTAATATTTCCTCCGCACGTTTCATCACCAAGAACGAGCGCTGACTATTGCTGTCGGCTCTTCCAAGTTCCTGTCACCGGCGCCCACCAGCAGCACAATGGCTTTAGGCAGATTAAAGACATCTTATTACGCTGGAGGCTTTGTGTGGAAATAATCTTTAATCTGCCAGAGATTGACTCTATTTTAAAATGACCATCATTTAAGGTGGAGCCCTGGTGTGCTCCCTGCAATCTGGCCGGGTTTTCTGCAAATCCACACCATGAGTGCTGACATTTCAAGAACGGGCTGTGCTATGGGGGTCGGTCCCCCCACACCGCATCAGCTGCGGGGGCTTTCTGGTCATTAGAAACACCATCTGTATGTTTCTGCCTTTTTAAAGTCTCATTTGAAATGCTGATGATGGGCAAACCTTAGTGACCCCTGTCGCCCCCTGCTGGGACTATAATGATAGTTACGTAGTTATATCGTTCGTCTGGTTGAAAAAAGACACAAGTCCATCCAGTTCAAAAAATTATTATACAATCCTATAACACAATCCTATACCTACAGTTTATCCAGAGGAAAGCATGATCCATGATTTTTTCTCCAGCAGGGGAAAAAATTCCTTCCTCTCCCCCTGAGAGGTATTCGGATATTCCCTGGAGCAACTTTACCTATAAATGTTACTATCCAGTTATATTATGTACATTTAGGAAAAAATCCAGGTCTTTCTTAAAGTAATCTACTGAGCTGGCCAGAACCACCTCTGGAGGGAGTCTATTCTACATGTTCACAGCTCTTACTGTGAAGAAACCTTTCCATATTTTAAATCTCTTTTCCTCCAGACATAAAGAGTGCCCCCTTGTCCTCTGTGATGACCTTAAAGTGAAACTCAACATCAAGTTCACTATATGGACCCCTTATGTATTTATACATGGTGATCATATCCCCCTTTATGTATTTATACATAGTGATCATATCCCCCTTTATGTATTTGTACATGGTGATCATATCCCCCTTATGTATTTATACATAGTGATCATATACCCCTTATGTATTTATATATGGTGATCATATCCCCTATGTATTTATACATGGTGATCATATCCCCCTTATGTATTTATACATGGTGATTATATCCCCCTTATATATTTATACATGGTGATCATACCTCCCCTTATGTATTTATACATGGAGATCATATCCCCCCTTATGTATTTATATATGGTGATCATACCTCCCCTTATGTATTTATACATAAACCGCAGCTTGGCATTGCATGCTATTATTAAGCAGCATATGATCTACCAAAACCCCCAGATCCTTCTCCACCATTTACTCCCCCAGATCCTTCTCCACCATTGATTCCCCCAGATCCTTCTCCACCATTGATTCCCCCAGATCCTTCTCCACCATTGATTCCCCCAGATCCTTCTCCACCACTGATTCCCCCAGTTGTACCCCCCCCCCCTCTAGTATGTATGATGCATATTTTTTTGCCCCCAAGTGCAGAACTTTACATTTATCAACATTAAACCTCATCTGCCACATAGTTGCCCAATTAAACAGGGCATTGAGGTCGGCTTGTAAGTTGGAGACATCCTGTAAGGACGTTGTTCCACTGCATAGCTTGGTGTCATCTGCAAACACTGAAATCCCAGTCCTGATATAATTTATAAATAGAAGTAAGGGTCCCAACACTGAACCTTGGGGTACACCACTAATACCACTGAACAGTGGGTTACACCACTAATAACCTTAGACCATTCAGAGTAAGAATCATTAACCATTACTCTCTGAATTCGGTCTTTTAGCTAGTTTTCCATCCATTTACAAACTGATCTTTCCAAGTCTGTAGACTTACCCTTACACATTAACAGTGTGTGGGGAACTGTATCCAAGTATAGCGCGTCCACAGCCACCCTTCTGTCCAAATTTACCAAAGCTACCCCTCTGTCCAAGTATACTACGTCCAAAGCCACCCCTCTGTCCAAGTATACCATGTCCACAGCCACCTCTCTGTCCATGTATACCATGTGCACAACTACCACTATGTCTAAAGTTTTACTAACCACCTCATAAAAAAGAAATCAGATTTGTTTGACAACTTCTGTCTTTCATGAATCCATGCTGTTTGTTACCTAAAATATTTTTTCCAGCAAGAACTCATTTATGTGGTCTTTTAGTAAACTCTCCAGTATCTTCAAAACTATACAAGTTACACTAACTGGTCTATAATTACTTGGTAAAGACTTTGATCCCTTTTTAAATATAGGCACCACATTGGCCTTACCCCAATCCAGTGGTACTATGCCAGTCATTAAAGAGTCCCTAAAAATTAGAGAGCTAAATTCTTTTAGGATCCATGGGTGGATGCCATCTTTTCCAGGTGCTTTATACACCTTTATTCTGTCTAAATATTTCTGGACCATATCAATATTGAGCCATTGTGGATCATTTGGGGCTGTGTCATTACCACACCCATTATGGACATGATGTCCCCCATGATCCTTTGTATACACAGAGCTCAAGAAAGTATTTAATACATTTTCCTTCTCTTTGTCCCCAGTCACCCACTCCAGATTATTTTGTAAAGGGCCTACATGCTCAGACCTGACCTTTTTACTATAAATATATTGGAAGAATTTTTGGGGGTTTGTCCGACTATCTTTTGCAATATGTCATTCGTTTTGAATTTTTGCATCCATGATTTCCTTTTTACATATTCTGTTATCATCTTTGTAACATTAAAACGATGATAGTGTTCCTTCATTTTTATGGTTTTTAAAAGCTCTTTTCTTATTATTTATAGCTTTTTAAACTTTGTATGTAAGCCACATAGTTTTTTTTTAGCCTTTTGAACTTATTGCCCATGAGAATACACACTCACCAGCCTCTTTATTAGGTCCACCTTGCTAGTACCGGGTTGGACCCCCTTTTACCTTCATGCTTCGTGGCATAGATACAACAGGGTGTTTGAAACATTCCTTAGAGATTTTGGTTCATATTGACATGATAGCATCATGCAGTTGCTGCAGGTTTTTCGGCTGCACATCCATGATGCCAGTTACACCACATCCCAAAGGTGCTCTATTGGATGAGATCTGGTGAGTGTGGAGGCCATTGGAGCACAGTGACCTCATTGTCATGTTCAAGAAACCAGTGGTGAGATGATATGAGCTTTGTGACATGGTGCATTGGATGCCTAGCGGCACGTTGGCAAGCAGAGGAAGCATGTGGAACGAACACCTCTGCCGCTGCTGCTGCCCGCACTCTGGAGGAGAGTGGGGGGGGGGGGGCGGTGCTGCCACTGGAGCCGCTAGCTGGGGGGTGTTGTTAGTGGAGCACTATCTGTATTGCTAGACAATATACACTATCTGTAATGCTGGGTAATATACACTATCTGGATTGCTGGGCTATAAACACTATCTGGATTGCTGGGCTATATAAACTATCTGTAATGCTGGGCTATATACACCATCTGAATTGCTGGGCTATATACACTATCTGGATTGCTGGGCTTTATACATTATCTGTATTGCTGGGCTATATCTGTATTGCTGGGCTGTATACACTATCTGTATTGCTGGACTATATACCCTGATCTGTGAGGCTGAGCTGTATATTCCCTGATCTGTGAGGCTGAGCTGTATATACCCTGATCTGTGAGGCTGAGCTATAAACCCTATCTGTAATGCTGAGCTATATACCCTGATCTGTGAGGCTGAGTTGTATACACCCTGATCTGTGAGGCTGAGCTGTATATACCCTGATCTGTGAGGCTGAGCTATATACCCTATCTGTAATGCTGAGTTATATACCCTGATCGGTGAGGCTGAGTTGTATATACCTTGATCTGTGAGGCTGAGCTATATACCCTATTTGTTATGCTGAGCTATATATCCTGATCTGTAAGGCTGAGCGGTTTACTCTGTCCTGTGATGCTTAGCTGTATACTCCTGACACTATGGGTGGAAGCAAGTGGAATACAGGGGACAGAGTGGGTGGATTCTGGAATAGATTAAAGAGTAAATGTACCCCCAACACCCAAACCATCCTTTATCTATGTTCTAAATTGTGAGCAGAATCTTTAGAAAGCTTTTTATAAACAATACATGAATGCAGAACTCAAAAACATACATTGTCATTTACCTATCATGGCATGACGGCAACAATTCATTCTCGGCGGCGGTACACAATGTCAGGCGTTAAGAGCAACTCTCCATTGTGCGTTGTTTGTGCGCGAGGAAGATGAAACAGATGGCTTTTTATGAAGGGAAGAGGTTTTTTTTAGCCTGAAAGGTGAAAATCCTCACTAGACCCTTCCATTCTCCAGACTGACATTTTATGATTCAATAAAGTTTTTACTTCTGAAATATGCTGTGTGAGTTTTCTATTCTCTAATCTCCTTCACAGCCAAACAAGGTTTTTATTGAAGAATAAAACTGGATTATAAAGGCGAGTCTGTGTGGGGCTGTCTGGTCTCCCACACATGTTCACAGTTAACTGCGTTCATTGCGCTAACTCAAAAGACACCTTTAGGAAATGTATCAGCGAGCATCGGGGGGGGGGATGAGCGGAGAGTTGAAGTACGCATTGAATTACGACATGCATGTGGACACATCCACTACAGATTCTGGCGCCTAGTGGACTATTTTAAACCTGAAGCCTTCATGGGGTCATTGTTGGATGTTCTTTCGGCTTGTGTCTCTTTTATCCTTGATCCTGAATCCTGCTTGACTCTGTGATGTGGCCTACTGTCTGACCTGCTTCTGGATCACCCCTGCCTGTATTACCAACCTCGGCCAGAACTGTTGACCAAGATTTAATTCTGTGCCTCACTGCCTGCATGCTGCCAACCTCTGCTAGTCTCTGGCATTCATCCTGCTCATGATCTGGTGCTTTCCTGCCCAGCTGTTACTGAACTCAGCTTTTGACCCCGCTTTGCTCTCTACTCAGACATCTCAAGTCTCCCGCGACTCGCGGGATACTCCCGCATTTGACGCCGGGCTCACGGTAGGGTTGCCACCCATCCAGGATTCACCCGGTCAGTCCAGGTTTGGAATTGTGTGTCCGGGTTTCAGACCTCCTGAAACCTAGAAACATTATTGAGAATGAACTGCAGTTCCCCAAGTAACTAAGTACCACAATCAGGACTGCTCACGGGCCGCACCCCCATACATGGACAGGAGCGGAGAGAGGGCTTGATTTTCTCTTGCTCCTTCTGCCCTTACCCCTCTGTCTGCCCACCCACACTACATTCCCCAGCGTTCAATGCTCGGGAAAGGGATGCGTGGGCTGGAAATTTGAAGCTCAGCAGCCGGAAGATGCATCGTGGATGAAAGGTGTCAATGCTTGAGCCTTCATCCTCGGGTGAGTGAGCTCAGCATCCAATGCCTAAAGTCTCCCCCCTTCCTTCCTTCTCTCTCCTGCCTCTGAGCGAGTGTGTACACTAAGATAAGAGGGACTCAAATATAAGGGGTGCCCTGTGGACTCTGATGTAAGGGGGGCTTTGGGAACCCTGATTTAGGGGAAATGCTGGGAACTCTAAAGTAAGTGCGAGCTTTGGTGAGCAAAAACCCCCTTACATCAGAGTTCCCCTTTATACCAGAGACCACAGCGTTCCTCCTTAAAATAAATTGCTGTGCGCCCCTAAAGTGTTCGGGTTTGGATTGAAGAAAAGGTGGCAACCCTAGCTCATGGACACCCGCGAGTGCGGCACGTTCTCCCGGCCTAGCCTGCACTTTCACTCAGCCTGGAGCCACACAGCAGCCCGAGCAGCCGCCGCCGCCGCCATGCCATTCACTTGGCGGGCGGCGGATCAAATCCCTAATAGATGCTTTCAGCTCATTCTCCAAACTGACTAGAGCGAGCTGAGGGAATAGCCAACCAGATCGCAGCCGACAAAAGCATCCCAGGGGGCGGGCAAGACGTCTGCCATTCAGGTTTGCGGCCACAAAAGAGAAGGTGTGCCTGTGTTGTTCCACGTTCCGCGCAGTGCCTACAGATTGTAGGTAGCGCTGCTGTGGTGATGTAGTGCCCGCTCCCAGGCAGGGATGTCATCCAACACATGAGACTGCTGCCCATTGCTGTGTCCCTCCCCTATCCTCTGCACACTCGCAGTCATCACACGGCTTCCTATTGGCACTCCATGATGGCCGTACAATAGAGAGGTCCCCAGGCAGTGCTGCGGCCGTCTGTCATATTGGTGTATGATGGAAGGATTTCCACTCCTCTCAGGTCCTAAGATGGACTTGTAGTGGGCTGCCCTGCTCTGCAAGGGTTATCATAGACCTACAACAAACAGTCTTATGTGCTGGCTGCATTCCTTTTCTTTTTTTTCCCTTCATTTGTCCTGTGATAACCAAGCAGAGTAAACAGTATGTTACTTTGCTTCAGTTTATGAATAGAGAGGAGCCTCTGTCTCCTCTCCATTCATCTTCACTGCTGAGAAAAGGACTGGGGAATCTGTGTCCTTAGTCCTTTCTCTGCCTTAAAGGGGAGATGTCAGGGGTCTGTTAAGACCCCTGATATCTCACCACCAAAGCCCCCAAAAAATAAAAATAAAGTATAAAATAAAAAACTACTGACACTACTCCCCCCTGCCCTACCAACACTACCAACTGCCTCAACCCCCCCCCCCCCAAAAAGAATTGTGAAATTTTTTTAAAACAAATTAAATTGATATTTTCTTAAAACAAAATGATTGGATCTGTCCAAGTTGCTAAACCCTTATTTTAGAGGACTTTTTTTTTGGGCCCTTGAAACGTGTTTTATTTGATCATAGTATTAATATTTGAAACAATTTGTACTCCTATACCATGTGCTTTGGTGCTTCTGCTTTGAGTCATATTCTGGGTACCCCCCCCCCCCCCCCCCCCCGAGGAGAACTTTGTTTTATGTGATCAGTCCTACCAGAGCAAGCCAGCTCGTCCAATGATCATGGTCTCTCTGTTCATTTGAATAAATAAGTGTAGAAGTCCCGGTCACTCTTTGATAAACGTTCTACAGAACACATGGACAAGACCCTAATGCACACGATCAGACTTTCTGACAACAAAACCGTGGAATTTTGTTCGAAGGTTGTTGGCTCCAACTTGTCTTGCATATACACGGTCACACAAAAGTTGGCCAACAATTACGAACGTAGTGACGTACAAGACGTGTGGAGAGCCGATAAAAAGGAAGTTCAATAGTCATGCGCCACCCTTTGGGCTCCTTCTGCTAATGTCGTGTTTGGTGAGCATTGATTCCGAGCATGCGTGTTTGTACTTTGGACTTTTGTACGATGGACTTGTGTACACACAATCGGAAAGTCTGACAACACAGATTTGTTGGCGGAAAATTTGAGAACATGCTGGCCAACATTTGTTGGCGGAAAGTCCGAAAGTCCGACAACAATTGTTCGATGGAGCATACACATGGTCTGACTTTCCGCCAACAAGCTCACATCCAACATTTCCTGTCGGAAAATCCTTTAGAGGTGGCCAATGTCTTTTCTTCTCTGGAGTCTACTCTCTCTAAACGTAGTTCTGCCCATTGCTTTGTCTTCTAAGTGTGGTCACACCAACCTCTATGAACTCCAACAAAAGGCTCCTCACAACTGATGGGGCCAATAGATGCAGCTAAAGAAGGGAAAGTGAGATCTGTAAAGGTTTACAGAAGGTTTATAGGAACCTGGAGGTAAGAAGAGCAGGGAGTGAGGGAGGGGTGTAATGTTCCAAGATCTTCCACGATTCAGGTTCCTGGATTTCTTTACAGATTTTTGCTGTGTGGGTGGTTTTGAGGAGATTGTTTGTGGGGTTGTACAACCACATGAGTAGGACCCTGAGAGGCAGCCTATAGCTCTTCACTTCCATTGTTCCATCTTCATTACATAGTCTCAATAAAATATGATTTATAAAAGTCCCAATGTGTATCCCACATTTTGAACGGTAAACTAGGACCCCCCTCCTGGGTTGTGTGTCATCACCGACAGCCAAGGGTCTCATTATCGTCACCAATTTCCGATCACGTGATTGTCATGTTAGCCAATCTTGGTGATTGTTTGGAAGCTTGTTTACAAACACACTTCTCCCGCCTGTAGATGGCGCTGTGTCTCTCTCTCTCTCACTGCACTAGCTGTGCACAGGGAAAGAGATACACTGTTAGAAAACATCACAGTTTGTAAAGAGAAAAAAAAAATTAAAAAAGTTTGATGAAAAACTCTGTAAAATAACCAAAACTGTATTTCCATGTTTTGTTAATTTTCAGTGTATAGTAACAAACATAAGCAACATGATTTATTAAAATGGTGTACCAAAAAAAAGAAAAAAAAAAAAAGACTTCTATGTCCTTAGACAACAATGCCAGAATTATTTAGGTGGACTGATTAGCCACAGAATTATTGCCACATTAAGCAACACATATTGGTGACTCTAAATAAGTTTTTGGCATCCTAGGGGAACATGAAAAGGGCGGACTACAGTGGCAGAACTGAAATACGAGCCTACAGAGGACCCGGGTTCAACAAATCAGAACAATTACCGACTTCAGGAAACGTTGCTTGGTTTCGGTCTCAGGGATTTCAATTTCTACTGTGATGGCAGAACATGAGTCTCCCGAGCCACCTCAGCAGAATCCCTGTGATGAATGCCTCGGTAATATGAGCAGGTAGCAGAGGGAGCGTGGATTGGATAAAGAAGTAGTACGACCGTCAACATCATACTTGTGGTTCACTAAAGTCAGATTCACCCAACCAGCTAAAAAAACACCAAAAATATGTTCTCCAGTCGGTGTATGGGCTCATTCTCACCAGGTGCCTTGAGCTACATTAATCAGCTTGGCTCAAGGCAAGGACACTTATGCCACGTACACACGACCGGTTTTGCCGTCAGAATAAACTCCGAAGGCTTCTCCGATGGAACTCCGACGGAATTCCGCTCAAGCGGTCTTCCCTACACACGGTCACACCAAAGTCCGGCCGTCCAGAACGCGGTGACGTACAACACGTACGACGGGACTAGAAAAAGGAAGTTCAAAAGCCAGTAGCCAATAGCTTCCGTCTCGTACTTGCTTCAGAGCATGCGTTGTTTTTGGTCTGTCGGAACAGCATACAGACGAGCGGTTTTCTCAATAGGAATTGGTTCCGTCGCAAATATTTAGAACATGTACCATTTCTAGGTACGTCAGAATTGAGTCCGATGAGGCATACACACGACCGGAATAGACGATGAAAAGCTTCCGTCGGACTTTTTCTGTCGGACATTCCGCTCGTGTGTACGTGGCTTTAGGGATATATTTATAAAGCATTTGCAAAATTGTTCATCTAACAAAACTGCATGTAAATCCTTTCTATCTGAATGGAACAAAATCAGGTGTTCTCAGGCAATAATGCATCATTGTCACAAAATCATAGAAAATAAGTGAGCTTCCCAGTGCCATCTTTTTTTATTATTTTTTTATTATTATTTTATTATTACTATTATTTTTTTTTATTATGTTTTATTATCTTTTTTATTATTGTTTTATTATTTTTTTCTGTTGTCATGTACACATTCTGTTTTGTTAAAGCATACAAGTACAGTCCACGTTTTAAATCGACGTCTTTCCTGATATGTCTCTTTGTGTTTTTAGAACTAAAATATATTTGACTATACTCCACTCTCTACCCCTGATAAAGGTGTAAAAAAAACTGGAAACACGTCGGGTATCAGGGTACACCACCCATTGGAGAGTAGTTATGTCATTTTGTATTTCATGATTTTTTCGGGGTTTTGTTTTTTGTTTGATGTATGTATGTATTGTGTGGACGTTATATGTCTTTTTATCCATGATCACATTGTGTAGATTGACATTTAATAAATTAAAGATATTCATTCTTACATCTGAGTTGGTGGTCTTTCAAAGTCCCATTTAGGGGGTATTTCTCTTTGTTCCAGTGCCATCTAATGGCCATAATGATGCATTTTTCACATTCACATACTTGAATTGCAGAGCCAGAGAATTTACATGCATTTTCAATGGGTGAATATCTATGCAATTTTTTTTTTTCAGTTTTACTGTTTTTATTGAAAGTTAACAGACAACTACCATACGATACAACCGTAGGCCTTTGATGGTGATTGCAGAGGAAGCTTGCAACGCAGGCAAGACACAAATGAAAGGAAGCATATAGTATTAACTTAACCAAAGAGTGAGATAACCCTTGAATGGGGAACACAAAAGATCAAATGAAAAACAGAAGTCAAGGGGTACATATATGAACCCCACGGGAGCAGTCCAAGAATTCCAAAATCTGCTCCTCCAGGTAGTAGCGATAAACAACAGGCACAAAATGGACAGGGTGCTACACCGCCCTTCTGAAATCAAAAAAGGACATAGTCCATCGAACGGCAAGCAAAGAGGAAATAAGAGAAGGCAGAAAAGCTAGGAAGAAAGAACAAGAGAGAGAGAGAGACTTAAAGTGGGGTTCCGCCCAAAAAAAAAAAACTACATGAAAAATCCTAAAAAAAAATACAAAAAAACATTTGAATATTTTTTTTTTTGCTTACCTCTAAATGCCTGTTGCTAGGGGGTCCCTCGTAGTCTGCCTCTTCCAGTGCCTGGGCTGGTGACATCACTTCCCCCTTGGCACAGGAAGGGCTCCGCTCTGCTCCCTCCCTCCTGTCAATCATCTGGGACCCATTACAGGTCCCAGGTGACTGAGCGGCCAATCACGGCGTGCGGTGCCGCTCCCGCATGCGCAGTGGGTGCTAGGCTGTGAAGCCACAGCCCGGCGCCCACAGTTGCAATGCCGGCGCCGCTGAACGGAGGGAGAGACGAGCGGGGCTTCGATCCCCCGCATCGCTGGACCCAGGGACAGGTAAGTGTCCAATTAAAAGTCAGCAGCTGCAGTATTTGTAGCTGCTGACTTTCTTTTTTTTTTTGACTGGACCTCGGGTGGAACTCCTCTTTAATTCGCCGCCTACATGCCAGGCCCACTACTTACAGCAAAAAGCGAGGTACTAATAAGGTGGAGTAAGTAATTGCACTGGCCCAAATCATTTGGTGGAGGGGGGATTATGGTGTGGGGTTGTTTTTCAGGGGTTGGGCTTGGCCCCTTAGTTCCAGTGAAGGGAACTCTTAAGGTGTCAGCATACCAAGACATTTTGGACAAATTCATGCTCCCAACTTTGTGGGAACAGTTTGGGGGATGGCCCCTTCCTGTTCCAACATGACTGCGCACCAGTGCACAAGGCAAGGTCCATAAAGACATGGATGAGCGAGTTTGGGTTGGAGGAACTTGACTGACCTGCACAGAGTCCTGACTTCAACCCGATAGAAGACCTTTGGGATGAATTAGAGTGCAGACTGCGAGCCAGGCCGCCTCGTCCGACATCAGTGCCTGACCTCACAAATGCGCTTCTGGAAGAATGGTCAAACATTCCCATAGACACACTCCTAAACCTTGTGGACAGCCTTTCCAGAAGTGTTGAAGCTGTTATAGTTGCAAAGGGTGGGCCAACTCAAGATTGAACCCTACGGACTAAGACTGGGAAGCCATTAAAATTCATGTGTGTGTAAAGGCAGGCGTCCCAATACTTTTGACAATATAGTGTATTTGGGGGGGGAGTGGTACAGGTCCCCTTTAATTTGTATTGGGTGTATTAGGAGTGCAGCAATTGACATGACATGGAAAAGCTTTGCATCATTTACTTTTATGCACATCAGTAATTTGTGAGCTCAGATTTATGCACCACCAGAGTCCTATCTACCAGCGTTACAAGAGAACTTCCAGCATGTTTGGCTGCCGGGCAGATCCATCAGATTCAGTGATTTCCTGGCAGACAGAAGGAAGTTCATCTCCCAACATGTCCCGGCTGCTGGATGGAATATTGCTTTTTATTATTCACCGACTGCAATAAATCCCAACACAGGGACACAACTAAATGTTCTACTGCCCTGGGCACAAAGCAAGAGGTCACACCGCTCATCCTGTACCAACAATGCCATTTACGGCGCAAGATGAGACAAACTGCAATATGTCACCGACAGACGCTGAGCTGCCCAGAATACAGACAAAAGATTATAAAATTAGAGAGAGAAAAGGATTTAATTTATTATAAGCTCTTTCCTTTCCCTTTCCCTTCCTCTTCACCCTTCCCTTCCCTTTTCTTCCTCTTACAAAGTTTTCTCTACCGCTACTATACCATACATCCTCTGTCAATGGTCGCTAAAGGAACAGTAGGTGATGGGAACCCGCCACGATCCACCTGGGCGTATTCATTTGCTGGCCAGGAATTCCTGGCCATGTAGTCAAAGGGGCAAGGATTTGGCTATGGCTATATTTGGTCAATGACATCACTGGGTATACCCCGCCCCTGGGTATTTGGTCAATGAGATCACTGGGTATACCCGTCCCTGGGTATTTGGTCAATGAGATCACTGGGTATACCCCGCCCCTGGGTATTTGGTCAATGAGATCACTGGGTATACCCCGCCCCTGGGTATTTGGTCAATGAGATCACTGGGTATACCCCGCCCCTGGGTATTTGGTCAATGAGATCACGGTGTATACCCCGCCCCTGGGTATTTGGTCAATGAGATCACTGGGTATACCCCGCCCCTGGGTATTTGGTCAATGACATCACTGGGTATACCCCGCCCCCTGGGTATTTGGTCAATGACATCACTGGGTATACCCCGCCCCTGGGTATTTGGTCAATGAGATCACTGGGTATACCCCGCCCCTGGGTATTTGGTCAATGACATCACTGGTTATACCCCGCCCCTGAGTATTTGGTCAATGACATCACTGGGTATACTCCGCCCCCTTTGTTTGTATTTTGTGGTGGAGACCAGAGCTGTCATTGGCAGCGAGGAGTCCGGTGATGGGATTGGACATGTCCGTCCGTCAGCGGGAGTTGTTCATCTGTATCGCTGATTTACATTGTGGGACTCTTTTTATGAATGATAAGTTCTGTGATCTCCTTACTCATTTACATAGGGGGCTTCCAGATTCTAATACTCCCCCTACCTGCAGACCCTCACAACCACTGGACCAGGGTTGTGGGAAGTTGTGGGAAGAGTCCCATGTGTTCATCAACATGGGGACGGGTTGCCCCTCTATGTTTAGGGCTGATGGGGTTTGGATTTGGCACCCCAAACTTTAATAATGTTTGCCTAATTCACCCCAAACTGAACCAAGATACATTCAACTCTATCCAACTGCTGAGAGGACATGAGGGCCTCATCCATTCATACAGAGACCATCCGCAGCTCAGTGACATGATTCCAGCAATGATAGCAGATTGGTGGGCTCAACAGCCTCAGAGGTTGGGCACAAGTCACTATATTACATTGCCTTGAAAAAGTATTCATACCCCTTGACATTTTCCACGCTTTGTCATGTTACAACCAAAAACGTAAATGTATTTTATTGGGATTTTATGTGATAGACCAACACAAAGTGGCACATAATTGTGAAGTGGAAGGAAAAATGATAAATGGTTTTCAACATTTTTTACAAATAAATATGTGAAAAGTGTGGGGGGCATTTGTATGGCGCCCCCCGGAGTCAATACTTTGTAGACCCGCCTTTCTCTGCAATTACAGCTGCAAGTCTTTTTGGGGATGTCTCTACCAGCTTTGCACATCTAGAGAGGGACATTTTTGCCCATTCTTTGCAAAATATCTCAAGCTCTGTCAGATTGGATGGAGAACGTCTGTGAACAGCAATTTCTAAGTCTTGCCACAGATTCTCAACTGGATTTAGGTCTGGACTGTGACTGGGCCATTCTAACACATGAATATGCTTTGATATAAACCATTCCATTGTAGCTCTGGCTGTATGTTTAGGCTCGTTGTCCTGCTGGAAGGTGAACCTCCGCCCCAGTCTCAAGTCTTTTGCAGACTCTAATGCCACGTACACACGACCGTTTTTTCCGTCAGAATAAACTCTGACGGTTTTTCCAACGGAGTTCCGACGGAATTCCGCTGAAACGGACTTGCCTACACACGATCACACCAAAGTCCAATCGTTTAGAACGCGATATCGTATGACGGGACTAGAAAAAGGAAGTTCAATAGCCAGTAGCCAATAGCTGCCCTTGCGTTGTTTTTGGTCCGTCGGAATAGCATAAAGACGAACGGTTTTCCCGATAGGGGTTGAGTCCGTCGGAAAGATTTGAAACATGTTCTATTTCTAGGTCTGTCAGAATTTTCGAAAGAAAAAGTCAGATGAAGCCCACACACGATGGGAATGTCCGATGGAATGATTCCGTCGGACTTTTTCTGCCGGAAAGTCCAGTCGTGTGTACGCGGCATAACAGGTTTTCTTCTAAGATTGCCCTGTATTTGTCTCCATCCATCTTCCCATCAACTCTGACCAGATTCCCTGTCCCTGCTGAAGAAAAGCATCCCCACCACATGATGCTGCCACCACCATGTTTCACAGTGGGAATGGTGTGTTCAGTGTTAGTTTTCCGCCACACAGCATTTTCCAGTGTTGGTCTCATCTGACCAGAGCACCTTCTTCCACATGTTTGCTGTGTCCCCCACATGGCTTCTCGCAAACTGACAACAGGACTTCTTATGGTTTTCTTTCAACAATGTCTTTCTTCTTGTCACTCTTCCATAAAGGTCAGATTTGTGGAGAACACGACTAATAGTTGTCCTGTGGACAGATTCTCCCACCTGAGCTGTGGATCTCTGCAGATCCTTCAGATTTACCATGGACCTCTTGGCTGTTTCTCCAATTAATGTTCTCCTTGCCCGGCCGGTCAGTTTAGGTGGACGGCCATGTCTTGGTAGGTTTGCAGTTGTGCTATACTCTTTCCATTTTCAGATGTTTGAACAGAGCTCCGTGAGATGTTCTAAGCTTGGGATATTTTTTTTATAACCTAACCCTGCTTTATACTTCTCCACAACTTTATCCCTGACCTGTCTGGTGTGTTCCTTGGCCTTCATGATGCTGTTTGTTCACTAAGATTCTCTAATAAACCTCTGAGGGCTTTACAGAACAGCTGCATTTATACTGATATTAAATTACACACAGGTGGACTCTATTTACTAATTAGGTGACTTCTGAAGGCAATTGGTTCTACGAAACTTTAGTTAGGGGTATCAGAGTAAAGGGGGCTGAATACAAATGCACATCACACTGTTCAGATATTTTTTTTGTAAAAAAATTTGAAAACCATTTATAATTTTCCTTCCACTTCACAATTATTTACCACTTTGTGTTGGTCTATCACATAAAATCCCAATAAAATACATTTACAATTTTAGTTGTAAAATGACAAAATGTGGAAAATTTTAAAGGGTATGAATACTTTTTTCAAGGCACTGTATAGCAAGTATGTGCAACTGAGACTTTTTTTTATAGCCTCAGAGAATGGGAGTCTCGGGCCTCAGAGTGGACAAGCTGGACACTTTGCTTAATCTTTTCCACCTGTAATTAGAACTGATGTATGAAAATGTCTGAATAATCATCTACAGCGAGTATCTGAGATCCAGCTGCCGTTTGTCTAGTGCAGATTGTGATTGGTACTTTGTAAAACCTATAAAAGTTTTGAATAGGAACCCTGCCCTCCCCCCCCCCCCCCAACAAACCCCTTCCTAGTAGGGGAGCCCTCAGACGCCTTTCATCTCCAACCTTTTCTTTAATTATACAGTCAAAATGCCTGAACTTTAGATAAGACATTGGGCCTTCCATGCCTGGTTCTGGTCTCCATTGGTTGGGTTCAGGTCCTATGCAAGTCAATGGCAGCTGATGTTGTTGATGGTCTTTTGAGCAGTTGTTGGGTTTGCTGCCGATAAAACCAACTGGAAGTCCGTCCACAGTGTGCGCAGAATCCCTACAGGGTGACACCAGCAAAAAATCTTTATTGGTTATATTTTGCTAGTGTCACATGTGTAGTAGAGCTGCGCGATTAATCGTTAAGAATCAAAATCGCGATCTTTTTCCCTTCCCGATCTTCAAAACAGCATGTCACGATCTTTCTAACAAGTGCAGAGAGTTCTCACAGCTGGAAAAAAAAAAAATCCAGGCAGCCTGCCAAGTTTTATTACAACACAGGAATAAGTAGAAACAAAGTATCTTTTCCTTCTTTTATCAAAGGAAAGAACTCCAGCGTGTAAATGAAGGAAGTTTAACCATTTAAAGACCAAACCTTTTCTGACATTTGTTGCTTACGTAAAATCATTATTTTCTGCTAGAAAATTACTTGGAGCACCCAAACATGATTTTTTTTTTTTTTTTAGCAGAGACCCTAGAGAATAAAATGGTGGTTGTTGCAATATTTTATGTCACATTATAGCTTTACGCAGCGGTTTTTCAAACGCAATTTTTTTTTAAAAAAAACACTTTAATTAATTTAAAAAAAAAAAAAAAACAGTAAAGTTAGCCTAATTTTTTTTTTTTTTTTTGTATAATGTGAAAGAAGATGTTACACCACGAGAATCGTGATCTTTATTCTAAGCAAAAAAAAAAATGTGATTCTCATTTTAGCCAGAATCGTGCAGCTCTAATGTGTAGGGTTATAAAGGCTGAGAGGCGGATAGAGGATAAAAAATGTCCATGTACAGCCAAGTGGATTTATTTTTTCATTTCACCATTTTTTGTTTGCTTTTATTATTATCACATTAGCACAATGAGGATGGCACAACATTTTTTGTCCTGTGCTGCCCCCTGGTGTTTGTTCACATCCTGATCAGCTTCAGGTTCTGAAGAAACTCTTATCAGAAACCATAAATCAGACCGAGACAGAAGTATAGTTAAATCACACTTGTTTATTAATAATAATAATATTAAGGTAAACAGAGTAAGCGTAGTCAAAACAAGCCAGAGTTCCTTAACAGGATCGGGTAGTCAGCCAAGCAAATGTCAGAGAGCCAGAGATAAACTTAGTAGTACAGCAAGCAGGATCAGGAGCCAGAAGGAACGTCAGCCGAACAAATCTTCAACAGGAACGCAGGAGAAAGTCTCTGTAATGTTGATAAAGATGAAGGCAGAGATCAAGTGAGCTGGACGACTTTAAGTAGGCAGGACTAACGAGCAGAATCAACAACAGCTGGGTAACTGTGGAGAGAGATGGGAGCTGGCAATTAACCGACAGCTGAGCAGCCAGCTCAGAGAAGGAAGGGCTGAGCCCAGCCCTGACAACTCTACAGCCAATCTTATAAACCATGGGTCTCCAAACTGTGGCCCGGGGGCCAGATGCGGCCCTTTGCTTGCCTTTATCCAGCCCTTGGGGCACTATTCATCCCAAGGATATGAGAAACTATTTTGCCCTCTAACATCAACAATGGGGCAAAATTCCTGGCACTGATATCAACAGTGGGGCACTACCCCCCTAATACCAAAGATGGGGCACTGTTTACTCCCACTGAGGCTAGAAGTTATTTTCCTTCTGGCCACAGTCCGGCCCCCCTAAAGTCCGAAGGACAGTAAACTGGCCCTTTGTTTAGAAAGTTTGGAGACCCCTGTTATAAACTAAGATGGTCACCAGAGAAATGCCAGGCGCTTTTTCTTTAGTGCAGATAAAACCTGAAATCCTGATATTCCCATAAACTGCAACACGTTCTGAAATCTCCCGGAGTCAGTTCTATTATATTTAGCAAAAGAATATACTAATGCGCAAACCAATAACTAATAAATAAATAGTGAGCAGCTGCCAACACGAAATATGTTCCCACACACTGATATATAAAAATGAATAAACGTGGCACTTTATCAGTGATCAAAAATAATAATAATGTAGTAAATTAAATCACAAAGTGTAATGATAAAAAAAATAACTAATTCATCAGTGACAAATAAAGTGATATGTGCACATAATCCTCAATCCAGAAATGGATAAAAAAAACTTTCACAGTGCAAGTAAATAAGTATAATATATTAATACAATAATATTCAATAATGCATATAATGTAACTTAAAGTGCAAAAAAGTCCATAAAGTGCTTGGTGCAATCAATCTTCAGTGCACAGGAATAATTGATAAAGAGTGTCAGCAATCACGGTGCAGACCCATATATCAAATTCCTCAATCGTGCGTCACCATCCGTGTGTGCAGTGTGCCCCAGGGCTCTCACCTCAAAAGAAGACCCCTACGGGTCTAGTCGCACCAATAATGAATCTCTCATATAGATCCACAGCAATAGGCTCTCTCCCTGTAGTCCTTTGATAGATAGGGCAGTGTTGTTCACAGATACAGGATACCCTTGATGAAGTCGCGTAAACGTTGACGTAACGTGTAGGGAGGAGACGGGTGAACGTCACTTCCGGTCGCGGCCGAGACCGGAAGTTCCTGATACACGAGAAAGCTGCTGACTGTGTTTTTATATGGGAGTTGATACATTTTTTACAGACCCCGAGTGATGATGGGGTACCGGACTGCCTTTTACCAAAGGGGGGGGGGGGGGCAGATTGTGGAGGCATTAGCCGGAGTCAGAGATGTCTATTCTTTAGAGCTTAAAGTGATTGTAAACGGTCTACTTGTAAAACAATCTATTCAGTTTAAAATTGAAATGAAAAGTAAAACATTTGTGTATAGATCTAAAAATACATTATAAATAATTTCCCCCCCTTTTTTATAAGTGATCACATTCCCTCTGTTCTCAGCTGCATAAGAGATAGGGGGAGAACAAGCAGCAGAAGCACACTGAGCTAGTGAATGGCTGTTCAGCGGGTTTCAGGACAAGTCTGACGATTGTAGAAAAGCGGGCTGAGTTCCCAGCATAGCTAGAGAACTGACCACACTGAGCTCTCCTGCCTAGTGTGGTCAGTTTATAATAGGAAAACAGAGGGACTGGCACACAAAGGAAGTGATACAAAGAGAACAGGAGACTTCTTCATACCAGTACCGGTACAGCAGCCACATATCAGGAGTATGAAATGCTGGGGTAACAAACGCTTTACGTTTAGAACGCTTATATTTCGTTTTTTCACTGAAATTTTTAAAATACCTTAATTTAGACCCAGTGATGTCAGCACTGGGTCCCTGTGCTTCTCTATGCAATGCAGGCAGATCATGGCTGGTGAAAGGGGCGGGGCCAGGGACAGTCAGGCTGGGGAGGAGAAGGCAAGATGATGCTGGATGTCCCCCAGCAAGGAAATTAGGTGGGACTCTGGTTGACTTGCTGCAGCTTCTAATGTACATTGTGAGAAGCTCACAGTGTGCAGTGAAATCAGAGGAAGCCGTTTCAGTCTAGGAGAGGAGCAAGACTGAAGGGAAGGGTTGGGGTTAATCCTAACCCTTTAAAAGCAGCTCGCAAAACGTTAGATATGCACATTGCCCCCCAAAGCTGAGAACCTTGTAGTTGCAGCTGTTATTTGGATCCTGCCATGAATAACAATGGATCCTCTGTGTTGCCAGCAGGTGGCCGTAGGCTCTCAAAGTGTATAGTACCCTCCTGATCTGTGATTCTCTGTGTTGCCAGCAGGTGGAGGTAGGCTCTCAAAGTGTATGGTACCCTCCTGATCCCTGATTTTCTGTGTTGCCTGCAGGTGGCGGTAGGCTCTCAAAGTGTATAGTACCCTCCTGATCCCTGATTCTCTGTGTTGCCAGCAGGTGGCAGTAGGCTCTCAAAGTGTATGGTACCCTCCTGATCCCTGATTCTCTGTGTTGCCAGCAGGTGGCAGTAGGCTCTCAAAGTATATAGTACCCTCCTGATCCCTGATTCTCTGTGTTGCCAGCAGGTGGCAGTAGGCTCTCAAAGTGTATAGTACCCTCCTGATCCCTGATTCTCTGTGTTGCCAGCAGGTGGCAGTAGGCTCTCAAAGTGTATGGTACCCTCCTGATCCCTGATTCTCTGTGTTGCCAGGAGGTGGCTGTAGGCTCTCAAAGTGTATAGTACCCTCCTGATCCCTGATTCTCTGTGTTGCCAGGAGGTGGCGGTAGGCTCTCAAAGTGTATAGTACCCTCCTGATCCCTGATTCTCTGTGTTGCCAGCAGGTGGCAGTAGGCTCTCAAAGTCTATGGTACCCTCCTGATCCCTGATTCTCTGTGTTGCCAGGAGGTGGCGGTAGACTGTCAAACTGAATGGTATCCTCCTGGTCCCTGATGGTGGGCATAGATTTATTTATTATTATTTCTACCCGGCTTCATCTCGCTGGAATACCTCTTTGAGAACAGCCGACAGACAGAGGTGAATCAGTGGAGGGCCAGACTGTAAGGGGCAGAGTGGTGGTCGGATTTAGGTCAGAGATCAAGGCAGGTAGAAGAATCAGGTGAAATAAAACCAAAGAATTTCCTAGCTCAACTTACCAACCATTATAAAACAAACACATACAGCGCTGGTAAAAGATGTGCTATGTCATGAATATCCTAAATATAAAGTGCTCTGTGCAATACCGATGTGCTTAAATCCATAAATGACATGGATGGTGAATGTTAATGTACACTGGGTGCAATACACAAATAGACTGCTAGTTCCCCATAAACCTCATACATAAAGTGCAAATTACAATAAATCCGCAATCGGTATTACCCAACTGCTAGTGAAATAGTAAATATATTTTTTTGTGCTAACAGAATTGACTAGACAGGGCTACTAGACAGGGCTCTCATTAGCAGTCTCACTAGAAGCAGACAGCATCTCTTCAGCATGCGCTGTCAATCAATCACCATGGATGTTATGCAGTGATGCCTCTAATATAGGAGCCGATATGGAAGTTTATGCAGATAAGTCATGCACTTGTGGATGCTTGTCCCAAAAAGAAAGAGAAAGGCAATATGGTGAAATATTGTAAAGCTGGGAAATCACTTGCGCATCACAGCGCTACTCACAGAATCCCCAGTTGCAATCAGGCATATCAGAATACTTCCGCGATCGCCGCTTGCAGCGTGCGTTCCACGGAAACAGGAAATGAGTGGCTGGTTGGACGTGAGCCGGATGTTTCGTCGACGCGTTTCGCCCCCTCCCCCCAGGGCGTCATCAAAGACTTGCGGTGTTGTGGGGACGCCGGCAATCTTCCTGGACCTTGTGGGCCCGGGTGCTTTGTTGTCGGGCGCATGCGTAGTGGCACTCTCCGTCCGCTCACACGTGCAGCGACGTCAGACGCTGCACCTGTGTGGGGGGTGTAAGATTGCCGGCGTCCCCGGCCACAACACCGCCGGAGACTACAGGACACCCACGCCGTTGTTACCACTCATCTCGGTAAGCTCACGACCCTCTTACTACCGATCTACCTTATTCTTTATATATTTTTAGTAACTTATAAGTGCCTCCTCCCTTTGTCCTCCTTGTAGTGGGATGTATCCTGAGCTGCAAAAAGTTTGTACATCTACGATGAGTAATTCACTCAGGATATCCCAATACTATCTTGAGATCTTTTTCTGGGTAAGTGCATTTACCCATCCTGAGTCTCTTATAATATTTACCAGTCTCCATATATGACACTTTGCTCTCTATTTTTAGTATTTATACAACACTGTTTGTTTGGGTTACATACCTCACCCCTACAACAATATTTTATCAATTATCTTTAGATGTTCCCATCCATTTTCTGCTACCATCTAATCGTTATCTTTGACGACATTATCTGAGCTTATTGGGTGTCCTGCCTTTTGTTGTCTTTTTGAGCATTATCCATATATCGTAATTATATAATTTTTTTGTGACTATGTTAGTCCGACCCTATGCTCTTTGGCTTGTGGACCCAGATTATTTCTGGAATCCATTTAAGCTGTTTTACTTACCTCAAAATACATATACACTGTTCCTCCCCCCCCCTTCTTTACCAGGTCCTCTTATCCACCCCCTGCAGCCGCATATTGTGCCTGATACCCTGGAATTGCTCCGGGAGTCGTCCACATCTGTCTCCGGTGACCTGCAGGTAGTCAATTTTCCATCCTTAGGCACTCTGTGTTGCCCGTTGGCATTGGGCGGGCTGTTTGGGTGGGTGGAGGTTTATAGGTGCTCTTTGGTTAAGCCTTGGGTGGTCTGATGCATGATCATGTCTGACAACTCACAAAATGTATATATTTTTCGCCTACGCTATGCTTATTCTATATTATTATTTTTGTTTGATTGTGAATTTTTTCATTTTACAGTAGCAATACAGGTACAACCAACTGTCCCTGAGGAAGCCATTTCAGGCGAAACATGTAGGACCTCTGATTACCTGCTTAGAAGATTGGCCACTACGCTCCCAGGCTAAGTCTTGTAAACACTACTACAAATTGGTTTTAATTCATTGTAGTTTGATGCACACCTTGGATATGTAATATTGTACAAATCTTTTTAACTTTGTTAATAAAATATTATTCGTTTACATTCTATGTACTTTGGTTTTCCTTTGGCACCGCAATAATCCCTGTATCTCTGGCCCATACAATAATTTCAAATTTAGTGGGATGAGGTGCCGTATTGTACCGAGGACCATCCAGTCACTTCAACCCTCCATGTACTGAAAACATTATTAGTGCCGTGTGCACAGTGAGGGCAGTGTGCAATACATACAACATAGAATACAATTATATACAGAACTTACAAATTTCCATTACAACTTCAACCACTAAAAAACTGCAAAATGGCCACTAATTGTAGCTGATGAGCATAGAAAATAAATACATTAGGCTAAATACGGTGAGAAATCTTGATATCTGGATGAATGGCTGTGATGTTTGGGCAGCAATGTTTTTGTAAATAGATTTCTTTATGTGCATCTTTCCCTTCGGGATTATTAAAGCATTCTGCATCTGAATCTTGTATCCTGTACATAAGGGCCCTTTCACACTGGGGCGGGGGCGGCGTCGACCGTAAAGCGCCGCTATTGTTAGCGACGCTTTACCGTCGGTATGTGGCCACTAGCGGGGGCGGTTTTACCCCCTGCTAGCGGCCGAGAAAGGGTTAAAGACCACCACAAAGCGCCTCTGCAGAGGCGCTTTGCCGGCGGTATAGCCGCGCTGTCCCATTGATTTCAATGGGCAGGAGCGGTGAAGGAGCGGTATACACTCCGCTCCTTCACTGCTCCAAAGATGCTGCTAGCAGGACTTTTTTCCCGTCCTGCTAGCGCACCACTCCAGTGTGAAAGCCCTCGGGGCTTTCACACTGGAGACAAAGCAGCGGCACTTTCAGGTCGGTTTGCAGGCGCTATTATTAGCGCAATAGCGCCTGCAAACCGCCCCAGTGTAAAAGGGCCCTAAGTAACTTAGTACATTGTTGCAAGTTCCACAAAAAATAAATAAATAAATAAATCAAGCAGAGATACAAAGTCACTGAGAAATTATATTATTTACTTCTTTATTTAGGACAAAGCTCAGTATGGGGTAGAAGGAGAGCACCAGGGATGACGGTGAAGGATGGAGGGGGTGGTGGGAGGAGATGAATCAGTAGCATGTCTACAAAGGTTTGAGTCAGATTTATGCCACCTACACACGATCGGACTTTCCGCCAAAAAAACTGTGGATTTTTTTCTAAAGATGTTGGCTCAAACTTGTCTTGCATACACACGGTCACACAAACGTTGGCCCAAAATTCTGAACGTGAGAACGCGGTGACGTACAAGATGCACGACGAGCCGAGAAAAAGGAAGTTCAACAGCCAGTGCGGCTCCTTCTGCTTGATTCTGAGCATGCGTGAACTTTCGCGCGCCGGACTTGTGTACACACGATCGGGAATTTCCGACAACAAAGTGAAGTTGGCAGGAAAATTTGAGATCCTGCTCTCAAACATTTGTGGGCGGAAATTTCCGACAGCAAATGTTCGATGGAGCCTACACACGGTCGGACTTTCCGTCAACAAGCTCACATCGAACATTTCCCGTTGGAAAAGTGCGACCGTGTGTACGAGGCATTAGGATAAGGGGCCTGTGAGGTTGAGTTGGCCAGCATATTCAGAACAGATGAATGTAATCACAGTTGTTTTGACTTCAGGAGATTCTTGGTTCTGCCAAGCCCACATCTTCAGCCGGTGTGGGTATCACCATGGTTTTATAAGCGGGGGGGGGTACACAAAGTCTATTCAGAGAAACCAAGTGAAGAGAGGCTGTAAGGTCTTCCATTTTCCTTTTACTGATTTTGGGGAACCAAACCTTCATAGGAGGGGTTATGGGTGGCTTCCATAGGTTGGGAATACTTGCTCACGGTGTGCTAGATAAATTTATGATAAGAGACCATTTATACCTTTTACTTATCAGGATAAGATATGAACTAAATAGCTGGCTGGATTCTTTCCTCGCCAAATTGGGTGAGGCAGAGGATTAGTCTTTGGATTTCTTCCCAGAATGGGCTGGTAAAGGCACAGTTCCCGAAAATATGGAGGAGCATGCTGGGTGCAGATTGGAAGTGCCAACATATAAGAGGGACTCACTGACAGATTTTGTGTAGGAGTGTCTGTACCTCGTACCAATGAGATAGTCTTTTGAAGCCCTGAGGAATTGCTCTATGTGCATTGCTCCATCTATTTGTCTATATCCGGGTGTATGTTGGGGGTCACATGGTGAGTTGCAGGGCAATAAGGAGCTTGTATAAATAAGAGGGCAAGTGGGACACTGGGGACTGATCATAACATAGGCCCTAAAAGGGAGTAGTGGGCCTGGAAAGTAGGGAATGTCCTGGTAAATCTTTTGGGAAGTGCTGAAGTTTATATCCCGTATACCAGGGATCTCCAAACTACGGCCCTTCAGCTGTTGCCGAACTACACGTCCCATGAGGCTTTGTAAAACTCAATTCACAGACATGACTAAGCATGATGGGAATTGTAGTTCCTGAACGACTGGAGGGCAATAGCTTGGAGACCCCCTGCCGTATACCATCAAGTGGTAGAAATATCACATTTTGGATATTAGATTTTGGGTTTCCTATCACTTCAAGTATTCAGCCTGAGGGGATAGAAAAATGGAGGCGTCTAAAGTTACCGGTACTCCTGAGATGTTTGAGGCTGGGTTCACACTATCTTCGCATGCGGCTCACAGCAGGGGTCCGGTGCGCCTCCGTTCACCGTTTCAGGTCCGATTTCAGGCCGAATTTTGGGCTGAATTCAGACCTGAAACGGACCAAAAGACACACAGAGTTCCTGTGCAAATTCGCACCGGAGCCGTAGAGGAGATATGTGAACCAGCTCCATAGAGAGCCAGTCAAAATCTCCTGCTATTGTGAATTGGATGCGGAGAACCCGCATCCATTTCACAATAGTGTGAACCCAGCCTAAAGTGTTTGTTGTCTGTGAAGAGAGAAAAATCTACGTCTCCCAAATTCGGCGTTCTAGATGGGAGGTAGGCAGAAATCAAAGATAGAGGGAACGTCTGAACAAGAATTCAGAAGGTGGCCTTATTGTCAGGTGAGGTTTGAGGAGCCACGAATGATCAACGGACCTTCAGCTTGGAGTGGTTGTTTAGGAAAAGAAAACCTATTTGGCGTTGGGTAGGTAAGCATTGTTTCCCCAAGTTTCCCTGTAAATAAGAGATTTTCGGCCATTTTCATTGGAAAAGTATGTTAATGGTGTCCAATGGGGTAATGCTTGTGACATTTGGGCTGCAAAAATTTTTGTAGATAGAATGTGCATCTTGTATTCTATACATGAACAACCTAATTTATTGCTCCAAGTTCACATAAAAAAACAAGCAGAAATATACAATCAATGAGCAATGATATTATGTAGATGTACATTTATTAAACAGAGATAAATTATCTCATTTCAGCTCTCAGAGAAAAATCATCTCCTCTGGCACCCGCTTTATGAAGTGGAGAACATTTGCAGCTGAGTTTAAAAGGTGAAACCAAAGTTAACAAGACCGTGTGATTACATGAAAATAAAAGCACTGACCAATGGCGCTTTTTTTTTAACTCTCTATTTTTTTTTTTTTTTTTTACACACATTTTGGCATATTCTTTAACCTCTTCAGCCCCAGAAGGTTTTACCCCCTTCATGATCAGGCCATTTTTTGCGATACAGCACTGCGTTACTTTAACTGACAATGGCACGGTTGTGCAACGCTGTACCCAAATACATTTTTTGTCTTTTTTTCCCACAAATAGAGCTTTCTTTTGGTGGTATTTGTTCACCTCTGCCGTTTTTATTTTTTTGCACTATAAACAAAAGACGGACGACATTGAAAAAAAAAAAAAACAATATTTTTTACTTTTTGCTATAAAACATCTAATATAAAAAAATGTGAAAAAGGGGGGAAAAAACCTTGACCAACAAAGAAACAGAAAACAAGAAAAACAGTAGAGGGGTATGATAATGCCCTGGCAATATTGTTTTACATAGTCTTGCAGATATAGAAGACACTTGTCAGGCGCTAGACAAAAGTATCTGTACAGGAACCTGATCACTCTCTTCATTCATGTTTAAAGTTATTCTACACAAGGGACTTTCCTTACACCTGTAGAGCATGTTAACACAACCTAGCTAGTAGAGTAAACAGCCAGAGAAAACTCTAATGCCCCGTACACACGGTCGGATTTTCCGATGGAAAATGTCCGATCGGAGCGTGTTGTCGGAAATTCCGACCGTGTGTGGGCTCCATCGGACATTTTCCATCGGATTTTCCGACACACAAAGTTGGAGAGCAGGAGATAAAATTTTCCGACAACAAAATCCGTTGTCGGAAATTCCCATCGTGTGTACACAAATCCGACGGACAAAGTGCCACGCATGCTCAGAATAAATAAAGAGATGAAAGCTATTGGCCACTGCCCCGTTTATAGTCCCGACGTACGTGTTTTACGTCACCGCGTTTAGAACGATCGGATTTTCCGACAACTTTGTGTGACCGTGTGTATGCAAGACAAGTTTGAGCCAACATCCGTCGGAAAAAATCCTAGGATTTTGTTGTCGGAATGTCCGAACAAAGTCCGACCGTGTGTACGCCCTATAAGACAGATACTTATAGAGAAGCTCTATCTCAGTTTCGTTAGAAGTTGGGCAATTCAGTGAGAAGAAGGCACTAGCAATCTAGAGCAAGGAAGAAGAGGGGAGAAGAGTAAGCCCCCACTCCAACACAGTGGACACATGATCGCCTCACTACACACACAGAGATGCAGGGACTTTAGTAGCTGGGCAATGCAGACACATCACCCCTAGATAGCAAGCAGGTAATGGGTATGTTAGTCACTCCCCTACCGAATATTTCACGACTGATTTGAAACATTAGATAAACATAGGATAGATCACAGGACAGGCAGGGATTATGAAAGAAGGAACTGGGAGGACACGCTACTTGAACTAGGAGATGTAATCTCAGCGGTATTATTATGTTCTTTTTTATTGTTTATACAGTTATGCATTTTGTTGTACTTACTGGTATTCACATGTCTACTGAGAATAGATATTTAACTTACGTTATCAAGCTGGGTGGGATGGGCTGTGCCGGGAGAGCCTCTCCCGGTCATCTCTTACCTCTTCCCCAGTAGGACGAAGCACATCTCTTGGTACATACCAGAGAAAGCTTCAATACACACTGTTTGTGTATTTGTATTTTTCCGAACAGACAGGATAGTTACACTGTCTGACACTGGCCGTTCTTTTTTTTTGACGGCATTTACCTTAGTCTTAAATTTTCTCTTCTTACTATTTCTCTTCTACATCTTGCTAACTTTCTATCTTTTCTTACCCTACCCCACTCACCCCCCACTCCCCCCCTCCTCCACCAGTCTTTGGATCCTCCACTCTCACTAGCCAAAGTCAGGGAGAATATGGACACTATAAACATTTATTCCATAAACGCGAGGGGCCTAAACATACCTGAAAAGCGACGAATGCTCCTCAATGACCTTAAAAGGGCCCACACTGACATAGTGCTCATACAGGAGACACATTTCAGAACAGACAAACCTATCTACCTCAAAAGTCGTCAATTCCCCCATGTTTACCATGCTACGAACGCAACCACTAAATCTAAAGGAGTGTCAATACTAATTGCAGGGACGGTGCCGTGGATATGTAGTGACATACAAACAGACCCGGAAGGGCGGTACATATTTGTCAAGGGAACATTAAGAAATACGCAGGTCACCATAGCCACAGTATATGCCCCCAATGACAGAGAAGACACATTCCTACACCGTACATTGAAGCTGCTTTCAGACTTTCAGGAAGGTCAATTGATCCTAGGGGGTGACTTCAATACGCCTCTCAACCCTGCGGTTGATACCTCTTCAAAGGTCTCCTCTATGCATGCGAGTACCCTTAAGAAAATAACAAAAGACCTTTATAATGCCCAACTGATAGATATCTGGAGACTGACTCATTCGGGAGAAAGAGACTACACTTTTTACTCGACCCCACATAAAGTATACTCGAGACTGGGCTACTTTTTTATTCCCCATAGACAGTTAGAGGCTATCCAAGCAGTGGAGATAGGCAGTGCCACCTGGTCAGACCACGCTCCTATTACCATGCGTTACTGCCTATCGTCCAATTGGAACACCAAATCCAAATTTTGGAGACTTAATGAAAGTCTACTGCAAACACCAGAAGTCCTGACAGATATTGAGAATGAACTGCGACACTATTTCCGGACAAATGACATTGACAACTGTGACCTGGGCATCTTATGGGAAGTGCACAAAGCCGTGATGAGGGGAGTGTTCATCAAACATGGAACGCGTATCAAAAAAGAAAGAGAACACTTATTGCTGGAACTTCTTCAGAAGATTCAGGTTACAGAAACAAAACACAAGTCAACACCGACCACATCCCTAGAGGCAGAACTGATGACACTAAGAAAACAAACAGTGGAGCTACTACAATATAGGGCCAAAGCAGCACTACAAAGATGTCGTAAACTCTCTTACGAATCAGGGAATAAATGTGGGAAATTGCTTGCCAATGCGGTACGGAATCTAAGACTTAACACATATATCCCTCAGATAATAGACCAATCAGGGCAGAAGAAGGATACACCAACACAGATTGCGGGGGAATTTAGAGACTATTACACCTCTCTCTATAATCTTCCTGTTAGACCGCCCAATGACACAAAAATAAAGGAATACATCTCTGCATCTCAGATTCCCCAACTGACACCAGAGAACAGAGCAGAACTAGAAGAGCCCATCACTTTAGAAGAAATACAGCAGGCAGTGAAAGGCATGAAACCAGGCAAAGCTCCGGGCCCAGATGGACTCACCCTGCAGTATTATCAAACCCTACAACCTATCCTAAGCCCTTATATGGTGCGGCTATTTAATGGCCTAAACAATGGAGTCTGCTTTCCTAGAGATACGCTGAGGGGCACACATTTCTATAATACTAAAAGAAGGCAAAGACCCAGCTGCTTGTGGCAGCTATAGGCCCATCTCCCTTCTAAATGTGGATCTTAAAGTATTCACAAAAGTGTTAGCCAATAGATTAACCCAGTTCATGCCTGATCTAATTCACATCGACCAAGTAGGATTTATCCCCGCAAGAGAGGCACGGGATAACACCACAAAAGTACTAAATCTTATTCACATAGCTACCCAACAGAAGACCCCATGTGTCTTTCTCAGCACAGACGCTGAGAAAGCGTTCGACCGTGTCAATTGGGGCTTCATATCAGCAGTCCTCAAACAGATAGGCTTAGGGAGTAAAATGCTACAGTGGATCTCGAGTATATACACTATACCTACGGCTCAGGTCAAGGCAAATGGGATTCTGTCGGATCCCTTTACAATAGCTAATGGTACTAGACAGGGTTGCCCACTATCGCCGTTGCTATTCGCCCTATCCCTTGAACCTTTCTTGTGCACGGTTCGCTCGAACCCGGACATATCGGGGGTAACGGTAAAGGGTACTCAACATAAGATCTCTGCATATGCAGATGACCTCATGTTCTCCCTATCCAATCCAATGATCTCAATACCAAATCTTCTCAGGGAATTCGACAGATATGGAGCCTTAGCTAATTTAAAAATAAACTTTGACAAATCGGCCGCGATGGGAATAAATATCCCACCAGGCAGAATGAACTCATTGAAGTCACAATTTAAATTTAAATGGTCAACGGACTCTCTTAAATATCTCGGTACTCTGATCCCAAATGACTTGAGGCGTACCTTTGACCTCAACTTTACACCCTTACTGATTGAGACCCGTTTACTGCTACAAGACTGGCGAAAGGGGCTTCACTCATGGTTCGGCAGGTGTAACCTGCTTAAAATGTCGATACTCCCAAAATTCCTGTACCTGTTTCAGACCCTCCCAATTAAAATCCCACCTAAATATTTTGAACAAACACACTCATTATTTACCCGATTTATTTGGGCACAATCAAGACCTAGGCTACGTATAAGCTACTTAACACTGCCTAAAAATCTTGGAGGAATTGCCCTCCCAGACCTGAAAAAATACTACACAGCTGTTCATTTTGGACGAATAATCGACTGGAACCGTCATTATAAAAACAAACTGTGGACACAATTGGAACAGGCACAGTCAGAAACCACACTAAAAGGAGCAATCTAGTGTTATGACCAGATCTCCCCACAGTTAAAGTCCCACCGGTCATCGGTACCACCCTCTGGATTGGAGCGTCCACGATGTCCGCAAACCTCTTATCCACTAACGATTCCCCTCTTTATCCCATACTTGGCAACCCTGCCTTTACACCTGGCCTGGAACAGGAAGGTTATAGGACATTGACATCATCAGGAAAAGACATGGCAGCACATTAGATAATGCTTGGCCATCATTACAATCCCTTACGGATGCTAGAGGTCAATTCAAACTGCCATTTTGGGAAGCTTTAAACCTACATCATTTTCTGCCCTCAATCCCTAATCCAACGCCCTTTAATCGGGACTTAACGACCTTTGAAGACTACTGCAGAGACGAGGGAGTTCTACCCCAAGTTTTATCTAAGATGTATATCTTGCTTAACACCCCGGTAGAACAACCAGACTTGACACACATAAAAAAATGGGAAACAGACCTACAATGCCAGTTTACAGACACTCAAAAACAAACGATAATTAGATTCTCCCTGAAATCATCCATATGTACAAAGACTCAGGAACTCAATTATAAAATATTGACCAGATGGTATTATACCCCCGTCAGACTTCACAAGATATTCCCTAGTTCCTCAGATAGATGTTGGAGGTGCCATTCTGCCAAGGGAACGCTCCTCCACATTTTTTGGTCTTGCCCTCTGTTGCAGCACTTTTGGACAACAGTCCGAATGATCTCTCAGAAATTTACGGAATATCCGATAAATGACAATCCAGCTTTCATACTGCTGCATGTCTCTTCTATTCCACCAAAGAAATATAAAAAATCAATAATACGACACTTACTAAACGCAGCTAAATCTTGCATTCCACTATTGTGGAAAAAAACTTCACCCCGACTGTGGGAATGTGGCTGCGCAGAGTGGAAGAGATCAGGCGATTGGAGGACTTAGTCCTCACGGCACAGAATAACACCTCAGGACCTGGACGCACGGGAATATATTTATATATTCAGATGAAGGACAGGCTATACTAACTACTTGACCATATACTAATAAGGAAGATATTCCAGCGGAGGAACCTGGAGAGACTAATTCCACAGAACACCCTCACACTAACCCCCCCCCCCCACACCTCTCTTCCCCTCTTGCATTCCCCTCTATGACCTTTTCTCCTTCTCTCTGTCTCTCCTTTTCTCGTCAGTTCTTTTTTATTATTCTTTCCGCGGGAATTCTGGTGATCCTAAGCTGAGATCATTGCATATCTCCAGTGGCGTCACTAGGGTTGGTGTCACCCGGTGTGGTAAAAAATGGTGTCACCCCCTTCCAGCATTAAGCCAGGCTAGTGCATTGATATGGCTCTCCCCCCTTAACGTGCCACAGTGGTTGGAACCGGGATGTGAGGGATCAGGGGATAATTGGAGCCGGGATGGGATCGGAGGGGAATGAATGGAGCCAGGATGGGATCTGAGGGGATGGATGGAGCCGGGATAGATGGAGCCGGGATGGGATCGGAGGGGGTGGATGGAGCTGGGATGGATGGAGCCGGGATGGGATCAGAGGGGGTGGATGGAGCCGGGATGGGATCGGAGGGGTTGATGGAGCCAGGATAGGATCAGAGGGGATGGATGGAGTCGGGATGGGATTAGAGGGGAATGGATAGAGCCGGGATGGGATTGGAGGGGGTGAATGGAGCTGGGATGGGATCGGAGGGGTGGATGGAGCCAGGATAGGATTGGAGGGGATGGATGGAGCTGGGATGGGATCGGAGGGGAATGGATGGAGCCGGGATAGGATCAGAGGGGATGGATGGAGCTGGGTTGGGATGGGAGGGGATGGATGGAGCTGGGATGGGATCGGAGGGGATGGATGGAGCCGGGATAGGATCGGAGGGGATGGATGGAGACAGGATGGATGGAGCCAGGATGGGATCGGTGGGGGTGGATGGAGCCGGGATGGGATTGGAGGGGGTGGATGGAGCTGGGATAGAATCGGAAGGGTGGATGGAGCCAGGATAGGATCGGAGGAGATGGATGGAGCCAGGATGGGATTGGATGGGATGGATGGAGCCGGGATGAGATCGGAGGAGGTGGATGGAGCCGGGATGGGATCGGAGGGGGTTGATGGAGCCAGAATAGGATCAGAGGGGATGGATGGAGCCAGGATGGGATCAGAGGGGATGGATGGAGCCGGGATGGGATCAGAGGGGATGGATGGAGCCGGGATGGGATCGGAGGAGGTGGATGGAGCTGGGATGGGATTAGTGGATATGTACTAGGGGGTGCTTTGGGAAGGAAGAGGAATTGTGCTGGGGGGTCAAACTTCAAATCTGCCCCCTCCTACTTCTAGCACGAGTTCTAACCCAAATCAAAGCCCCCTAGCACATATCCTCTAACCCCCACCCCCTCCCTAAAATCACTCCTAGCAGCATAGATGTTACCTGTCAATTCCCCACCTCCCAATCGCCATGTTCCCCATCCCTGCAATATTCCTGTTACTTTACTTACAGTACCTTAGCGCCGGGCAGATGCTGTAGAGCAGTGTCCCTCCTCCTCCTCCCGGTCTGTGTACTTGTAAGGAGGAGGAGGAGGAGGCGGCGGCTATAGTCCAGTCTGCAGTGAATGTTATGGAGCCAGCGGGGAGAGATGACTGTAGCGCGCGGGACGGTGGGATCCCGGGCACCTTGTCTCTCTGCCTCACTCCCTCCGGCTCCTCCCCCACTCTAACTGCACATCGCGTGCAGCTGAAGAGGTTCCAGAAGAGAGGGAGGGAGCCGCGCGGTACCGGTACTTGCCTGAGCCTGGTGTCACCCTCTGCAGGGTGGCACCCGGGTGCGGACCGCACCCCCCGCACCCCACTAGCAACGCCTCTGCATATCTCTGCACTGAATTTGAGTGAAAGGAACACAGGATTCTACCAGACATAAAAGTATACAGAAGTAATACTCAGAATTGGTTATAGTATGCTCAGTTAAAGTTACCATATGTTTTCTAATATCTAACATAAGTACTAAGTACTCAATTAT
Source organism: Lithobates septentrionalis (assembly GCA_037952835.1). Lineage (NCBI taxonomy): Eukaryota > Metazoa > Chordata > Amphibia > Anura > Ranidae > Lithobates > Lithobates septentrionalis. Next base: position 76,363 of record JBBDGP010004240.1, on the reverse strand, counting down.
ACACATATATAGAGGTACCGGGTTATGTTAAATCATATACTTTCCTGTGAACATAAACCATTGTTGTGAGACACTGTAACATGTCTTATATTTTGACTTTCTGTTTAAGAAATTAATAAAACTTATATTTGAAAAAAAAAAAATGTGAAAAATCGAATTTCTTCATAAATTTAGGCCAATGTGTATTTTGCTACATATTTTTGGTAAAAGAAAAAATCCCAATAAGCGTATATTGATTGGTTTGTGCAAAAGTTATCATGTCTACAAACTATGGGATATTTTTATGGAATTTTTATTTTTTTTACTAGTAATGGCGGCAATCAGCAACTTATAGCGGGACTGCAATACTAAGTGACACTTTTGGGGACCAGTGACACCAATACTGTGATCAGTGCTAAAAAATATGCACTGTCACTGTACTAATGACACTGTCAGGGAAGGGATTAACATCAGGGGCGATTAAAAGGTTTAAATGTGTTCCCTGGGAGTGCTTACTAACTGTGGGGGGAGTGCTGTGACTGGGGGGTGAGAAGACAGAGATCCGTGTTCCTGCTTAGCAGAAACACAAGAGCTCTGTCTTCCCTACTAACAGAACGGTGATCTGCCTTGTTTACATAGGCAGACTGCCATTCTGTCTGCCTCAGGAACGATCAGCGGGTCCGGGCGGACATCAGGTCCGCGGCACCTGCTGATTGGCTCCCACTGTGTCCAATCACAACGGAAACAGGTCGCCAGCTGCGTGCATGCGTGCCCCTGACCTGAAGAAAAAAATCACGTACAGGTACGTGAGCTCGTGCTGAAGGGCCGCCCTGCCGCAGTATATATGCATGGGGCAGCCCTGAATCGGTTTAAGGTGTATTTTGGCCCCTTTTCGTTGCACATTTTGGCATTACTTACGTGCATTTTGTCACTTTTTAACATGCCATTTTGGCGTAGTTTTTTTTATTGTGTATTTTGGCATTTTCTAAACACATATTTTGGCACAGGTTTTTTTTAAATGCTTTTTGGTGTGGTTTTTGGCGCTTCTTTCCGCACGTATTTTGGCACTTAACGTGCATTTTGATTTAGTTTTTATACGTATTTTGACAAACAGCACGTTGGCTAGCCACTTTTGGGGAACCATTAACAATTAATGGCACAGCATGCATAAACTGCATGTTGCATGCGTTTCTGAAAAGCACACAAAAACGCAGGTAAAAAAATAAGCCAAAGTACATGTTAAAAAAGCTCCAAAATGCACATCAAAATGTGCTAAAATGCATTTTAAAAAAACACGCCAAAATGTGTGTTGAAAAAAGCAGCAAAACTTGTGTTAAAAAACCTGCACCAAAATGCACATAAAAAAGGCCCAAACAGCCAAATGGAACCTTTTTTGGGCATGGATTGTTGATGCGTTTTTTCAATGCGCATTTTGGCGTGTTGGTAGAATATTTGTCAAATGATAAAATGTGTAGCAAAATACATGTCTGCTAACCACATTTGGGGTGTCATTACCAATGAATGGCACCCAAAAGTTCACTGCACATTTTGACACAAATTTAGCGCAATTTGGAATGCCCGCAAGAATTGTGCAATTCTGCCAACAATTCTGCAATGCTCAGATGTGAATGGGTCCTAAAAGACAATATACTATAACTATAGTGTGTGTGTATAATCAATATATATGTATAATTACATCAATTACTAAAAATAGCAAATAAAAAACATATAAAATAAATGACAAATAACTAAATAATTAATTGAAATAAATAAATGTGCCAAAAGTGAAAAATTATTTGTATAAGAAAGACTATATATACAGTGGCTTGCGAAAGTATTCGGCCCCCTTGAACTTTTCAACCTTTTGCCACATTTCAGGCTTCAAACATAAAGATATAAAATTTTAATTTTTTGTGAAGAATCACCAACAAGTGGGACACAATTGTGAAGTGGAACGAAATCTATTGGATATTTTAAACTTTTTTAGCAATTAAAAAACTGAAAAGTGGTGTGTGCAAAATTATTCGGCCCCTTTACTTTCAGTGCAGAAAACTCACTCCAGAAGTTCAGCGAGGATCTCTGAATGATCCAATGTTGTCCTAAATGACTGATGGTGATAAATAGAATCCACCTGTGTGTAATCAAGTCTCTGTATAAATGCACCTGCTCTGTGATAGTCTCAGGGTTCTGTTGAAAGCGCAGAGAGCATCATGAAGACCAAGGAACACACCAGGCAGGTCCGTAATACTGTTGTGGAGAAGTTTAAAGGATACAAAAAGATTTCCCAAGCTTTAAACATCCCAAGGAGCATTGTGCAAGCGATCATTTTGAAATGGAAGGAGTATCAGACCACTGCAAATCTACCAAGACCTGGCTGTCCCTCTAAACTTTCAGCTCAGACAAGGAGAAGACTGATCAGAGATGCAGCCAAGAGGCCCATGATCACTCTGGATGAACTGCAGAGTACTACAGCTGAGGTGGGAGAGTCTGTCCATAGGACAACAATCAGTCGTACACTGCACAAATCTGGCCTTTATGGAAGAGTGGCAAGAAGAAAGCCATTTCTCAAAGATATCCATAAAAAGTCTTGTCTAAAGTTTGCCACAAGCCACCTGGGAGACACACCAAACATGTGGAAGAAGGTGCTCTGGTCCAATGAAACCAAAATCGAACTTTTTGGCCACAATGCAAAATGATATGTTTGGCGTAAAAGCAACACAGCTCATCACACTCAACACACCATCCCCACTGTCAAACATGGTGGAGGCAGCATCATGGTTTGGGCCTACTTTTCTTCAGCAGGGACAGGGAAGATGGTTAAAATTGAGGGGAAGATGGATGCAGCCAAATACAGGACCATTCTGGATGAAAACCTGTTGGAGTCTGCAAAAGACCTGAAACTGGGACGGAGATTTATCTTCCAACAAGACAATGATCCCAAACATACAGCAAAATCTACAAAGGAATGGTTCACAAATAAACGTATCCAGGTGTTAGAATGGCCAAGTCAAAGTCCAGACCTGAATCCAATCGAGAATCTGTGGAAAGAGCTGAAAACTGCTGTTCACAAACGCTCTCCATCCAACCTCACTGAGCTCGAGCTGTTTTGCAAGGAAGAATGGGCAAGAATTTCAGTCTCTCGATGTGCAAAACTGATAGAGACATACCCCAAGCGACTTGCAGCTGTAATCGCAGCAAAAGGTGGCTCTACAAAGTATTAACGCAAAGGGGCCGAATAATTTTGCACGCCCCACTTTTCATTTTTTTATTAGTTAAAAAAGTTTCAAAAATCCAAAAGATTTAGTTCCACTTCACAATTGTGTCCCACTTGTTGGTGATTCTTCACAAAAAATAAAAGTTTTATATCTTTATGTTTGAAGCCTGAAATGTGGCAAAAGGTTGAAAAGTTCAAGGGGGCCGAATACTTTCGCAAGCCACTGTAAAAGTTTCAACACAACACAGTGCTCTACCACCTGGTGAAATGCTTGCTCACCTTGCTACTGGAGGTCATGTCTCCATGTTCTAGTTGGAGGTCATATACCTTTGTTCTAGTTTGAGTTCATGCCCTCGTGTTCTAGTTGGAGGTCATGTCCTCATGTTCTAGCTGGAGGACATGTCCTTGTGTTCTAGTTGGAGGACATGTCGTCTTGTTCTAGTTGGAGGTCATGTCCTCATGTTCTAGTTGGAGGTTGTGTCCTTGTGTTGTAGCTGGAGGTCAAAACCTTATGTTCTAGTATGAGGTCATATCCCTGTGTTCTAGTATGAGGTCATGTTCCCGTGTTCTAGTTGGAGGTCATGTCCTCATGTTCTAGTTGAAGATCATGTCCCTGTGTTCTAGTGGGAGGTCATATCTCCGGGTTCTGGTTGGAGGTCATGTCACCGTGCTCTAGTTTGAGGTCCTCATGTTCTATTTGGACATTGTGTCCTCATGTTCTAGTTGGAGATCATTTCCTCATGTTCTAGCTGGAGGTCATGTCCTTGTGTTCTAGTTGAAGGTAATTTTCTCATGTTCTACTTGGAGGTCATGTGTCATGTCCTCAAGTTCTAGTTGGAAGTAATTTCCTCATGTTCTAGCTGCAGATCATGTCCTTGTGTTCTAATCAGAGGTTATGTTTCTGGGTTCTAGTCAGAGGTCATGTCTCTGTGTTCTAGTTGGAGGCCATGTTCTAGTCAGAGGTCATGTCTCCGTGTTCTTCTATGAAGTCATGTCCCCATGTTCTAGTTGGAGGTCATGTCTCTGTGTTCTAGTTGGAGGTCATGTCTCTGTGTTCTCATTGGAGGTCATATCCTCGTGTTCTAGTTAGAGGTCATGTCCTCGTATTGTAGTTGGAGGTCATATCCCTGTGTTCTAGTTTGAGATCATATCCCTGTATTCTAGTATGAGGTCATGTCTCCGTGTTCCAGTTGGAGGTCATGTCTCCGTGTTCTAGTTGGCGGTCATGTTTCTATGTTCTAGACAAGTTGATGTCTCTGTGTTCTAGTTGAAAATCCTGCCCCCTGAACTTTATTCCCCCCTTCATGTATTTCAAAGTTTGAGTGATGCCCTCCCCCCATTCCTTTCGTTCCTCCAGACTGTACATACTACATACCTTCGTTATCTCCTGATATGTACAGAATTGTATTACATTAAAAGGTTGCCCAAAAAGTACAAGAGTTGAAATATTACCTGGAGGTTTTCTGCTCTGAGCTCTTGCTATCCAACCTGTTAAACATTGACAGATCCTTCTGCAGCTAAAACACCACCTACTTTTTAAAAACAACACGCATTTTCGCATTTATTTTATATGTTACCCGGACGTAGTTTGCAGCTGTCCTGATAGGATGGTCCATTATGCCATATTGTACTATGTTCTGCTTCTATCAATGACTCACATCTGCATTCAAGGTAAGATGTGAAATGATTGTGCTGCAATAAGCTTTTTAGGTTTAATATTTCATATATTTTGAGTTTGGCTTCTGCGGTCCCTCCAGAACACAATAACCCAGTGGAGGAGGTCGCCACAAGAACATTACTTAGTTAGTACAGGGTTAGTAATACCTCTCAGTATTAAGCTGGTTACACACGGGCTGCAAATCAGGCAGTTCAGCCTGTGTGTACAGCTCCTATTCCAACAGAAGCCCGTCTCGGGACCAGATTCTGACCAACCAGCATGCAGGAAAACCAGCATTTGTTCAGCACTCGCAGCCAATGGCTATAGTCGCCGATCACTGTGTTCTGGGGGTGCAGTCAGATCACAATAGCTCAGCGGGGGGAGATCCCTGCATCAGATGTGTGTGTGAGTGGGATGAAGCAGTTGGTGGGTGCTATCCCGGCTGGGAGGGTTGGGGTTAAATTTTGCCAGCTCTCCTTGTCGTTTTGGCGGGTTCTCCTGTCTGGGTCCGCCCCACTTGCCCTGTGAGATATAAATTGGGACAGTGGTCCGGTTCAAGAGAGTTCCCCCAAGGGGTCCCAGGGAGTCTTCCTTGGCCCCACAAGAGAAACTGAGTGAGCACGGTTCAGCCTTAAGTGTGAGACCCGTAGGGGTAGAGTAGAAGAATGTCGTCTGTTATGGCCCGCGACAGAGACTTTTAACTTCGGTTCGCCCTGAAGATGCCAGCACTGGATTATGCCTCAGAAGGATCTTCACTTGTGTGAGAGAGCCTGTAAAGGACTATGGACACTTTTTCAGGTATGCCGGGGCAGCACCCAAGCCTGTCGTTATAGTTAGGGAATTAGGACAGTATCGTGTCTTGACTGTTGGACTGTAAAATGTCTACCTTTGCACCTTTATTAAGTAAAGCATTTAAAACGTCCTTGCCTGGTCTAAAGTTATTATTGAGGTGTATTGTAAGTAGCCAGTATACGGTCATCCAGTTGGTCTTAACACATTGGGGTATGAAGACATCAAGTAGTTGCCGAGAGTAATGGAAGTGTAACAAGCAGCCTATCGGTAGCGCGTATCTGGTATAGGCGGCACAGCCTCTGGCATCAAAGGAGATGTTGTTGGCACTCCTTCCACCAGTGGTTTGTCCCCCAAAACAATGGGAACAGAGGGAACTGCAGAGGTTCTCCATCCTGTACAGAGGTATGGAGGTCCAAGACTCAAGTTGAGTGCATGTGTGGAGCCCACGCCGAGTGCATGGAAGGTCCCACTCCTCTACTGGAGTTGTAGTGGAAAATGTTGGACAGGTGATTATGGAAATTGGCTCAGCATGTCCCTCTAAAATGCAAGATGGTGTGGACATTGTGCATTGAAATGAGAAAGTGAGAGTTAACTAGAGAACAGCTGGTGTGTGCAGTGTACATGGCGTACGTTCATCACTCAGAGTAGAGGCCCACCTTAAGGTTGGGTGTTCCCCACCGCAGCCTCAGCCTTGTCACAAGGCATCGAAGAAAACATCAAAAAGCAAAGCTACCCCGTGTATGCAAAGTGACCCTGTAACAAAGTGCCCGAAATAGTCCAGAAGAACCCACCCTGGGGTAAGTTTCTCATGGGACCCTTGTTTGGCACCCAACAAGGAGGGAAACATGGAGGACATGACTGACATCCGCACACCTGCCCTTACATGTTGGTATGGTGAACTGCATGTTTTTTTTTTGTCGCTCAGCCCGCTGGGTTGAAAAAAAAAAATGACCATGTGTAACCAGCATTAGGCTGGGGAGACAATACAAGAGAAGACATCATCACTTTGTACTGCGCCTGCTAGATCCATAGGAAAGATCTCATACAATCTTAGATGAATGATCTATGGGGGATTAATATTGACTTTAAATCATCAGCATGTGAACCAAAACATATGTACATACAAATGAAGGAACCATCTGGTATTAAGCACTGAGATAAGCTCCATGTAAAAGTCATCCGTTCCCAATCCAGTCCACACCAGAGCCGCTGACAGGAGCGCAGCAAAGCCAGGGGCAGGATTCCAATCAAGCCACCGGGGAGCTATCACAGGTGGCTCGATCTGTCAAGGAGCCAATGTTTGAAGGAAAAAGGGGTATATAACCATATACCAGGGGTGTGGGACTTTGTGTGAAGCATATGACAGCCCGGAGAATAATAGGGTGAATATAAAGGAATTTTATTGCACATTGCATTATACATACATATTCAAAATAGCACAGGTAATTTAACATACAAAAGTAATGAGATTATTGAGCACAGTTCATAATACATATGCTGGTAACAATAAGAGTATGCATGAATCACAATGATGACTCTACATTGATAATAAATTGGTCATATCAAATGGTAAAAATATTTGGTAGAAATATTTAAAATTCCCAGGTTCACCACAGAATAAAGGTGTATGCCATTGATTAGAAAGGATATAGCCTGCAGGACCTATGGTTTCACTAGCCTGTAGGGGTACAGAATACATAATAACTAGAAGTTCTTATGACACTAGTGGAAACACGGCAATCAGAAGCTCTACGCATTTCGTGGCTTCTGCCACTCGTCAGGAGCAGGTGCGTGTAGTTTCTATAAAATTAAAGAATTTTTTAAAAAATTGAAAAAATGGAAACCAGTAAAGGAGCCAATGTGCTGTCAAGAAGCATGCGGATAGGAGGAGATGGCAGAGAGATGAGGATATCACTATGCAGCAACAAGCTGGGGCCAGGTCCAGGATAACCTGGGCTCAGAGAAATAATGTATGTCATATATACTATACCTTTCCTTTCCTAAATGAACACAGTGAGATTTTGGTACTGATCACTCACTGTGTTCATTCATCACTGTGTTTATTCTGCTTCAGTTTGTGAATGAAGAGGAGCCTTCTTGTTCATTCACCTGTATAGAGCACTTCTTGTTCATTCCTCTGTAGGGTTGCCACCTTTTCTTCAAGCCAAACCCGAACACTTTAGCGGCGGCATTTTTTTTGGGGGGGAGGGGGTATAGGCTATAAGATTGTAAAAGACCTGGGACACTTTTGGTGGCCTGAAACAGAGTAGTAATGTGGCGCATAGCTTGCCGCAGTGCGCGCAGCTGAATTGTGAGTGTTCTAAATGGAATGCAGGGGTCAGATATGTCCTGGGGAGAGGGCTAGTGCTAGCAGGGGGGTGGGGAGAGTTAGATATTTGCTGGGGGGCAGTGGCGGCTGGTGCTCAAATTTTTTTTTGGGGATAGGGGCTCAAATAAACATCAATTGCAGACTCACTGTGCCCCATTAAATCCAGCCATTGTGCCCGTCATATGCAGCCACTGTGCCCATAAAATGCAGCCTCTGTGCCCATCATATGCAGCCACTGTGCCCATCATATGCAGCCTCTGTGCCCATCATATGCAGCCTATGCCCATCATATGCAGCCTCTGTGCCCATCATATGCAGCCTGTGCCCATCATACAGCCTCTGTGCCAATCATACAGCCTCTGTGGCCATCATATGCAGCCTGTGCCCATCATACAGCCACTGTGCCCATCATATGCAGCCTCTGTGCCAATCATACAGCCACTGTGCCCATCATATGCAGCCTCTGTGCCCATCATACAGCCATTGTGCCCATCATATGCAGCCTCTGTGCCAATCGTACAGCGACTGTACCCATCATATGCAGCCTGTGCCCATCATACAGCCACTGTGCCCATCATATGCAGCCTCTGTGCCAATCATACAGCCACTGTGCCCATCATATGCAGCCTCTGGGCCCATTATACAGCCACTGTGCCCATCATATGCAGCCTCTGTGCCAATCATACAGCAACTGTGCCTATCATATGCAGCCTGTGCCCATATGTGCTGGGGGCGCTTGGGGGGGTCAGATATGTGCTGGGGGGGCGCTTTGTGAGAGAAGAGGGCCAGTGCAAGGGGGAGGGGTAGGGGGTAGGATATGTGCTGGAGGGGTTCTTTGGGAAGGAAGAGAGATAGTGCTGGGGGGGGGGGGGGGGTTGTCAAATTTCAAATCCAATCCACACTTCTAGCATATCTTCCCCCTGCCAAAGCCCCCCATATCCTCCTAACCCCTCGATCAATCCACATATTTTCTACCTTGTCCTCCTTCCCCTCCCTCCTCCATCTACAGAGCATAATATACATGGAAAGAGCAAGGGGAAAGCAATTGGGACTTTAAATGAGGCATACATATGGCAATATGTGCTCTCCATCCTTGGGTCAATGAGAACTAAAAAGGAGATTGGGACTTTAGGTGAGGCAGGTGGCAATAGGACCAGGCAGTACATACATAGTAACTTAATAAAATCATTAACACAAAGAGGGTATAAAATTGCACTCGGGTATCTGGGAGGGGGCGTGACCGGATGGACGGGTGTGTGCTGGGCGGTGGTATGGAGTGAGTGAGCGTGCGGAGGCTGTGTGCTCTCCCCCACCCCCGCTCCCTCTTCTCCCTCGGATACACGGGCAACATACCCGGCGGTGTGAGCTCTCTGTGGCGGTGTACGCACGCTGGATGGTCGCGGTGGAAGAGCGTGGAGAGGGGCCCTGGATCCCAGTCTCTCACCGCTTCCTTTGCTAGTCTCCTTCAATCTCCCTTGGCCGAGAACGCCGAAGAAATTCCCGGGGGTGGCGTGGTCACTGGGTGATGTTGACCACGCCCCCTAAAACGTCACAGTCCCAGCATGCCCAGGGACTGTGACATCAAAAGGGGGCGGGGTCTCTGCCTTTATAAGTCACAACGCAGCCCTCAGAGAGCAGTCCAGCCGGAGAGAGCGTTGTGTCAACATCTGGAGAAGAGAAGAGAAGACAAGAAGCCCAGAAGCCCAGAAGACAAGAAGCCCAGAAGTCCGGACCTCTGCTGGCAAGAGAGCTACCTGAAGACAGCGGAGGAGCCGGCCGAAGAACTGGAACACCGGGAGAAGAAAGCGGAGAAGAACCAACCGGACGCCGGGAGAAGATGAACCGGAGGGACCCCCAAAGCCAGAAGAAGACCCCCCAAGCCGGAGGAAGATCCCCCCCCCCGGAGCTGTTTAATAAAATATTTTAAAAACCTGTGTAGTGTTTTATTTACACTTTTCCCCTGGATGAATGGGTGGGGGTACCATGTACCCCATACTCATTCACATAGGGTGGAGGGCTGGGATCTGGGGGCCCTCTTATTAAAGGGGGCTCCCGGATTCCGATAAGCCCCCCGCCCGCAGACCCCGACAACCAACGGCCAGGGTTGTCGGGAAGAGGCCCTTGTCCTCATCAACATGGGGGCAAGGTGCTTTGGGGTGCTCCTGCAGGCCCCCCCCTCCCCCAAAGCACCCACCCCCCATGTTGAGGGCATGCGGCCTGGTACGGTTCAGGAGGGGGGGGGCGCTCGCTCGTCCCCACCCCCTTTCCTGACCGGCCAGGCTGCGTGCTCGGATCGGGGTCTGGTATGGATTCTAGGGGGGACCCCACGCCGTTTTTTCGGCGTAGGGGGTTCCCTTTATAATCCATACCAGACCTAAGGGCCTGGTATGCCCCGCGACGGGGCTCGCAAGGTGTCAATCTCGCCGATAAAAGCGGCAAGATTGACATCCTTTTCTAGTCCCGTCGCATCTGAGTCACGTTCAAAATGAACGGACTTGTCCGTGTGTGGGCAAGTCCGTTCATTCTATAAGTCCGGCGATAGTCTGTCGGAAAGACGGGCGGACTTAGCCCGCCGCAATAGTCCGGGCATGTGTGGGCAAGTCCGTCCGGTTTAAAGTCCGGCCCACCTGGCGGACAAAGTCCCGCAAAAAGTGTGCCGGACCAAGTAGGACAGAAAGTCCGACCGTGTGTACGAGGCATCAGTCTTCCGGTGCTGCTCCGGCCACTCAGTCATCTAAAACACATAGCAATAAAGGACCGGGGCCAAGTGATCAAAATATAAATGTAAACATAGAGGTAATAAATGACTCAAATATGACTCCAGAGAAAGAGCCAACTTTAACCACTTGACCACTGGGCACTTAAACCCCCTTAATAACCAGACCAATTTTCAGCTTTCGGTGCTCTCACACTTTGAATGACAATTACTCAGTCATGCAACACTGTACCCAAATGAAATTTTTGTCCTTTTTTTCACACAAATAGAGCTTTCTTTTGGTGGTATTTAATCACCGCTGGGTTCTTTATTTTTTGCGCTATAAAAGAAAAAAGACCGAAAATTCTGTAAAAAAAATGCATTTTTCTTCGTTTCTGTTATAAAATTTTGCAAATTAGTACATTTTTCTTCATATATTTTGGCCAAAATTTATACCGCTACATATCTTTGGTAAGAGTAGCGGTATAATCTAATCTCTGAAAATTGATCACACCTGAAGTACTGACTAATTTCTTGAGACCCTAACATGCCAGAAAAGTGAGTTTTTTGAAGTTGTCATTTTTTCCCACAATTCTTTGCAAAATCAACATATTTTTTTTTTATTTTTTATTTTTTTCACAAAATTGTCATATTAGCAGGTTATTTCTCACACACAGCATATGCATACCACAAATTACACCCCAAAACACATTCTGCTATTACTCCCGAGTACGGTGATACCACATGTGTGAGACTTTTACACAGGGTGGCCACATACAGAGGCCCAACATGCAGGGGAGCACCATCAGGCATTCTAGGAGCACTCAGGCCAGTTCTGACATTTCTCTCCTACATGTAAAAATCATAATTTATTTGCTAGAAAATTACATAGAACCCCAAAACATTATATATATTTTTTTAGCAAAGACCCTAGAGAATAAAATGGCGGTCATTGCATCTTTTTATCTCGCACGGTATTTGCGCAGCAATTTTTCGAATGCATTTAAAAAAAAAAAAAAAAAAAGTTTTGTGCTTTAAAAAAAAAAAAAAACAGTAAAGTTAGCCCAATGTTTTGCATAATGTGAATAATGAAGTTATGCCGAGTAAATAGATACCTAACACGTCACCGTTCAAAATTGCACACGCTCGTGGAATGGCGCCAAACTTCGCTACTTTAAAATCCCCATAGGAGACGCTTTAAAATTTTTTACTGGTTACATGTTGTGAGTTACAGAGGAGATCTAGGGCCAAAATTATTGCTCTTGCTCTACCGATCGCAGCGATACCTCACATGTGTGGTTTGAACACCATTTTCATATGTGGGCGCAACTTACGTATGCGTTCGCTTCTGCACGCGAGCACACGGAGACACAGGGAAATTTTTTTTTTTTTATTGTTTATTTTACTTTATTTATTTTAGTTTGAGGCTTTTTTCCAAAAAATACATTTTTTCATCACTTTTATTTCTATTACAAGGAATGTAAACATCCCCTATAATAGGAATATGGCATGACAGGTCCTCTTTACAGTGAGATATGGGGTCAATAAGACCCCACATCTCACCTCTAGGCTGGGAAGCCTGAAATAAAAAAAAAATGATCCTGGCTTCGATCGTAGCGGTGAGTCGGTAGAAGCACCTGAGGGCGGCGAGAGGGGGGGCGTCCCCTCTCGCCTCCCGTAAGAATGATCAAGCAGTGGAACAGCCGCTATGATCATTCTAATGGTGTAGGGAATCGCTGGCTGAAAAAGCTGATATCTGAATGATGCCTGTAGCTGCACCCATCATTCAGATATCCCCGCACAAAGTCAAGGACGTCGTATGACGGCCGGCGGGTGGGAAGTGGTTAAAACACATTTTTTTTAACACAAAGTTGTCCATTTATACAATATTTCTAACACATAGCATGTACATACCAAAAATGACACCCTAAAATAGATTTTCCTACTCCTTCTGAGTACGGCGATACCACATGTGTGAGACTTCCACAGCCTGGCCACATACAGAGGCCGAGTACAGCCGAGTATGGCAGAGTATGGTTGAGTATAGCCGAGTATGGCTGAGTATGGCTGAGCATGGCTGAGCATGGCAAAGTATGGCTGGGTATCACCGAGTATGGCTGGGTATGGCTGGGTATGGCAGAGTATGGCTGGGTATGGCAGAGTATGGCTGGGTATGGCGGGGTATTGCAGAGTACTGCACAGTATTGCAGGGCATTGCAGAGTATTGCAGGGCATTGCAGGGTATTGCAGAGTATTGCAGGGTATTGCAGAGTCTTACGGGGTATTGCAGAGTATTGCGGGGTATTGCGGGGTATTGCAGAGTATTGTGGGGTATTGTGGGGTATTGCAGGGCATTGCAGAGCATTGCAGACTATTGCGGAGCATTGCAGACTATTGCGGGGCATTGCAGAGTATTGCGGGGCATTGCAGAGTATTGCAGGGCTTTGCAGAGTATTGCGGGGCATTGCAGAGTGTTGTGGGGTATTGTGGGGTATTGCAGAGTATTGTGGGGTATTTCAGAGTATTGCGGGGTATTGCAGGGCATTGCAGAGTATTGCAGAGTATTGCGGAGCATTGCAGAGTATTGCGGGTCATTGCAGAGTATTGCGGGGCATTGCAGAGTATTGCAGACTATTGCGGAGCATTGCAGAGTATTGCGGGTCATTGCAGACTATTGCGGGGCATTGCAGAGTATTGTGGGTCATTGCAGAGTATTGCACAGGGTCATTGCAGAGTATTGCACAGTGTCATTGCAGAGTATTGCACAGGGTCATTGCAGAGTATTGCACAGGGTCATTGCAGAATATTGTCCAGGGTCATTGCAGAGTATTGCACAGGGTCATTGCAGAGTATTGCACAGGGAATTGCAGAGCATGGGGGGGGATGGCTGAGCATGGAGGGATGGATGGATGTGACCGCACATGTTACTGAGCCGCGCTGTGGGCACTACACATCCAGCCCACAGCGCGGCTCCCATCTGATCTCTCCCCCTCTGTACCGGTTTGTTTACATGTGACGGAGCGATCACATGGTAAACGCCCGCGATCAGCGGCCGTTTACCATGATCCGTGATGTGCCGGGTCCTCTGGACCCGGCGGTCACGGATGTACCCGTGTCGCGCCCCAGGGGGCGCGCGGGAGCGGTTTTCTGGAATCACGTCATATGACGTGATCCTAGAGTTATCCAACCGCCCTGCAGCCATCATTTGGCTATGGGCCGGTTGGCAACTGGTTAACGGATGCATTTATGGCAGTAAGGGTGTGTAACAGCTTGCTTAAAGAACTCTGCGAACAGATGAAGCGAGTTAAAGCAGACCTGCTATTGGTCAGGCAAGACCTACAGAAAACAGCAGAGAGAACAACAGCCCTGGAAGAAAGAGTTAGCGTGCTAGAAGACGACATGTCCCCACTAATTAAAGAAATAAAATGGATGAAGGAACAGATATCCAAGCAAGCCTCCAAATTGGATGAAATGGAGAATAGGAGTCGAAGAGACAAAAAGTGAGGGTGCTAACCCAATCGAGTTCCTAGAAAAATGGCTGGAGAAACTGTTTGGGAAAGAATCATTTTCAACCTCGTTCGCTAATATAAGAGCCCACAGGGTCCCCTTCAGGGCTCCTCCGGCAGGGGGATACCCTAGACCCCTGCTTTTGAGGTTTCTTAATTATAAGGACAAAGTGGTGCTGCTTCGAAAAATAAGGGAGGCAGGAGATGTTTTCTTTAGGGGCGCTAAAATATCATTTTACTCTGATTTTTCACCAGACTTACAGAGGCGTAGGGCGGAGTTTATTCAGGCAAAGCGCATCTTACAAAAATTTAAGTTGTCATATGCCCTTCTCTACCCGGCAAGGCTACTTGTAACAGCTCTGGGGGGAACCCTGTTTTTTGACTCTCCAGCTGGGGTTGAGAAGTGGCTTGAAGATAATAAAGAGAAATTTTTAAGTTCCACATAGAGGGATAGGGGAGGAGTAATAGGCTTGGGATATACTAGGTCATTGGGAGGTATATGCAGGGGCGGACTGATAACTCATGGGGCCCCCGGGCAATAGGAGATTATGGGGCCCCCAGGCAATCAGAGATTATGGGGCCACTCAGTATGCACATACACAGTATACAATCACACAGTATACACATACATGTACACACAGTATGCACAGACAGATGTAAAAAAAACAGATGTAAAAAAAACACAGATTTATACATACTATCCCTGGTTTTACTGAGGCTGGCAACCCTGATGGGGCCCCCTAGTGGCCCAGGGCCCTCGGGCAGTGCCCGAGTGGCTCAATGGTCAGTCCGCCCCTGGGTATATGTATCCTATAGGTTTTTTTTTGTTTTTTTTTTTCTCTCTGCCCACTATCAGTGTTCTTTGCTATTTTGGGCGTGGGGGGGGGGGGGGGACGACAGGTGCACACGGATGTTTGTATGAGGGGTGATGAATGGGAAGAGAATTCAGGAGTAAACGTATGGTATTGGTAGACGGGGTAATGGTCACGGTAAACCCCCAGGGGGTTCACCTAGCTAGTTGGGGGGGGGGGGGGGGGTTACGAGGGGGGGGGTAGGAAGCGGTAGGGGTTGGAGGGGGGGGAGGGGAGGCATCATGGGCAAAGTATTTATAGTAAGCATATACATTACTGGAAATCACCCTGGTTGGACCCAGGTTTATTCTCATAGATATGATTTTAGGAAATTTGCTCCTAAACTTGCACATGTGGGTAGAAGAGGCACAGAATTCACTAGGGTAAAATCACTTCTGGGTAGAGGGGTGCAAAAACTTCTTTTTTGTAAAGAACTTAGTTTCACAAAGTGGTACTCGTCAGGGCAGTTTATGTTTCTCAGCTTCCCGATGCAAGCTAAAACATTGAAAATAGGATCCTGGAACGTTGGGGGTCTGGGGACACCACTTAAAAAGCTGGCAGTGTTCTCTATGATGGAGAGGTGTGGGGCAGATCTGGTCTGCCTGCAGGAAACTCACCTAACCAAAGATGCAATTCAGCATCTACAGATGCGAAAATTTCAATGTCAATTCCATGCGGTCAACTCCTCTTTTAGTAGGGGGGGTAAGCATTTTTGTGAAATTTGGGGTGAAATTCTCCTGCAGACAGTCCAGTATAGATAAATTGGGCAGATATATTTTTTTATTCTGTTCTATTGACAGTGTTATGTATGTGGTGGCAAACATATACATCCCTCCGCCTTTTAATTTGGATGTTATGCTTAAGCTGAATGAATTTCTGTTAAATAAAAAAAGAGGTGCCGATTATAGCAGTAGGGGACTTTAATGAGATTTTAGACAGAAGGCTGGATAGATTCCCTGTACGAACCTTCTCAGAGGGTATAGAGAAGAGTGGTTTATGTTTTTTCCTGGATGAAGTGGGGTTAGTGGATTTGTGGAGAGTGCGGAATCCGGGTGTGCTACAATATTCTTGTCGTTCAGCGTCTCATTCTACGCTCTCAAGGATAGAACTGGTCCTGGGGAATGACAGAGCGCTCCAGATATTAGAAAAAAATTTATATTGGCCAAGAGGTATCTCAGACCACTCCCCTGTAGTGGTTACATTGAATCTAGGAGAGAGCAAACCTCGGAAGGAGTGGAGTATAAGTCCATACTGGTTTGAAGTAAAAAAAAGTCAGATGGGGTGCTCCCTATTCTGAGAGAGTTCGTGGAAATCAACCAGGGAACGGTAACGCCCACTGTGCTATGGGACGCCCTTAAGGCTTTTCTTAGGGGGGTCCTAATACAACAGATGGCCAAATTCAATAAAGAGGCTAGGAGTGAGGAAGAGAACTCTCTAAGGGAAGCACTTGAGGCTGAAAATAACTTTATTAGAAACCCAACCCCGGAGAAGGAAATAGTATGGCAAGATAAACAACAAGCGTATAAGCTAGTTATTATGCAGAAGGCAGAGACTAGGCGTTTCCTCCAGAGAGAGGTATCCTTGGTGGAGGGCGAGAGGGTGGGAAGATTGTTGGCGCAGTTGGTGAAATCCAACACCGCTCCATCCACGGTCCTCGCCATTAGATCCCAGAGTGGAGATATACTATCAAGTTCCCCAAAAATAGTACAAACCTTTAGGGACTATTATAAAAACCTGTATACCTCTCAGAAAAAAGGAAAGGAAGCTGTGATGGAGGACTTCCTGGGGAAGTTGTCGATCCTGGCCATATCACAAGTGGAAAGGGACTTACTAGAATCCCCAATAACAATTGCAGAATTACATCAAGCAATAGCGAGTATGGCAAGCCTTAAGTCGCCTGGTCCCAACGGACTCCTAATCGAGGCCTATAAATATTATGGTGAAGTATTAATCCTCGAACTGCTAAAAGCACTGGGAGGGGCATTCAAGGGGGGTCAGTTGTCTGCTTCTATGCTAGAGGCAACAATCATAGTGTTACAAAAAGATGGGAAAGACCCCCTAGACGTGGCTGCTTATAGGCCAATCTCCCTCTTATGCACCGATGCAAAAATTTTGGCCAAAGTCTTGGCAGTAAGATTGAATGGAGTCATTCATAAGCTGATCCATGAGGACCAGGCGGGATTTATAGCTAATAGATCCACAAGCTTGAACATCAGAAGGGCTTTCTTGAATCTACAGTCTCCTACGGAGAATGTGGGCTCGAGAGCCTTAATGACCCTTGACGTATCTTATGCCGCGTACACACGAGCGGACATTACGGCGGACTTTGCCCGGCGGACTTTTCGACGTACTTTCCGACGGACTTTGTGAATGAACGGACTTGCCTACACACAATCCACCAAAGTCCGTCGAATTCGTACGTGATGACGTACGACCGGACTAAAACAAGGAAGTTCATAGCCAGTAGCCAATAGCTGCCCTAGCGTGGCTTTTTGTCCGTCGAACTAGCATACAGACGGCGGACTTTTCGACCGGACTCGATTTCAACGGATAAATTTAAAACAAGTTTTAAATCTAATTCCGTCCAACTTTTGAGAAAACAAAGTCCGCTGGAGCCCACACACATCGAATTGTCCGACGAAATCCAGTCCGCCGGGCAAAGTCCGCCGTAATGTCCGCTCGTGTGTACGCGGCATAAGGCCTTTGATAGTGTGGAGTGGGGTTATATGTGGCGTGTGCTGGAGAAAGTCGGATTTGGTCCCTCTTTTATCGGTTGGATTAAAATGCTCTACATCTGTCCTAAAGCAAGATTAAAAATTAATAATGAGTTCTCGGATTGGTTTGAGCTTGAGAGGGGGACGAGACAGGGGTGTCCACTCTCGCCATTGCTCCTCGCACTGGCGATGGAACCCCTGGCTATCTCCATAAGATAGAGCCATGAGATAACTGGTTTCCAGAAAAAGACGGGCGAAGAAAGGATTGCGCTGTACGCGGATGACATCTTGCTTTTTTTGGGGGATACGAGAAATTCATTGTCGGGGGCGATGAGAATAGTGGAGGAATTTGGTAGTTTTTCCGGCCTGGAGATAAACTGGGAGAAGTCCGAATTTTTACCGATAGATCCCATTAGTGAGCCAATAGTACGTGTAATGCCCCAGTTGGTAATTGTGGAAGCATTGAAGTACTTGGGAATCGTTTTGACGAAGGACCCTACTCAATATATTGGCAAAAACCTCGTTCCACTCTCAACAAAATTTAAACAAAAGATAGGTATATGGAGACGCCTCCCCTTGTCAGTTGCAGGAAGATGTAGCTTAATAAAAATGATTTGGATGCCACAACTGTTGTACGTCCTGCACAACTCTCCAGTGTGGATTTGCAAGAGGTGCTTCAAAAGAATTGAGGGTTTATTTAGGGAACTGATATGGAAAGGGAGGCAAGCCAGGATACGGCTTCGAGTACTCCAGCTTCCCACTCGGGATGGGGGCTTCGCCCTCCCACACCCAGAGCGTTACTTTCTCTCAACTCAACTGCAGTAGGTAATGGGGTGCGGGATCCCGGGAGGTGGCACCCCAAATGGTAGGCTCCTATTAACAAGCGCCCTACATAATACGATAATTGAAGCCTTAGAGGCGGATATGTTTCACCATGAATTTTCAACAATTAAATTGATAATTAAACTTTGGAAAACAGTTAAGAAACTGATGAGGTATGAGGGCCTAACAGATTATACCCCTATCTGGAATAATCACAACCTACAGGAAATCCTTAAAATTGGAATATTTAGAGAGTGGGAGAATCTTCATATCAAAAGGTTAAGACATCTTTACACAGGCAACACGCTAAAGAAATTTCCGGAGTTGGTAAGGGAATTTAAGCTACCACAAAGCTCCCTTTTCTTGTATCTTCAGTTAGAACATGCCCTCAAAGCACAACTTAAGGACCAGACTTTGAGGTGGAAAGAATTGCCTCTACTTCAGAGTGTAATCCAGGTAGCCCCCACTAGGGGGTCAATAGCTAAGATCTATGGTCAACTAAGCAATCTTGATAACAATGGTGGGCTACTCCAGGGTGTAAGAGCTAAATGGGAAGAGGACATAGGAGTAGTGACCCAGGAACAATGGGAGAGGATTTTGGAGTTGGGGCCGATGGTTTCGGTCTCTCCTCCACAGAAGATCTCGCATTTGATGCTGCTAAATAGAGCCTATTATACACCTAAACGTCTCTTTAAGTTTGGCAGAAGGCCCAATAATAGCTGCCCCAGATGTCGGGGGACAGGGGATCTCATTCACATGCTGTGGAGGTGCCCCAAGCTGTTCCGGTATTGGGAGAGGGTGACTAAAAGCTTGGGAGACATTTTTGGCATCTTAGTGGAGAGGGAGGCTATAGTATGTATTTTGGGGTATAGATGGGTGAAGGGGGAGAGGATGAGTACCACACTGGCCATCACGAGAGGCTTGTTTCAAGCCAGGAAAATGATAGCATTAAGATGGCAATCAAAGGACCCCCCAACTGTGAAAGATTGGACTGCTACACTTAGCGAAACCCTGGGCAGGGAAAGATTGGAGTACATTAAGAGAAGCAATCTCCAGGAATTTGACAGAATGTGGAGGCCATGGGTGGAAAAGGTGTGCTGTCCTCAATGGTGAGTTCAGAGAACAGCTGAGCGGGATATAGTTTCAACACAGGCTGACCGGTAACAGAAACCCTTGACTGTAACGAGTGCTTTAAGGTGGTAGTTTTGTTAAGTATAATCTTAGTTAATAGAAGAATGTTCGTAAATAGTGTCTGGGTATTTATCCAAACTATGTGATGCTTCGTAAGGGGGGAGGGGGGTGGTTGGGGGGGAGGGTGGTAAGGGTGGAACCAGGAACATTTATTATGTTGTACAACATTGGTTATGACACTAGGTGGTGGGTGCGGGGAGCCCACTAATTTTTCTCTTTTCCTTTTTTCCTATTTATTTATGTGATGACACATTGTACTCCCATTGTGTTTTATACTCTCTATTATATTCAGCAAAAGATAAGGTACCTCTGGTCCCGTGCGCCCAGTTTGATTATAACTAGATATATGAGAATAAGGAAATTAAGGTGTGTTAATAAGTTAATTTAATAAAGTACCAAGCTGTGATCTTATAAAAGGAAGTGAGGAAATGCATATACCACAATGATGTGAATTTGAGAAGGCGACAGTTAATGAACATCGAGCTGATTTAGCCCTCTAACAGTGTTCGATGATGTGGAAAAAAAATAAATAAATAAATAAAAATAAAATTGCACTCAATATGAAAAACATTAAAAGCCAATTGTTGAATAAAGTACAGTTCATGAACAATATAATTCAAGAATACAGCTACATAAACCAAATCATTCATGTAAATACAACCTTTGAAATTGACGTGGCAGCACATTGCAGTTACCAGTATATGGGGTAATTAAATAGTAAAAAAGGGGGATAATGAGAGAGTGATAATGAGTGGATGCAATGATGACTAACTGAAAGAAAGTTGCATCCTGTCTCGACGCGTTTCGCGTAAAGACACTTCATCAAGAGTGGATGAATCCGTTACTCTGTGGGAAATATTAATATAAAAGATACCGATAAGTTCTGGTAAGAACTCCAGCATCAAAGGAAATGAAGAGTAGTATAATAAGATTACTTACATAAGACTAGAAAAACGGGGGTGTGTGATGCTGTACTTGAAAGGAACCGCTGGAGTGGGTCGTGCGTTACCACATACACTTTATGGATAATCTAATCTCTTGGGGATTTTGTACTTGAGCATTCGCCCCATGCGTGGTTTAGCTCCCCCAGCTCCCGTGACAGACGACCCACTCCAGCGGTTCCTTTCAAGTACAGCATCACACACCCCCATTTTTCTAGCCTTATGTAAGTAATCTTATTATACTACTCTTCATTTCCTTTAATGCTGGAGTTCTTACCAGAACTTATCGGTATATTTATTTTAATATTTCCCACAGAGTAACGGATGCATCCACTCCTGATGAAGTGTCTTTACACGAAACACGTCAAGACAGGATGCAACTTTGTTTCAGTTAGTTATCATTGTATCCACTCATTATCCCTCTCATTAGCCCATATACTGGTAACTGCAATGTTGCTGCCACATCAATTTCAAAGGTTGTATTTACATGAATGATTTGGTTTATGTAGCTGTATTTCTTATTATATTGTTCATGAACTGTACTTTATTCAACAATTACATATATGTATTGGCTTTTAATGTTTTTCATATTGAGTGCGATTTTATACCCTCTTTGTGTTAATAAAATCATTAAGTCACTATGTATGTACTGCCTGGTCCTATTGCCACCTGCCTCACATAAAGTCCCAATCTCCTTTTTAGTTCTCTTACAGAGCATAATAAAAACTTTCTACAGACCTGATATCAGCGCGTCCCTGCTCCCCCTCCTCGTGCGTGTACAGAACGATAAGGGGGAGGAGGGGAGGAGCTTTGATACACTAACACTGTGCTCTGCTGAACCAAGCTGCTGTCAGGGAGAGGGGAGACATGTCACTCTCGGTGCAGTCTGTGTGAATGATGTGTCCGGGTCTGGGGCAGAAGTAAACCCGGACTGTCTGGGAGAAAAACGTACAGGTGGCAGCCCTACTCCTCTGTACTGTGCACTACTTGTTCATTCCTCTGTACAGAGCACTTCTTGTTCATTCCTCTGTACAGAGCACTTCTTCTTTATTGCTCTGTACAGAGTACTTCTTGTTCATTCCTCTGTACAGAACACTTCTTGTTCATTCCTCTGTACAGAACACTTCTTGTTCATTCCTCTGTACAGAGCACGTCTTCTTTATTGCTCTGTACAGAGTACTTCTTGTTCATTCCTCTGTACAGAACACTTCTTGTTCATTCCTCTGTACAGAACACTTCTTGTTCATTCCTCTGTACAGAGCACTTCTTGTTCATTGCTCTGTACAGAGCACTTCCTGTTTATTCCTCTGTATAGAGCACTTCTTGTTCATTCCTCTGTACAGAGCACTTCTCGTTCATTCCTCTAGATGGGGCACTTCTTGTTCATTCATCTGTATGGAGCACTTCTTGTTAATTCATCTATACAGAGCACTTCCTGTTTAATCCTCTGTACGGAGCACTTCTTGTTCATTCATCTGTACAGAGCACTTCCTGTTTATTCCTCTGTATGGAGCACTTCTTGTTCATTCATCTGTACAGAGCACTTCTTGTTCATTCATTGGTACAGAGCACTTCCCATTCATTCCTCCAGATGGAGCACTTCTTATTCATTCATCTGTACGGAGCACTTCTTGTTCATTCGTCTGTACAGAGCACTTCCTGTTTATTCCTCTGTACAGAGCACTTCTTGTTCATTGCTCTGTACAGAGCACTTCTTGTTCATTCATTGGTACAGAGCACTTCCCATTCATTCCTCCAGATGGAGCACTTCTTATTCATTCATCTGTATGGAGCACTTCTTGTTCATTCATCTGTACAGAGCACTTCCTGTTCATTGTTCTGTACAGATTACTTCCTGTTCATTCCGCTGTACAGAGCACTTCTTGTTCATTCATCTGTACAGAGCACTTCTCGTTCATTCCTCCAGATAGAGCACTTCTTGTTCATTCATCTGTATGGAGCACTTCTTGTTCATTGATCTGTACAGAGCACTTCCTGTTTAATTCTCTGTATGGAGCACTTCCTGTTCATTCATCTGTACGGAGCACTTCCTGTTCATTCATCTGTACGGAGCACTTCTTGTTCATTCATTTGTATGGAGAACTTCCTGTTCATTCCTCTGTAGTACAGCTTGGGGATCTATGTCCTAAGTCCCTCTCTCTGTCTTTCAGAAGCCAGATACTAGAGGCCTGTTTAAACCCCTGATATTTCACCAAAGCCGCCCAACAGCATTGTGAAAAAAAGATGTAAAAAATAATTATAAAAAAAATGTAAAAAAATCAAAAGATGCAAAAAAATAATTTAAAGGAAAATAAAGAGATCATTCACACAAATTCTCAAACAGTATAAATGAGCGGTGTGTTTGTGTGGCTGAATTTTCTGGGGGGGGGGGGGGGAGCGGGGGGAGCAGGGGGGGGTCAGGTAGGTGGTACGGGGCTACATGATTTCTAACAGCAGCCCCGCATAGACTTCATCAGGCCTTCCAATTGGTTTATTTTTGTACCACATTCAGTTTTCCATTAAACAAATGAACTCTTCATCAGTCTTCCGCAGCCATTCCCAGAGTGATCCCGGGAAAGGCCAAAGACAATGAAGAAGTTTCTCCGGCCAACAAGCATTTCCTGACCATTTCCCGTCTATTTCCTGTACAATTTCCTGTACAATGGGAAATAGTGAATTGCCGGATAACCTTTATTCTATTTGTTGCCGTCGGAGCTCCGGGATCTCATCTACTTCAAATTGTTATTCCTGGAATGAGACATTACATGATGGACATGAACCCTTCAGGTGGATCCTTATTTGGTTGCAGCGTCATCCATCCCCCATCCCCCTCATCCTGCTGTGAGTGCCGCAGATTCTTTTTATAGTTATACAGTCAGAATATTGCCAGGACAGAGGTGGCAGCTCACCCTGAGAGGACCACCATGTACGCTGCATTCTACATACAATGTCTGCTTCTATCAATGACTCAGATCTGTGTGAACGGTAAGAGGGATAATATCTACACTGCAATAAGATTCTAGGCTTAATCCATGTTATGGTTTGGGTCTAGGTAATGGTATTATGTTCCGTACATTGGTGGTCAGTAGGAAGAATGTTCCTTACATTGGTGATCAATGGGAAGAATTTCCCTTACATTGGTGGTCAGTGGACAGAATGCTCCTTACATCAGTGGTCAGTGAGAAGAATGTTCCTTACATTGGTGGTCAGTGGGAAGAATGCCCCTTACATTGGCGATCAGTGGGAAGAATGCCCCTTACATTGGCGATCAGTGAGAAGAATGCCCTTTGCATTGGTGATCCTTGGGAAGAATGCTCCTTTTATTGGTGGTCAGTGAGAAGAATGCTCCTTACATTTGGTGGTCAGTGAGACGAATGCTCCTTACATTGGTGGTCAGTGAGAAGAATGCTCCTTTTATTGGTGGTCAGTGGGAAGAATGCTCCTTTCATTTGGTGGTCAGTGAGAAGAATGCTCCTTACATTGGTGGTCAGTGAGAAGAATGCTCCTTTTATTGGTGGTCAGTGGGAAGAATGCTCCTTTCATTTGGTGGTCAGTGAGAAGAATGCTCCTTACATTTGGTGGTCAGTGAGAAGAATGCTCCTTACATTGGTGGTCAGTGAGAAGAATGCTCCTTTTATTGGTGGTCAGTGGGAAGAATGCTCCTTTCATTTGGTGGTCAGTGAGAAGAATGCTCCTTTTATTGGTGGTCAGTGAGAAGAATGCTCCTTACATTGGCGATCAGTGGGAAGAATGCCCTTTGCATTGGTGATCCTTGGGAAGAATGCTCCTTACATTGGTGGTCAATGAGAAGAATGCTCCTTTCATTGGTGGTCAGTGAGAAGAATGCTCCTTTCATTGGTGGTCAGTGGGAAGAATGCCCTTTGCATTGGTGATCCTTGGGAAGAATGCTCCTTACATTGGTGGTCAGTGAGAAGAATGCTCATTTCATTGGTGGTCAGTGGGAAGAATGCCCTTTGCATTGGTGATCCTTGGGAAGAATGCTCCTTACATTGGTGGTCAGTGGGAAGAATGCTCCTTTTATTGGTGGTCAGTGAGAAGAATGCCCTTTGCATTGGTGATCCTTGGGAAGAATGCTCCTTACATTGGTGGTCAATGAGAAGAATGCTCCTTTCATTGGTGGTCAGTGAGAAGAATGCTCCTTTCATTGGTGGTCAGTGGGAAGAATGCCCTTTGCATTGGTGATCCTTGGGAAGAATGTTCCTTACATTGGTGGTCAGTGGGAAGAATGCTCCTTTTATTGGTGGTCAGTGAGAAGAATGCTCCTTACATTGGCAATCAGTGGGAAGAATGCTCCTTACATTGGTGGTCAGTGAGAAGAATGCTCCTTACATTGGTGATCAGTGGGAAGAATGTTCCTTACATTGGCAGTCAGTGGGAAGAATGTCCCTTACATTGGTGGTCAGTGGGAAGAATGCTCCTTTTATTGGTGGTCAGTGAGAAGAATGCTCCTTACATTGGCGATCAGTGGGAAGAATGCCCTTTGCATTGGTGATCCTTGGGAAGAATGCTCCTTACATTGGTGGTCAGTGAGAAGAATGCTCCTTTCATTGGTGGTCAGTGAGAAGAATGCTCCTTTCATTGGTGGTCAGTGGGAAGAATGCCCTTTGCATTGGTGATTCTTGGGAAGAATGCTCCTTACATTGGTGGTCAGTGGGAAGAATGCTCCTTTTATTGGTGGTCAGTGAGAAGAATGCTCCTTACATTGGCGATCAGTGGGAAGAATACCCTTTGCATTGGTGATCCTTGGGAAGAATGCTCCTTACATTGGTGGTCAGTGAGAAGAATGCTCCTTTCATTGGTGGTCAGTGAGAAGAATGCTCCTTTCATTGGTGGTCAGTGGGAAGAATGCCCTTTGCATTGGTGATCCTTGGGAAGAATGCTCCTTACATTGGTGGTCAGTGAGAAGAATGCTCCTTTCATTGGTGGTCAGTGAGAAGAATGCTCCTTTCATTGGTGGTCAGTGGGAAGAATGCCCTTTGCATTGGTGATCCTTGGGAAGAATGCTCCTTACATTGGTGGTCAGTGGGAAGAATGCTCCTTTTATTGGTGGTCAGTGAGAAGAATGCTCCTTACATTGGCAATCAGTGGGAAGAATGCTCCTTACATTGGTGGTCAGTGAGAAGAATGCTCCTTACATTGGTGATCAGTGGGAAGAATGTTCCTTACATTGGCAGTCAGCGGGAAGAATGTCCCTTACATTGGTGGTCAGTGGGAAGAATGCTCCTTACATTGGTGGTCATTGGGAAGAATAAAGGGTGGAGGTCCCATCAATGCACTTTTTCACTTCTACGAGAACTTTCACCACTCGTCACCTTGGGATTTGTTTTCTTTTTTATGGACTTCCTCATGTATTAATATTTTTGTATTTCACTTCACTTTGCTGTGCATTCACTGTATGGTCATTTTCTTAAACAGTACTTTATATGTCCGCATGTCAGGTTTATTGGTGTATTCAATATCACTTTGTTTTTTAACATTTATTTGTGGCACTCAATTTGCAGTTCTCACCACACTTTTTATTAGCGCGACTTTATTCCCTTATTATTGGGAAGAATGTTCCTTACACTGGTGGTCAGGGGGAAGACCATACCATTTGCTAGGACACTAGTGGCTGCAGCCACCGTAGGAATCAATGATGTTGCCCCAGCTGCTGGCCAAGAGCTGAATATAGACAAAGGGGGCACTGATATCATTGACCAACTATGACGTCAACCAGCACCCCCCTGGCTGGGGATTGTCTCAGGTGGCAGCTCAATGGTACCATCATTGATGTCTGGGCTGCCAGGGGCTATGAGCATCTCAGTAACCCACCAGCCCTGAGCGAGGCTCCATTATTTGCCTCGGCTCTGATTTGGTTTACAATTTGCAAAGGTTTTGTGAAGTTTTTTTTTTGGGGGGGGGGGGATGCAGCCACAAATTAAAGCCGCACACATTGCGTGTCACTGTTTGCCATAGAGGAAGGAAAATACTTTCTATTCAGCTCTGAATGTGCGTCAGAAATGTGACAGAAATAGTCGGGAGTGATGGCGTGAGTCGGGATCCTGAGGCCTTGTTTGCATTCGGGGTGGGAAAAATGTGCAATTGCAACATGTTTCTACAGACCCCCACCACTCCCCTTTAAGCCGCAAAGACAGTGGACCGGGGGGGGGGGGGGGGGTTACACATGGTGCGGCTGGGATAGTTTGCACTATAGCGCATAAAAAAAACATTCCCCCGTCACATCAAAAATGGTGGCTGCACCACAGACACCCCACAACTGGTTGTGGTGCAATGAGTTGGGTTTTTCGGAGTTCAGGCAGTGGGGACACAAAATAATGCCACCACGCCGCTTGTCAAAAACCATCTGAAAAATGTTCCACCTCTTCAGAGGGCGCCACTAGTGTGCAGAAAGCTGTACTATGTCTTTATATAGCTAGGACCGTTGCCAAACATCCACGACCAGGAATCCGTATAAACATTGGCTGTATATACATGCACCGCCTATATCTCTACATTCCACATGAACAACTCCACTACCATAAATTAATATGTGATGGTGGAAATAATCGTTCAGCGATGAAAATACTTTCTGTCTGATAATGCAGAGCACTGACACCTTTGGAGCTGAAGACGTTCGATGTCCTTGAAAACATTCTCCTTATTGATAGATTATCCACATACACCCGGAACTGGTGGAAGGAGAGTTCTCAGATCAATAAGGTCTCCTTCATTGGACACCATATGAATGACACCAATTTGTATTTATTACAGGTACTTATATAGTGCCATCAATGTACACAGCACGTCACATATTTATATTGTATATTCACATCAGTGCCTGTCCTCAGGAGCTTACAATCTTTGGTCCCTACCTCACATTCATACATACAGTGGTGGAAAATATTTTCAATTTGATCCCCTGCAGATTGTGTAAGTTTTCCCACTTACAAAGAAATCAAAGGTGTATTTTAAATGATATGGACAGAATATCAAGCAAAAATCCAGAAAAAACACATGATACAAATGTTATAAATTGGGTTGCAGTTCAGTGAGTAAAATAAGTATTTGATCCCCAAGCAAAACATGACTTAGTAGTTGGTAGAGAAACCCTTGTTGGCAAGCACAGAGGTAAGACGTTTCTTGTAGTTGGTGACCAGGTTTGCACACATCTCAGGAGGGATTTTTGGTCCACTCTTCTTTACAGATCTTCTCTAAATCCTTAAGGTTTCTTGGCTGTCGCTTGGCAACTCGAAGTTTCAGCTCTCTCCATAAATTTTCTATAGGATTAAGGTCTGGGGACTGGCTAGGCCACTCCATGACCTTAATGTGCTTCTTCTTGAGCCACTTCTTTGTTGCCTTGGCTGTATGTTTTGGGTCATTGTCATACTGGAAGGCCCATCCACGACCCATCATCAGTGGGAAGAAGGTTCTTATTCAAGATTTTACAATAGATGGGCCCGTCCATTGGCCCCTCAATGTGGCAAAGTTGGCTTGTACCTTTCAGCAAAGAAACAGCGCCAAAGCATCAAGTTGCTTGACTGTAGGGATGGTGTTCTTAGGGCCATAGTCAGCATTTTTCTTCCTTCAAACACTGCAAATCGAGTTAATGCCAAAGAGCTCAATTTTGGTCTCAGCTGACCACAACACTTTCTCCCAATCCTTCTCTGAATCATTTAGATGTTCATTGGCAAACTTCAGATGGGCCTGTACACTGGGCCGGACTTACTATTGGGCTTGACTGGGCTCAAGCCCATGAGCCCCACCCAATAGGGGGCCCCATGGCGCCCACGCTATAGCTGAAAGACGGCTACAGTGCGGATGCCAATTGCCGGGAGGACGTCCCTGGATGTCCTCCTGTTTACTTACCCTCTGCGCGCCGCCGCGGGCATGCATCAGGGAAGTTCTGTGTTGGCCGTGTCCCTTGGACACAGCCAATCACAGATCGTGCTAAATGGCCAATCACAGCTCCCATTTAGCCCTCGATTGGAGTGTCCAATGTGAGGTGATCTCATATGTAAACATATGAGATCATGTCTCATCGCCAGCTCTCCCTCCTCACATAGAGCCCAAATGTCCCCATCTCCATCTGTCCCCAGTGCCACCTATCAGTGCCAAATGTCCCCATTGCCATCTGTCCCCAGTGCCACCTATCAGTGCCAAATGTCCACATCGCCATCTGTCCCCAGTGCCACCTATCAGTGCCAAATGTCCCCATCGCCATCTGTCCCCAGTGCCACCTATCAGTGCCAAATGTCCCCATCGCCATCTGTCCCCAGTGCCACCTATCAGTGCCATCTGCCCCCCAGTGCCATCTGCCCCCAGTGCCACCTGTCAGTGTCACGTGTCATCAGTGCCACGTATCAGTGCCATCTGTCATTAGTGCCACCTGTCAGTGTCACGTGCCATCTGTTATCAGTGTCACGTATTAGTGCCATCTGTCATCAGTGTCACATTTTTCAAGCTTCAATCAGTGTTCAAAGAAATAGATGATTACGTTTTTTTAACATGTAACACCGTCTACAGTACCAGTCAACATTTTGTTCTATTTAAAGTACTGTATAGGAGGTAGGGCCCGAAAGTAACTCAAGCCCAGGGGCCCCCACCACCCTAAGTCCTG
The DNA here is from genome assembly GCA_037952835.1 of Lithobates septentrionalis. Lineage (NCBI taxonomy): Eukaryota > Metazoa > Chordata > Amphibia > Anura > Ranidae > Lithobates > Lithobates septentrionalis. The sequence continues at coordinate 47,055 of JBBDGP010004240.1, read as the reverse complement.
CCCTGCCTGTACATGTTCCTTTTCGAGGAGTGGGACTCGCCGTGTTTGGAGGAAGAAAAATGCTGACTATGACCCTAAGAACACCATCTCTACAGTCAAGCATGGAGGTGGAAACATTATGCTTTGGGGCTGTTTAACTGCTAAAAGGTACAGATCGGCTTTGCCACATGTAAAATCTTGGATTAGAACCTTCTTCCCTCAGCCAGAACACCGAAGATGGGTCGTGGATGGGTCTTTCAGCATGACCCAAATAATACTGCAAAGGCAACAAAGCTCATTGCACGTCTGAAGGGGGGGCCAGAGGGAGGATATAAGGTACATGTGACCCCTCACCTTGTACAACAACCCATTCAGTTTAAAATAGAAATGAAAGGCAGAACATTTGTGTGTAGATGTGAAAGATTATATATCGCTCACTCTGCAGGAGTTAGAATAAATGGAAGTATAAATGAGTGCACACAGAATGTAGGTTTTTACAGAAGGTAGGTTCAAACACAAGGTATGTTTGTACAGAAGGTAGGTTTATACAGAAGTTAGGTTGAGACACAGTCCGCTAGACGGTATAAATCAGTATGTTAAGGTAACTTACTGAATGGGATTAACTCAAGAATCAGCAAAGTCAGCAATAAACAGTACAAACAGTAAACAGTACAAATAGGCATTAACTGCAATGTGAGTAACAATACTACAACTAGTCTAGAGTACACTCTAAGAGGATAGCTGGGATATGGTGCAATGTCCCCTGAGAGGTTCCTCTTAGCATAAGCAATAGGTGAAGGTTTCTGTGTAGCAGCTGAAAATGGACAGTCTTTCGTCCTAACTCAGCCGGCTAGCGTTGGGGCCCGCTTGTACCAATGGTGCTTTCACATACCTTGTGGCTGAGCCTGATGTGCAGAGGGAAAGCTACAAAGGTTTGCCCTTGGGTCTTTAAATGAGGTGCGGCACATTCAATGATGAAGCAAAAAATTGCAGATTTATTGATACATACAATGTCAGCAATGAAGCACGAACAAATACTTTATAGTCAACAGATCTGTAGTGTTGTACATGATGTTGTATTTTCGTAAATAGATATAATATTCCATAGAGCCATCCAAGGTAGGTATGAGAATGCATCCTAATATCCAGACGCGTTTCACAAACAACGGTTCGCTTCTTCAGGAGTTGATGCAAACACATCAGGGCCACAGAGGGGGCCCATACTTACAAATCTGTTGAAAGAGATCAATGCTCATGTTCCATTGGCCACCACTAGGAATGACTATCCTACGGTTTTGTTTGTTTTTGTGTGTTCATTCACACATTATTGGTCCTTTTTCCCCTATTATATAATTATTATTTTTTTCCCCTATAGTCTGACATATAGATATGACTTCTTTTAGCCATCTCTCTTTCAACGGATTTGAAAGTATGGGCCCCTTTTTAGTTCATAATTTTTCTTATTTTACAGCAACATACTTTTTGTATTGATTGCTACATATAGATATGCCTTCTTTTAGCCATCACCTTGGATGCCATATTTTGACAATTTGGGCTTGCATCCTTTCTTGTTTGTTCTGCTGGGCCCCTGTGGATCCCATGACCACAGCTCCCGGGATAGGCGTTCCTAGCAGTGGCCAATGGAACATGAGCAATGACCTCTCTTTCAATGGATTTGTAAGTATGGGCCCCTTCTGTAGCCCTCTAGTGCTCCTGCACTTGTGTATTATGTATTATTATTTACTATTTTTACGGTATACCTTAAATTTTTTTATTCCATAGATATTGTGTTTGCATCAACCCCTGAAAAAGTTGTTTGCGAAACGCATCAGAATATTAGGACGCATTCTCATACCTACTATGGATGGCTCTATGGAATATTGTATCCAGTTACGAAAATACAACATCATGTACAACACTACAGATCTGTTGACTATAAATTTTTGTTCGTGCTTCATTGCTGACATGGTATGTGTCAATAAATCTGCAATTTTTTACTTCATCATTGAGCGTGCCGCACCTCATTTAAAGTCCCAAGGGCATCTTGACTGATAGATTTGATCCTGAGCTACTTTAAATGAGCAAGAGCCAATACAGCACTAGATTTGTTTGTTTGTTCTTTTCTTTCGGACGTGCTACAGCTGTATGACTGTAAGGTAAACCGAACCTCCACCACCAAAAGGCCAGTGCAGATACCTGCTCATGCTCGCACACATTGCACCCGTGCTAATATTAATGAGCAAAGGACCCACAGAATGCCCGCAATGCCAGTTCGTCGCGCACGGGTATGTGCGCGTGCGCACATTGGTGTGCGAACGAGTGTGCGGGTGCGCGTGCACACACCAATTAGCACTTGGTGCCCAGTGGCCTATTTAAACTGCTCTGTTACTGCAAACAAGTGCTGGATGATCTTCAGCTCTTTCCTGAACTACCAAGTCCTGATCCTGTGTTCCTGTTTATTCGTGTATGACCCGGCTCGTATTTGGACTTCCCCTCTGCTTGCTCCTTTACTTGTTACCTGGTATCCTGACTTCGGCCTGTTTATTGGACTTGATCTGCCTGCTGATTTGGTACCGCTTTTCCTGGCTGTTACCCGACCTTAGCCTGCCCTCTGGGATTCCTTTTGCATGCTGATTCGGTGCCCTGCTGCCCGGTTGTTGCTGACTGCTGCTCTTCTCCTGGTTCTGATACTGTCCATGCTCTGGTGCCCAGCTGCTTCCGCTTCCTGCTCCAAGGATCGTGACTGCCAGCTCTACCCACCTTCGGAGGGGACATTACCAGCCAGCTACTCGGCACTCGTGCCACTCCTTGCCTTTACACTTTCTGTTCCCACCTTCAGGAGTGTAGGCGGGAGGAACAAGGGAGGCCTCCATCACATTCCAGTCTCCACCAGGTACGTGATAATGACACTAATGCTGGAAGCAGCACAATGGCCGGGTGGCACTGACTCCAGCGTGGGTCTAGTCTCAATGCTGTGGCAGGTTTACTGTTGTTGTTTGTTTGTATGTCTTATACTCAATAGAAAGATTTTCAAAAAAAAGTCCCAAGGGCAAACCTTTGTAGCTTTCTATGTGATATAGGGATGGAGGTGCGTCAAGGGGTGCATCAATCCACAATCCATTGTCCTCTTGACGTGCAGAGGGAGGCCTCTTGTACAGCCCCAGCTCGGGGACCATTGATGTTGTGACAGTGGCCACCAGAGAGTGGTGAAGTATGAGTACCTGTGTAGTCTTCCTCGGGTTGCATGTGCATCACCAGAGTTGGGCGGATAGCTAGAACAGCAGACCCTAGACTGGTAGACAGCAAGCAGTAATAGACAGCGGCTGATTGTAGGTGCAGGAAGACTGGCAGCCCACAACAGAAGAGTCCCCAGTGGGAACTAAGCAGGATGCAAGCAGGACAGATACACAGCGGGATGCGTGGTCAGACAAGCCAGGTCAGCAACAGACAGTCAGGTACAGGCATGGGCAGCAGGCAGAGAGTTGTCAGATACAGGCATGGATGGGAGGCAGAGAATTGTCAGGTACAGGCATGGATGGGAGGCAGAGAAATGTCAGGTACAGGCATGGATGGGAGGCAGAGAAATGTCAGGTACAGGCATGGATGGGAGGCAGAGAAATGACAGGTACAAGCAAGGATGGAAGGCAGAGAATTGTCAGGTACAGGCAGAGGTCGGAAACACAAGATCAGGCAGATGGCCAGAATGCAGAGCAAAGTCCAGGGATAGGATGTCTGGTCAGGTGGCGTTCAAGCGAGGTCAGGAGCAAGCCGGGTCAAACACAAGAATCAGATACAGGAACATGGGTACAGCTGCAGATCACACAGCAATTAACAACTTCAGCTGCAGCACTTACACAGGCCACTTGGAGGCAGTATCAATATTGAGTACGCGCCTCCCTGAGTATGTGCACAGCTAGACGGGCGCTCGCAAAACCGTGCCTGTGCATTTGTGTGCACCTTGGAACTTCAGCTGCTCTATGGCCAGCGTGTTTCTGACAGGTATACATCACAATTGTCCCAGCTAAACCTGAAGGCTGCAATTGCAATTAACCTAACCCTAAGGCTGCAATAAACCTAACCCTAACCCTAACGCTGCAATAACACTAACCCTAACCCTAAGGCTGCAAAAACACTAACCCTAACCCAAATGGCTGCAATAAGCCTAAGAGCCGGTTCACACTAAGACGACTTGTCAGGCGACCTAGCCGCCTGACAAGTAGCGCCCCGTTCTGTACAATGGAACCGTTCTAATCGGAGCAACGCAAGTCGCTCTGACTTAGAAAAAGGCTCCTGTACTACTTTGGGGGCGACTTGAGGTGACTTGCATAGACTTCTATATAGAAGTCGTTTTGCAAGTCGCCGCTGCAGTCGTGTTCAAGTCGTCTGAGGCAGTTGCGCTGGAAGTCGTGCTGCCTCAGTGTGAACCGACTCTAACCCTAAGGCAGATTGGAGCTGCCTTAGGGTTGGAAGTTGGCCATGGTGGACCCCACACATCTGCCCCTGAGTCTTTGGTGATAGTTTTCTGCATGTTTGTAAGCCCCATGCTTGTAATCCTGGGCAGCCAACTCAGACAGATTTGCACAGTTCTGAGATAGATTTGATACTGGAGAAGAGACAAAATTACACTCCAGAAATCAGCGTAAGGAGTGGTCAGGGTAAGGTTTCATTCTGTCTCAGGACCACTTTAGAGCAGCTGAGGGAGGAATGTATTAATAAGCCCCCCCCCCATTCACACCTGAGTGTAGTGTCGCTTGAAACTTGTAGCTCGAAACAGTGCATACGCTTCTTTTGAGCTTTAACCTTCACTTGTTTTTGGCCCCAATAAGCTTCAGTGGCAGTTCCTGAAAAATGCACCAAAAAAAAAAATCATGAACATGAACATGTTGAACATTTTTCCGTAGCTTTCCATTGACCAAAAATGAACTGCTTAAGCCTCATAGGCCCACAAAAACCTGCAAAAACCTGTACAAAACAATAAGCCAGTAAAATGACCAGCGACGCTCAACTCAAGTGTGAACACAGCCTAGGCTTCCATTCAGCTCTGTGCAGGCTGTGTGCTGCATGTAGGATTCATTTCATTGGGCTGCCCAACCAGAAACATGGGCAAAGAAGTCCCCAACTCTTTCATGAAATCGCACAGCACTGTGCGGCATGTGAGGCAACACCAGTTTGGCGAACATGAAAATGCACCGTGGTTCCTGATGTGTGGGGGGTCATTAAGAGTTAATGGCATCCTTGTATGTCTACTAAAGTGCAAAACATTTTTCTGTGCGTTGGAAAAGTGCGCGATTGTCGTCTCTGCCGCTGTCCCTGGGGTCTGTCCCTGGCCCTGTCCCTGCCCCTGAGGTCTGTCCCTGTGGTCTGTTCTTGTCGCTGTCCCTGGGGTCTGTACCTGCCCATGAGGTCTGTCCCTGCAACTGTCCCTGGAGTCTGTACACTGCCCCTGAGGTCTGTCCCTACCCCTGTGGTCTGTTCTTGTCGCTGTCCCTGGGGTCTGTACCTGCCCCTGTCCATGGGGTCTACCCCTGCCCGTCCCTGAGCTCTGTCCCTGCCCATCCCTGAGGTCTGTTCCTGGGGTCTGTCCCTGCCCCCGGTCCCTGGGGTCTGTAAACCATAAACAATACCGCGCTAACATAAAGGTTATTCTACTAATGATTAGCAGAATGGAATAAATAATAAGCTGCAGTCTTAACGTGAGGCGTGCACACAAACATATACAGAAAAATCAGAAAAAGACTGCGCTAAAAACACATATTGAACACCGTATATGATTAGGTGAATGATAAAAGCAACATTCAATTGAATATTGAAAACCATACAGTAAAATTATTGTGTAATAAAGTGAAATAAATGACAAAAAGTGCAAAAAATGTTCAAAAAGTCCAAAGAGATGAGTCCATGGAAACAGAGCTGATAGAAGGTGATCAAACGGTTAACCAGTTAAACACTCAGCACCCAGTGAGAAATCCTCCACCACATAAGATGTACGCTTACCAGAGGTAAGCTGGATAATAGCTTATCTTTAGATATCCACACGGGGGGGCACAGCTCTATGGACCTCCTCGCAGAAAAGGGTAGGCAGGAAATCCCCTGGACCGGACCTCAAACAGCATACCAGGGGAACCCAGAAATAAAAGGAATTTCCTCCATAGTGTGAATCCGTTAGGTTATTTTATTGTAAAATAGGTAAAAGCACTTACATAAATCGTAGGTTAAAATCGCATCACAAAAAACAGCCGGCCGGCTAGCATACACCCGTTCGATGGAATGGAAACGATGACGTCAGCGCGTCGACCTTCCGACGTACGTTTCGTCCTACTGGACGTCGTCATGGGAACGGGCGACGCACTGACTCATCGCTACTTATAGAGACAAAACGAAACCAAGCCTCGCTATGAAGCTCGGATGGCGTCATCATAACATCCTGTTAAAAGAGGATGTATGTATCAAATGGCAATGGGAGAGGCTGGCATTACCCTCATTGGCCAATCACAACCTCCTGTTTACGAGGGAAGGGTTAGATTGATAGAACAATAGAATGCATTGGAGGGCATGATCTAAACCCATACACGCCATCTAGTGGACCGAATGGAATTGACACTCAAAGCCACATACTATTATGTAGGAAGAAAAACTGGTAAATAAAAAATAAAAAATAAAAAATAAAAAATAATTTTTCTAATATAATTGAGATATCTAAATGTTAGAAAAAATAATAATAATAAAATGACCTACTGACGCCATCAGAGAATCAAAGAGAGTTTCCGAGATTTTATAGACAGCATATCCATATAAAAAATTGTAATGTACCTAAAATAAAAAATTTTTTTCTTAAAAATACAATAAAAATATCCAGATATTGTATTAGAAATGTCACCACTCATAAACCGACTCAGTGTTATGAATGGAATGATGGTAGGATAGTAGGATATTGTGGTATATTGATTTAAGAGTTGTCTAGAAAAGCGTTTAAATCTACATCAACGTTGAGCCCAAAGGGGGTGTAACACTTCAATCTGTGTATCCAGGTCATCTCGAGCCTGGAAATTCCTCGTATGACAGACCCCCCCCTCCAATGTGGGGTGTACCTATCGATACCAAGGAAGATAGTTTTCCTAGGGTCACGATCATGTGCTTCCAGATAGTGTCTTGAGACCGGGTGTTTGGGGAAACCGGTGAGGATGTTAGTAATATGTTCGTTAAGCCTTACAGATAAGGGGCGCTTGGTTCTTCCTACGTATTGTAGGCCGCAAGGGCATTGAAGGAGGTACACCACTCGCTCTGTGGAACATGTAATGAATGATCTAATCTCAAATTCCATCTGGGTGCTGGTGGAAATGAAGTTATGTGTCCTTCTATGTGTGCAACCACTAAGAGAGCATACCCTACACCTCCTGCACTGATAGAAACCAGTCATGTATTCAAAAAATCCTTTTTTGATAGGAGGAGGATCTAGGACATTGGGGGCCACTTTATTCCTGAGCGAGGGGGCACCTCTATAGATTACCTGTGGTTTGGCCGGAAGGATGGGACCAAGCACATGGTCATTTTTGAGAACATGCCAATGCTTTTTTATTAGCTTAGCTATATTGTTATGTTGGGAGGAATAGGTGGTAATAAAGGGAATTGTGGGTACCCTCTCACGGTGAGGCTTCCTAGTTTCAAGTAAAGTGCATCTATCGATTTTGGCCACTTCCTCTAATGTGTTCTTCAGAGATGTTTCCACATAGCCCTTCTCTAGGAAATGTTTTAATAGAATATCTGCTTGGGCTAAAAACTCAGCATGGTTAGAACAATTACGTTTTAAACGAATAAATTGGCTCTTAGGCACAGACCTCAACCAGGCCTCATGATGGCAGCTGTCCGTCGGTATATAGGAATTCCGATCTGTGTTCTTAAAGAAGGTGGCTGTGGTAAATTCCCCATCCTTCACGCCAATCTTTAGGTCCAAGAAACTAATTTCAGACTGGCTGGCCTCATATGAAAGTTGGATCCCCCGGTCGTTATTGTTCAGCCCTACCATATATGCATCGAGATCTTCACGATCGCCATTCCATAGGAGGAGGATGTCATCTATATATCTAGCCCACAACACCACCTGAGGTTTCTGTTGGGCATAGATGACATCCTCCTCCCATAGGGCCATGAAGAGGTTCGCCAAGCTGGGGGCATATTTTGCCCCCATGGCGACCCCCCTGTCCTGCCTGTAAAACTGACCCCCAAACCAAAAATAATTTCTAGTGGCCACAAAATGGAGTAGTTGCATAATGAAACAAATTTGTTCATCAAACAATGACGAATCTCGTCTGAGATAATATTCAACTGCAAACAGTCCCAGATTATGGGGTATTATGGTGTACAATGAGGCGACATCTGCTGTCACCAACCACCAATTAGGCCCAGGGGTATAATTAGAAAGTAAATTGATTACATGACGGGTATCCTTAAGGTACGACGGCATCTTGGTAACTAATGGCTGTAGATAGAAATCTATATACCTGCCCACCCGGGACGATATGGAATCAATTCCACTAACAATGGGACGTCCCGGGGGGCAGGTAGGATGCTTATGAATTTTTGGCAGGTAGTAAAGAACAGGGGTACGGGGGGCTTTAGGTACCAGATAGGCTTTCTCCTTGTTATCTAGGATACCCTGTTCTGACCCGAACTTAATTAGTACTTCCAGTTCTTTTTTGTATTGGACTTTTGGGTCTGATCTAAGGGGGGTATAGGTGTCACGATCTCCCAGGATGTTAGACATTTCTTTAAGATAGTCATTCCTGTCCAAAACTATAATGCCACCCCCCTTATCTGCCGGTCTAATGACTAAGTTTTTATTATGACACAAAGAATCTAGACCAGTTTTCAGATTTTTATCAAAGTATACTCTTTTGAGGGGTAATTGCTCTAAATCTTTAAGGACTAGATCTTTAAACACCCTCAATGAGGGGGCTATAGCCCCCGGAGGGTTGAAAAGGGAGGCATTTGATAACCCAGAGTGTCGGTATTCATTGGAACCAGTTGTAGTATTAGTAATAGGATTAGAGGTTAGATACCTTTTAATGTTGACCTTACGGACAAATTTGTGCACGTCCATATAGGTTTGAAACTTATTTAAGCCTCTCGGTGGTGCAAATTTAAGACCTTTGTTAAGTAAAGATTTTTCAGAGTCATTTAAGGAAACAGAACTTAAATTGAATATACCATTATTGGTTATGCTTTTATCCTTTTTAGATCGCAGTCACCTCCCCCCTCTAGTTCCTCTCTTTGGTCTGCTGGCCTTTTGGTGCCTTGGCCTGGCCTGTGAAAACCCCATTGTTGATAATTAGAACTAGAGGGGCCAGGTTTACTCCCATCGTCTATGGGTCCCCCCAATCTAGGATGGAACAGTGGGGCCAATTGGTTACGTGCTTCCATGATGGTGGAACTAGTAGGGGGGCCTTCCAGATCACTTAGAGGGTAAAATTGATTGTGGGTGCTGATATTATATTCCGAATACTCTCTGTTAGTGATTCTGGGTCCAGAATTCTGAAAATCTCGGGGCCTACCCTCATAATAACCTAAATTGGGGTCATAATTAGGGCCATAAGGGTGGTCTGGGTGGGGCTCAAAATTGAAAATACGGGGAGATGGCAGATGATCTTTATACCCATTATACTGATCATGTGATCTGCCCCCAAAAGGGTGACCACCTATGGGTCTTTTGTTGCCAGAACCTCTACCCCTCCCTCGTCCTCCATGGTTGGAACCACCTGTCCCCCGAGATCGTCTTGGTTGGGAGGGCGGGTAATAAGGTGGGGCGCCTCCCCTCTCACCTACTCCTCGTCTGGAGGAAGAGGGTTGTGTTCCCTGTTGGGACTTACCAGAGGGGCCATTATGGCCTCCCGGAAAGGGCCCAGAAAGGTTAGGTTGTAATGGAGGGGGGGCATATACCATGGCTGGGGGTAGTCCTCCTGGGTTAGATGGACCCCACTCCATATTTTCAGCTGAGTATTGTTCAGCTAGTAATTTTTTTTGCCATTCAAAAACTACTGCCCCTTGGTAGTCTAATAGGTCTCTATTGTATTTCTTTTTCTTTTTGATTCTCTGATCTCTTTCCTCCTTTTCTAGTAAGGAAAGGAGGGAGAGCGATTTCTCTTTGTAATCATTACTCTCCTTGAGGGGGCTTAGTTTCTCTTTGATGCTTTTGATTTCATCATCTAACCTAGTGAGTTTAGTTTTTTTACGACCGATAAGAAATTTTAAAAAATCTATTCCCGCTGAGTTAAAATAGCTAAACCACTCTTCTAGTTGGACATCACCTTTCTGTGGGCTGACCTCCCATCTAAGACTTCTAGGCACCATACCCCCTTTAACGTAAGTGTCAAGATAGGCTATGTCCCACTGAGTGTGTATTTCAGATATGGTCAAATTCTTGAGCCTTGTAAAAAGGCCACTGAGGTCTCCCTCATCCTCTTTGTATGACTCAAATACACCATCAGTGTTAAACTGCCTAGCGGCTCTGTAATCAAAAACATCCATTGAGGGAGGTTTTAAATGAAACCAATGAAAGACACTGGTTGTGGTAAACCTATAAATAGCAGCAGTATTACAGCCACAAAATGTGAGTAGACAAAATAAACCATAAACAATACCGCGCTAACATAAAGGTTATTCTACTAATGATTAGCAGAATGGAATAAATAATAAGCTGCAGTCTTAACGTGAGGCGTGCACACAAACATATACAGAAAAATCAGAAAAAGACTGCGCTAAAAACACATATTGAACACCGTATATGATTAGGTGAATGATAAAAGCAACATTCAATTGAATATTGAAAACCATACAGTAAAATTATTGTGTAATAAAGTGAAATAAATGACAAAAAGTGCAAAAAATGTTCAAAAAGTCCAAAGAGATGAGTCCATGGAAACAGAGCTGATAGAAGGTGATCAAACGGTTAACCAGTTAAACACTCAGCACCCAGTGAGAAATCCTCCACCACATAAGATGTACGCTTACCAGAGGTAAGCTGGATAATAGCTTATCTTTAGATATCCACACGGGGGGGCACAGCTCTATGGACCTCCTCGCAGAAAAGGGTAGGCAGGAAATCCCCTGGACCGGACCTCAAACAGCATACCAGGGGAACCCAGAAATAAAAGGAATTTCCTCCATAGTGTGAATCCGTTAGGTTATTTTATTGTAAAATAGGTAAAAGCACTTACATAAATCGTAGGTTAAAATCGCATCACAAAAAACAGCCGGCCGGCTAGCATACACCCGTTCGATGGAATGGAAACGATGACGTCAGCGCGTCGACCTTCCGACGTACGTTTCGTCCTACTGGACGTCGTCATGGGAACGGGCGACGCACTGACTCATCGCTACTTATAGAGACAAAACGAAACCAAGCCTCGCTATGAAGCTCGGATGGCGTCATCATAACATCCTGTTAAAAGAGGATGTATGTATCAAATGGCAATGGGAGAGGCTGGCATTACCCTCATTGGCCAATCACAACCTCCTGTTTACGAGGGAAGGGTTAGATTGATAGAACAATAGAATGCATTGGAGGGCATGATCTAAACCCATACACGCCATCTAGTGGACCGAATGGAATTGACACTCAAAGCCACATACTATTATGTAGGAAGAAAAACTGGTAAATAAAAAATAAAAAATAAAAAATAAAAAATAATTTTTCTAATATAATTGAGATATCTAAATGTTAGAAAAAATAATAATAATAAAATGACCTACTGACGCCATCAGAGAATCAAAGAGAGTTTCCGAGATTTTATAGACAGCATATCCATATAAAAAATTGTAATGTACCTAAAATAAAAAAAATTTTTCTTAAAAATACAATAAAAATATCCAGATATTGTATTAGAAATGTCACCACTCATAAACCGACTCAGTGTTATGAATGGAATGATGGTAGGATAGTAGGATATTGTGGTATATTGATTTAAGAGTTGTCTAGAAAAGCGTTTAAATCTACATCAACGTTGAGCCCAGAGGGGGTGTAACACTTCAATCTGTGTATCCAGGTCATCTCGAGCCTGGAAATTCCTCGTATGACAGACCCCCCCCTCCAATGTGGGGTGTACCTATCGATACCAAGGAAGATAGTTTTCCTAGGGTCAAGATCATGTGCTTCCAGATAGTGTCTTGAGACCGGGTGTTTGGGGAAACCGGTGAGGATGTTAGTAATATGTTCGTTAAGCCTTACAGATAAGGGGCGCTTGGTTCTTCCTACGTATTGTAGGCCGCAAGGGCATTGAAGGAGGTACACCACTCGCTCTGTGGAACATGTAATGAATGATCTAATCTCAAATTCCATCTGGGTGCTGGTGGAAATGAAGTTATGTGTCCTTCTATGTGTGCAACCACTAAGAGAGCATACCCTACACCTCCTGCACTGATAGAAACCAGTCATGTATTCAAAAAATCCTTTTTTGATAGGAGGAGGATCTAGGACATTGGGGGCCACTTTATTCCTGAGCGAGGGGGCACCTCTATAGATTACCTGTGGTTTGGCCGGAAGGATGGGACCAAGCACATGGTCATTTTTGAGAACATGCCAATGCTTTTTTATTAGCTTAGCTATATTGTTATGTTGGGAGGAATAGGTGGTAATAAAGGGAATTGTGGGTACCCTCTCACGGTGAGGCTTCCTAGTTTCAAGTAAAGTGCATCTATCGATTTTGGCCACTTCCTCTAATGTGTTCTTCAGAGATGTTTCCACATAGCCCTTCTCTAGGAAACGTTTTAATAGAATATCTGCTTGGGCTAAAAACTCAGCATGGTTAGAACAATTACGTTTTAAACGAATAAATTGGCTCTTAGGCACAGACCTCAACCAGGCCTCATGATGGCAGCTGTCCGTCGGTATATAGGAATTCCGATCTGTGTTCTTAAAGAAGGTGGCTGTGGTAAATTCCCCATCCTTCACGCCAATCTTTAGGTCCAAGAAACTAATTTCAGACTGGCTGGCCTCATATGAAAGTCGGATCCCCCGGTCGTTATTGTTCAGCCCTACCATATATGCATCGAGATCTTCACGATCGCCATTCCATAGGAGGAGGATGTCATCTATATATCTAGCCCACAACACCACCTGAGGTTTCTGTTGGGCATAGATGACATCCTCCTCCCATAGGGCCATGAAGAGGTTCGCCAAGCTGGGGGCATATTTTGCCCCCATGGCGACCCCCCTGTCCTGCCTGTAAAACTGACCCCCAAACCAAAAATAATTTCTAGTGGCCACAAAATGGAGTAGTTGCATAATGAAACAAATTTGTTCATCAAACAATGACGAATCTCGTCTGAGATAATATTCAACTGCAAACAGTCCCAGATTATGGGGTATTATGGTGTACAATGAGGCGACATCTGCTGTCACCAACCACCAATTAGGCCCAGGGGTATAATTAGAAAGTAAATTGATTACATGACGGGTATCCTTAAGGTACGACGGCATCTTGGTAACTAATGGCTGTAGATAGAAATCTATATACCTGCCCACCCGGGACGATATGGAATCAATTCCACTAACAATGGGACGTCCCGGGGGGCAGGTAGGATGCTTATGAATTTTTGGCAGGTAGTAAAGAACAGGGGTACGGGGGGCTTTAGGTACCAGATAGGCTTTCTCCTTGTTATCTAGGATACCCTGTTCTGACCCGAACTTAATTAGTACTTCCAGTTCTTTTTTGTATTGGACTTTTGGGTCTGATCTAAGGGGGGTATAGGTGTCACGATCTCCCAGGATGTTAGACATTTCTTTAAGATAGTCATTCCTGTCCAAAACTATAATGCCACCCCCCTTATCTGCCGGTCTAATGACTAAGTTTTTATTATGACACAAAGAATCTAGACCAGTTTTCAGATTTTTATCAAAGTATACTCTTTTGAGGGGTAATTGCTCTAAATCTTTAAGGACTAGATCTTTAAACACCCTCAATGAGGGGGCTATAGCCCCGGGAGGGTTGAAAAGGGAGGCATTTGATAACCCAGAGTGTCGGTATTCATTGGAACCAGTTGTAGTATTAGTAATAGGATTAGAGGTTAGATACCTTTTAATGTTGACCTTACGGACAAATTTGTGCACGTCCATATAGGTTTGAAACTTATTTAAGCCTCTCGGTGGTGCAAATTTAAGACCTTTGTTAAGTAAAGATTTTTCAGAGTCATTTAAGGAAACAGAACTTAAATTGAATATACCATTATTGGTTATGCTTTTATCCTTTTTAGATCGCAGTCGCCTCCCCCCTCTAGTTCCTCTCTTTGGTCTGCTGGCCTTTTGGTGCCTTGGCCTGGCCTGTGAAAACCCCATTGTTGATAATTAGAACTAGAGGGGCCAGGTTTACTCCCATCGTCTATGGGTCCCCCCAATCTAGGATGGAACAGTGGGGCCAATTGGTTACGTGCTTCCATGATGGTGGAACTAGTAGGGGGGCCTTCCAGATCACTTAGAGGGTAAAATTGATTGTGGGTGCTGATATTATATTCCGAATACTCTCTGTTAGTGATTCTGGGTCCAGAATTCTGAAAATTTTAACCTACGATTTATGTAAGTGCTTTTACCTATTTTACAATAAAATAACCTAACGGATTCACACTATGGAGGAAATTCCTTTTATTTCTGGGTTCCCCTGGTATGCTGTTTGAGGTCCGGTCCAGGGGATTTCCTGCCTACCCTTTTCTGCGAGGAGGTCCATAGAGCTGTGCCCCCTGGGGTCTGTACCTGTCCCTGGGGTCTGTACCTGCCCCTGTCCATGGGGTCTATCCCTGCCCCTGTTCCTGGGGTCTGTCCCTGCCCATCCCTGAGGTCTGTTCCTGGGGTCTGTCCCTGCCCCCGTTCCTGGGGTCTGTCCCTGCTGCTGTTCCTGGAGTCTGTCCCTGCCCCCTGTTCCTGGGGTCTGTCCCTGCTGCTGTTCCTGGGGTCTGTCCCTGCCCCTGTTCCTGGGGTCTGTCCCTGCCCATGTCCCTGGGGTCTGTCCCTGTTCCTGGGGTGATGGGTCTGTCCCTGCCCCTGTCCCTGGGGTCTGTCCCTGTTCCTGGGGTGATGGGTCTGTCCCTGCCCCTGTCCCTGGGGTCTGTCCCTGTTCCTGGGGTGATGGGTCTGTCCCTGACCCTGTCCCTGGGGTCTGTCCCTGTTCCTGGGGTGAGGGGTCTGTCCCTGCCCCTGTCCCTGGGGTCTGTCCCTGCCGCTGTCACTGTCTCTGGGGTCTGTCTCTGGGGTCTGTCCCCTCTCCCTGCCTTTGTCCTGGGGTCTGTCCCTGGTTTCTCTCCTGCAGCTGTTGTGTTGTGTTGCTTATTCCTCAACCAGCTACAATGTATCAATGGATTGTTTACAAACACTGATGAGACACAGATAGTCCTTACAATAGCTTCTAACGGCATCTCCAATACACAGGACCAGGACCTCGCACTGACATCAGGTTCCTGCAGCTATACACATGGATTCAAGCAGAACAGACCCACAGGAGATCACAGGGGATCCCAAGAGGTCACAAGAGTTCATAGGAGATCACAGGAGGTCACAGGTGATCACAGGGGATCCCAAGAGGTCACAAGAGGTCATAGATCACAGGAGGTCACAGGCGATCACAGGAAGTCACAAGAGGTCATAGATCACAGGAGGTCACAGGCGATCACAGGAAGTCACAAGAGGTCATAGATCACAGGAGGTCACAGGCGATCACAGGAGGTCACAAGAGGTCATAGATCACAGGAGGTCACATGAGATCACAAGAGGTAACAGGAGGTCACAAGAGATGTAGACCCAATCAGAAAACCTCAAATAAGCTTTACATGTTAATGTCATTTAAAAGCTTTTTATTCAGTCTTGTGAAATTTACATGGTTCATTACACGAATACTGGTGATCCTGCCATGAAGGTTTTTTTTCCAGGAGCTTCCTGGGATGGGGTGACAACTGACTCCAAATTGTGCAGTGTTGTCAGCCTATCACAAGCAATGACTCTGGATGCTATTCAACCTGGAAGACTGGTGACATCCGGTAGGCTATATGATTACTGGTGGGCGTGGTTGAGCAGAGGAGGTCCAAATTTAAAACTTTGTAAAACAACCAAATACATATATGAAGTAGCATGATGGGGAGGGGGGGGGGGGGGGCTTTACACCTACCTGCTGCAAATACAGTATGTGACTGAGCTGTTACTGATCACATACCTCCCAACTGTCCCTGATTTCGAGGGACTGTCCCTTATTTGGAGCACTGTCCCTCTGTCCCTCATTCCACCTCATTTGTCCCTCATTTTGGTCTGATCTATATAGATGTATATAAAATGCACTTCTTATCTTTCAAAAAGTGTTTCCCAGCGCTAAACCTTTCATCCAATTTCTAAATTGCTGCATTTGTACATTTTAAAAGCCAATATAACAGAACAGTAGTGGTAAAAAAAAGCACTTGTGGATTTAATTAACCTTTTTTTGGGTTAATTCTCCTTTAAGGGGGTGTGGCAGGGGGCGTGTCCTATGCCTACATACATTTGCAAGTAGGTGTCCCTCATTCCCATCTCAAAATGTTGGGAGGTATGCTGATCACACCAATCAGCTACTAATAATCAGGAGCTGGTAGGATGAGCTATCAATGATGTCATCACTGTGTATCCAATCACAGTGCCACATTATCATGCACCCCTCCTACTGGTCTCAGGCATCACAACCCACTTAAAGGGCCAGTTCCCACCATCAAAAAGGAGTTAGGCCGGGTTCACATATGTGCGGCCGCGGCTCACAGCGGGGGTCCGGTGCTTCCCTGTTCACCGATTCAGGACCGAATTTTTGCCTGAATTCGCACCTGAATCAGAACCAAAGAAGCAGAGGACCCTTTTCCAAATGCAGACCGCGGCTGCCCCAGAGGTGTGTGAACCAGCTCCATTGCGAGCCGGGCACACTCTCCTGTCGTGCGAACTGTATTCGGGGAAACCCACATCCACTTTGCATCAGTGTGAATAGGCTGGGTTCACACTAATGCGATGTCACATGTGATTCGCGCCGCATTGCTGTGCAGATCACATGCTATGTCTGTGCGATGCGAATTCAGCCATACAGATTGAACGGCTGAATTTGCATCGCATTTGCACCAGAATGGTGCAGGACTCGCCGGACCAAGTCTGCCGGAAAGTCCGCTCGTGTGTACGCGGCATAAGTGGAGAAAATGTTTACATGAACTTCTGTATGTATGGTGAATCCGACACCCTTGTTGTACTAGTGGGTAATCCGGATTCCTCGGTATTTGTAACTAATGATAAAAACGATCATTTCCTTGTGTTATTTTTCAGCGTGTGGTACGGTCTCAATTGACCAGAATCCTCGTGAGCTGCGAGAATCGCCAGCGATGAGGTTCACCTGCACAGTGACCAGTAGTTGTAATTTCAGCAGCTACCTGGAAAAAGCATCCACAATTCTGGCTCAGATCCCCAACAACGGAATTATTCCCGATCCAAACATCAATATCACAGGAACACCTTCTGCCTTCACAGTGACTGTCAAAACGAAGGGAAAAACCCAACTGGGCGTCTACTACTGCGGAGCCGTCATCACTATCAAAGGCCAAAACGTGAAATTTTTAGGATGTGGAACTCATATCTACTCAGGTAAACCACAATAACTAGAACTCAAACCGCAGGAGACCTTTTATGGTTATTACGTCATCCAACAACCTTCCCACCACAACAGTGGATGTATAGCTTAGCCTATTGCTGCCCATGTAACACTGGGGTGACCACATTTCCAAACTGCCATTCAGGGACACTCCCCCTCTTCCCAAAAATCAGCTTGTGCTGTAGTGAATCACAGCACAGCCGGGGCGGCGGGTGCGCGCCCTACCCAGAGGCACTGATCATGCCCCCCAAAAATGGCCGCCGCATCGCCACTTTACTTACTGAACTTGTCCTGGCTGGCCGAGACCCGTTTTAATTAGTTCCAGCACTGACTCTAGAGGCGGGAGTTGATTGTGATTGGAGTGATTTCTCCAGTCACAAGCAGGGGGCGGGGATTGTGCCTCTCCAGACATTCCCGGCCAGGCCAAGTACTGCAGTGAGTAAAGCAGCAATGTGGCGGTATTTTTTGGGGGTGTCAGACCGGCCCGGGTTGGGGGGGTTTGCAGTGTCAGTTTTATTCCAGGACACTGTATTGTCCTGGAATGAAGGTGCCCAGGACCCGGGACAGAGCTGCAAAATGCAGGACTGTCCGAGGCAATCCGGGACACGTGGTCAACCTATGTAACACATATGTGTCCAGTAGGTGGCAGAGCTTTCTGTGCTGAGAGCATGCCCACTGCTGTCACCCAGCACAGTACTGTCTGGCCAGTACATACACAGTAAGTCTCCAGTCTTGTTCTGAGATCTGGAGATTGCAAACCAGAGTACTGTGCATATGCTAGCTGGGCTGAGTGTCAGTGGGCCCCTACTACACATGTACTGGTGGGGCAGAGTGTCAACTGGCCCCTACTACACATGTGCCGGCTGTGTAGAGTGTCAATGGGCCCCTACTACACATGTGCTGGCAGGGCAGAGTGTCACTTGGCCCCTACTACACATGTACTGGTGGGGCAGAGCATCAATTGGCCCCAACTACACATGTACTGGCAGGGCGGTGTTTCAGTGGGCCCCTACTACACATGTGCTGGCGGGGCAGAGTGTCAATGGACCTCCCCTACTACATATGTGCCGGGCTGCACAGAGATTCAATCGGCCCCTACTAGACTGGTAGGGCAGAGTGTCAATGGGCCCCTACTACACATGCGTCAGTTGGTCACAGCCATAGTTCAGAAAGACAGGAGCCCTCCACTTCAAGTGCTGGCCACATAGTGTCAGTAGGCCTTACTGTGCATGCATCTAAATGTAAAGCAGAACTTCACCCAAAAGGGGAAACTCCATTTGTTCGCACCCTTCCATCCTCCACTTACAGTGGGGAATATAATGATTTGATCCCCTGCAGATTTTGTAACTTTGCCCACTTACAAAGAAATGAAGGGTCTATAATTTTTATCATAGGTGTATATTATATGATAGAGACACAATATCAAATGAAGTTGTGGTTCAGTGAGTAAAATAAGTATTTGATCCCCAAGCAAAACATGACTTAGCACTTAGTGGAGAAACCGTTGTTGGCAAGCACACAGGTAAGACCCTTCTTGCAGTTGGTTACCAGGTTTGCACACATCTCAGGAGGGATTTTGGTCCACTCTCCTTTACAGATCCTATCTAATTCCTTAAGGTTTCTTGGCTGTCGCTTAACAATTTGAAGTTTCAGCTCCCTCTATAAATTTTCTATAAGATTAAGGTCTGGAGATTGGCTGGGCCACTCCATGACCTTAATGTGCTCCGTCACGAGCCACTCCTTTGTTGCCTTGATGGTATGTTTTGGGTCATTGTCATGCTGGAAGACCCATCAATGGCCCATCTTCAGTGCTCTTCAGTGAAGAAGGTTCTCATGCAAGATTTTACAATACATGGCCCAGTACTGAGCTGGGCTCCCTGTCTCCTCTGTCCTCTAATGATGTGGAGGTTGGTGGGAGGAACCACTGAAGGCAGTGGGGGGGCCCCAGGAGACACTTCTGGAAATGTTGGTTTCCCAGCTTTCTCTTGAAGCATACTGGCAGCATAATGTAAGTATTCATTCTCCTCCTGTGCTGATACTGTATATCTGTTTGGGAAGTTGATTGGACTCAACCAATTTATTAGCAAAGTACCACAAATCAAAATATTTTAAGAAAAGAAAGTAGGAGAATATGCGTTGAGCACCATTCGAGATCTCAAAGCTGTAGAATAATTCCTTGTGAATTCATTTATAAATATGTCTTTATTATGTTTCAACAATTCTCACTCAGCCGTCTTCTTCTTTTCAGGCGGCCATTCTTTTGGGACAAAAACTGGAATAGTGTTCTCCATCTTATGTGCTTGTATTGGCATGATGAGTAGACTATTGTAAGCATGTGAGTATCTTGAATTATTGCTCTTCTATACTTTTAAGAAGCAGTAATGTGTTTCCTGCCTTGGAAGGAGTGGGAAAGAGTTGGTGTCTTTAAAGTATTTATTGCTGTCAGAGAAATTTTTGCAAATGTATGCTTTAAAGAAGAAGTCTCACTATGTTTTCTACTTCTTTGTGGAATCCCTTTCGTTCTAATCTGCTGCTGTATTGTACATTAAAAGCACACCTTTGTCCCGGTTCCTGCTGGCTGTCAGCTCCAGTGGTCCTCTGGGGGCTTCCACAATGGTTTGGAAATGATGGTGATACTGCTTGTCCCAAAATTTTTGTGGATATTTTTATTAATGCATGTTGTCAGATGTCCCCCAGTGTCAGTTCTGCTGTAACACGCTCATGCGAGCGTATTCGCACGTAGAGACGTTGGTGGAAGACCATTAGCTGCGGAAAGCCTTCCCGTGGACACGGCAGATCTGTTTTCTCTTTTAGGGATGTTCCTTCATGCCTCACCAGGAGACTGGCCACCTCATGGCGACTGCATTAACGCTCAAAGCAAGCAGATCTGCGTACATGGGAACCATAGCATAACCATACAAAATTATGGTCCACTGAGCCATGATAGAGTATGGCTCGCGTCATTGGTAGTAGTGGGAATGTGCACACGATTGTGTTCAGAGCCATGTAAGTAGTGTTCAAATTGTGAGACAAGACTCTTGACGCATGGCTGTGCACACGACCATCTGCACACGACCCTACTGGAATTCTATTTGAATATATAAATGTGTGCGATTGGTTCTTTTGAAAGAATACAAGTGTCTGATTGGCTGATTCTGAAGCCACCACCTTCCTTTGTTATTCATGTTTACAGTATAAATAAAAGCAGTAGAGCATTCTATGGCAGGATTTTGCTAAGCTCAACGTGATACCAGCGTCTGTCTGTGTTACTTGGAGATATACAAGCGCACTTTCCCGGCATTATACAAGAAAGCTATGATTGTGCTTATTAGCACATGGACTTATTTGCTTATAGAAGAAGCTTTAATATTTCCACTACAAAATGAACAAGGAACTTTTTTCGCTGATCACCGTGCTAAATGCTATTCCGATCTGAAATGGTACTATGAAGTCTGTTAGGAAGCTGAAACTTACGGGATTGTCAATCACAATCAGCTGGGTTTCCCTCCGTGGTTTCTCCTTCTGACCTTCATGTCACTGTTTTGTCCTTTGACCCCAGGGATTGACATTCCCAAAAGAGATTTTGTGGGACCATTTCTCATGATCAGAGTGAGGATTGGTGGTGTGGGCAACCAGGCAGCTACATGGACACCCAAAGAAAAACCTTCCCAGTCTGCAGTCCTGAAAAGAGAAGATCCTCTGCCTGCGGATCAGTCTGCTTAGGCGTACTTCTGAGTCCATTTGATGTTCTGTTATTTCACCCAGCCCTGACGAAGTTGGGTTGTGTGACCCCCAAAATGTGTTGGCTGTCTTCTGCTCTGCATGTTGTAACAAGCTGAACAATAAATCTCTACAAGAAGAAGAATAGCCCCTACCCAGAGGTTAAAGTACCTCCATCCCAAAAATGCTTAAGAAAGAAGTATGAAAGGAATTTTAGGGCGGTCACAACACGAGTGAACAAAAACAGTATAAAACAAATAGTTTATTACAACAATAAAATTTTAAAAGGATTAAAAACAAAGAAATGCACCAGAAATATGTTAATCAAGACGATTCCTCAAAGTGGTTCTAAAGGCAAAAGGTTTTTTATTTTAAAAGAGAAGTATGGGGCTTGGGGTTAATATTTCACATACTTACCTAGGTGGATGCATCGGTCCCCCACCGGCTCTAACAATGAGAACTGAGTGATGGGAAAAAGGATACTACATGATAGCAAAAAGTCGGACTTTGGAGGCATAGAAACCATGGAGAAGTATTGAAAATGATAATCACATAATTTATTGAAAAAAATTCATAATATTTATACAACAATCTAACAAAAATAATATAAAACCATAGACAGATGATACATTTTGTACAATGAGCCCTTGTGTGTCTACGCGTTTCGCCATTAGGCTTCTTCAGGACACAAAACGGGGTTCAAACTTGTAACAAAATAGAGACAAAAGCGAATCTCACTATCTTTAAGAGATGAGCCTCATGTCCAAATTTGCAGCAGCCGGAAGATTTCCAAAGATAAGGAATGTTTATAATTTAGTATTTTACTTTATATCTAAAGTTTTTAGCAGGGGCTGATGTACGTCGAATCTCCAAGGGTGAAAGTAACCACACAGATAATCAGGTATAGGTTAGTCCAGATACCATAGAGGAGAGGTCTTGGTGCTATTCAATCGTATAAGTAGTATATATCAAGGTTCAGAGAAAGCATACTGCTTCACCCTTAGAATAAACCAGTATGCCCCTGGGAGACAGCCGGATGCTAATCAGTGATTCAATTATGTGATTATCATTTTCAATACTTCTCCATTGTTTCTATGCCTCCAAAGTCCAACTTTTTGCTACCATGTAGTATCCCTTTTTCCCTTTACTTACGGATGTGGCAAATTTAGTGCTCCCCTCTCCCCCTGTCCTCATTCTTTCGAGAACTGAGTGATCTAACACCGGGGATCGCTCAGTTCTCAGGGCTCGATGTCAGTCACCGCTTTCTACTCTGCCCCCTCCTTGCTCACTGGAGTGATGGGCTGTGGAGGGGGCGGGATTGGCTCGCTGAGAGGCTGAGCCGGGTGCCGGTCCAGGCATGTGGGTGGATCCCGACTCCATTGTCGTGACCTTGCCCAAGCTGGGGCCGGCTCTGTGAAATCAGCAGACAGCGGACTTCAGCCCGCTGTCTGCTGAAAATGGGTCACAGCAGTGCAGAACGAACTGATCCACAGGAGAAGTACAGCCAAACCAGCTTTCCCCATACTTCTCCTTTAATGCATTTTATGCATTAAGATAAAAATTTTTCTGTGTGCAGCAGCCCCGTCAGCCCCCCTAATACTTACCTGAGCCCCATCTTGATCCAGCGATGTTGCCTGAGAAAGCATAATGAATAATTTACAATGAAGAAAAATTCATATGGTGATCATAAATAAATCAATGTGCAGAACTTAGTGATAAAAAAGAAAAGTCCATAAAATGAAACATCAATTAAGTGTTGTGAAAAGTCCATAAAATAAAACATCAGTAAAGTGTTATAAAACATCCAAATCACCAACAATAGGTAAAAAAATCCAAGTGATAAAAAATGGAGATCTGTGACAACAAGGAAGGGTCCACCACCAGATATGGAAGGGGTTGCTCCTTACCAGAAGGCCATGACCCCCCACTACAGAGGATCACAGCAAGCAGAGATCTTTAAAGCCAAAATGGGAATTATCAGCAGTGTCCACCAGAGGTCATCTCGTCAGCAGCCACTCCAATGACCCGGGGCATAGATACCATAAAATAGAAGGGGCTCACATAGTGTAAAACCACTTACATTTATTAAAATAGATTAAAATACAGATGTACACTTACAGAGTGTCAATGGATAAACAGCCTTAAGTCCGGCTCCGTGGCCACCGGAGCTCGGACAAACCCGTCCTACTGGAAAGCAGCTCGCTTGGGGGTGACGTCAGCGCGTCATCTGGCTCCGCCCTACGCATTTCGTGACATCATCACGTCTTCCAGGGGCACAGGCGGCGCGCTGCGTCACCCGCCTTAAGTAGTGCTGGATCGGACCAAGCCTCACTATGGATCGCTGTACACGATGGACCGCACGGACCGCCGCACACACTTCCGGTATCCAAGTGCGCTCCACAGTGCAAGCGACCAACGGAGACCACACAGCCCAGACAGCACATTCAAATCGATGCATATCTATAAAATCTTGTACATGAAACAACTGCCCAACATGGTGCCTAGTGCAGGATGAACCTAATGTCCAATATATATACACATATATGCACAATTCAACACGAAAAAGACAGAACATACTAAAATAAAACATCCCTCCAATTCATACCGCCATAGACTCTCCAATCAACAGCAAACGATCTAGGTTGAATAGGTTGGGCCAATCGGGGCCATGGACCAACCGAGTCTCAATAAAGTTAAAGGGGGGCTAGTGAGGGGCCAGTAAAGGCCTCTAAAAGAGGGGTTAGTGAGGGGCCAATGAAGGCCTCTAACCTGATCCCATCTTCTGCGGACGACAGCGCCAGAAGGCGTATGTCGTTCTCCCTAGTGATCAGAGGAAAAAGTGAACTTTAACCAATATAAAAATAAAGATAAAACAACATAAGTTAAAAAATGAAACTAATTTACTCCAGGTGGTTAGATAGAACTAGAGCGGAGGGGGTCCTCAAAAAACCAATGTCCGGTGGCTCTAACACAATCTAGTGATTCCAAAAATGTTCCTCTCTACCTTAAACACCGGAGTTGTTGAACCGGAAGTGGAGTATTGTGATGGTTGTGGTCACCAACCAACTTCACTTAATGGGTAGCACCATCTAGTGGATGTGTCAGAGAATGCAACAAAAATCCATATTCTAAATGGGAATGTCAATATATATCCCACTGGTGTAAACCACTACCAGGTGGATATCATATACTCCCAAAAAGATATATATAAAAAATATATATAAAAAATATGTCAATTTGAAATTGAAAAAATTGAAAATAAAGTAAAGTGAAAAAGGAATAAAAAATAAAAAATACATAAACGAAATTAGGAATAAACTTCAGCCCATAAACATTATATGATGTGCAAGGAAGTAACACACCACAAGATATGACAGAAAATTGTGCATATATATGATCTACAATATGACCCTACAGGTACTGACGTCAACATGCGTTAAGAGTTATTAATAAACGCATTGACGTCAGTATCAACGTTTAACCCAAAAGGGGTATAAGTTCGAAGTCGGTAAATCCAAGACATTTCACATTTGGAAATTTCCCTTACGCGAGAACTCCCCCTCCAATGTGGTCTGTACTTGTCAATCCCAACGTACAGAGTATTGGAGGGGTCCCTACCATGTACCTCGTCGAAATGTCTCGACACAGGGTGCTTATCAAAACCCCTGCGGATATTACCAATGTGCTCGGACAATCTTACTTTGAGGGCCCTCTTGGTCCTGCCCACATATTGCAATCCGCAGGGGCATTGAATAAGATAAATGACCCCCTCGGACGTGCAGGTTATGAAGGGTTTAACCTGATAGGCCCGTGAGGTACTGGTAGACGTAAATTGACTTATTTTTCGACCTCTATCACTGTTAAGGGAACAGACTTGACAATTCCTGCATTTATAGTACCCTGTGAGGTCGTGGAAAAAGGACCTATCAGTAATGGGTGGATCCTGCACCGTTGGGGCGATTTTGTTGCCCAACGTGGATGCACCCTTGAATATAATACGAGGATTACTAGGTAGGACCGTACTCAAAACTGGGTCTGTAGTTAAAATGTGCCAGTGTCTCTTTATTAGATCTTTGATCTGGCGATGTTGGGTGGAGAAAGTGGTGATAAAAGGTAAGCTAAAATCCCCCTCGTTGTCACGTCGTTGGCCTGTATTTAGTAGCAGGGATCTATCTTTGTCCCTAACTTGTGCCAGCGATCTTGATAATACAGCCTGATCGTAGCCCTTCTCAACAAACCTCTTAGTTAGGGAAGCTGCTTGATTATCGAAGGTCTCGATTTCGGTGCAATTCCGCCGGAGGCGTGTATATTGCCCCATTGGGACCGCCTTCAGCCAAGACTCGTGGTGACAACTGTCAAGGGGAATGAAGGAATTTCTGTCTGTAGCCTTAAAATGGGTAGACGTCACCAGTTTGTCCCCCTGAACCTTAACCCTAAGATCAAGGAAGCTAATTTCCTCCGTGCTCATCTCAAAGTTCAGCCTAATGCCCCTATCGTTATCGTTCAAAAAGGTCATAAAATTCTCAAGCTCAATCTCACTGCCATCCCATAGGAGGAGGACGTCGTCAATGTACCTGGCCCACAGGACCACCTGTGGTCTAGTCCAGGCCTTGACGACGTCCTCCTCCCACTTAGCCATAAAGAGATTGGCCAGGCTGGGGGCATACTTAGCCCCCATGGCCACTCCCCTATCCCGGCGAAAAAATTGGTGATTGAACCAAAAATAGTTATGGCTCGCCGCATAATAGAGTAACTCCATGATAAAATTCCTTTGAGGCGGGACGAGGTCAGAATCTCGAGTCAAGTACATCTCTACTGCCTCAAACCCCAACTCATGGGGTATGATAGTATAGAGTGAAGTCACGTCGGCAGTAACTAGCCTTATACCTGGCTTCCACACAACATGGGACAGCATATTTATAACCTGTGTGGTATCCTTAATAAAGGAAGGAACCTTTTGAACGAGGGGCTGTAGGAAGTGGTCTATATACTTGCCCACCCGGGACGTCACCGAATCAATACCACTGACAATCGGTCGTCCCGGGGGGCAAGTGAGGCTTTTATGAACCTTGGGGAGATAATAGATTACTGGGGTGCGAGGGGCCCTCGGTATTAAAAAGAGTTTCTCTCTCTTATCCAGGATACCCTGGTGAAAACCCCTGTCCACTATTACCTCCAGTTCTTTCTTATACTTAGCCCCAGGATCCCTAGCGAGGGGGGTATACGTGTCCGGGTCATCTACGATGCGATGCATCTCCTCAAGGTAATCGCTTCGGTCAAGGATGACTATTCCCCCACCCTTATCCGCAGGGCGGATAACCAATGATTTATTGTTACACAGAGAGTCTAAACCTGCTTCCAAGGTCGCACTCATTTTTGTTTTTTTAACCCTAATGCGTTCCAAATCCCTCAAAACCACCTCCTTAAAGGTTTTAACAGCTGGGGCAATAGAACCTGGAGGGTTGAAGAGTGAGGCATTAGCAAGGCCTGAGTGCCTAAAACCTGAGCCTGAACCACTCGTATTGCTCGCAATAGGGTTATTTAATATATACCTCTTGATATTGATTTTTCGTATATATTTATGTATATCCATATAAGTTTGGAACTTGCTCAGATTTCTAGGCGGAGCAAATTTCAAACCCTTATCCAATAGTTGTAGCTCAGAATCAGTCAGTGTCTGTTTGCTCAAGTTAAACACTCCGGTTCCTAGGGGCGCCTTCTTTTTGGTTTGTTGGGTCCGCCTCCCCCCTCTGACTCCTCTTTTCGTTCTCCTGGCCTTTTTTGGCCTTGATTGGTCCTGGAAAAACCCAAATCCGAACTACCCTGTACCCCTTGTGGTCTGGGGACGGGGTTCGGTCTTGGTTGATCATAGTCACCTACATGCCTAGCGGGGTAGTGAGGCCCCCCGTTTCTCTCAGCCTCATTGTAGGTGTATACCTGGGACTGCTGGTCATAAAAGCCCGGAGCCTCAGCGTCAGAAAGGGGAAAAAAACGGTTTTGAATAGGGATATTGGACCCAAAATCCCTATCTTGAATCGGATAATGAGTGTAGTTGTTGTAATCGGGAGCAGGTTGACGCTGAAAAGCACCTGGTCTTGGTCCACCCATTGGGGTACCCCAAGGGCGTGGTGAATTGACCCTTTGACGATTAAACTACCAGTACCTCACGGGCCTATCAGGTTAAACCCTTCATAACCTGCACGTCCGAGGGGGTCATTTATCTTATTCAATGCCCCTGCGGATTGCAATATGTGGGCAGGACCAAGAGGGCCCTCAAAGTAAGATTGTCCGAGCACATTGGTAATATCCGCAGGGGTTTTGATAAGCACCCTGTGTCGAGACATTTCGACGAGGTACATGGTAGGGACCCCTCCAATACTCTGTACGTTGGGATTGACAAGTACAGACCACATTGGAGGGGGAGTTCTCTCGTAAGGGAAATTTCCAAATGTGAAATGTCTTGGATTTACCGACTTCGAACTTATACCCCTTTTGGGTTAAACGTTGATACTGACGTCAATGCGTTTATTAATAACTCTTAACGCATGTTGACGTCAGTACCTGTAGGGTCATATTGTAGATCATATATATGCACAATTTTCTGTCATATCTTGTGGTGTGTTACCTCCTTGCACATCATATAATGTTTATGGGCTGAAGTTTATTCCTAATTTCGTTTATGTATTTTTTATTTTTTATTCCTTCTTCACTTTACTTTATTTTCAATTTTTTCAATTTCAAATTGACATATTTTTTATATATATTTTTTATATATATATCTTTTTGGGAGTATATGATATCCACCTGGTAGTGGTTTACACCAGTGGGATATATATTGACATTCCCATTTAGAATATGGATTTTTGTTGCATTCTCTGACACATCCACTAGATGGTGCTACCCATTAAGTGAAGTTGGTTGGTGACCACAACCATCACAATACTCCACTTCCGGTTCAACAACTCCGGTGTTTAAGGTAGAGAGGAACATTTTTGGAATCACTAGATTGTGTTAGAGCCACCGGACATTGGTTTTTTGAGGACCCTCTAGTTCTATCTAACCACCTGGAGTAAATTAGTTTCATTTTTTAACTTATGTTGTTTTATCTTTATTTTTATATTGGTTAAAGTTCACTTTTTCCTCTGATCACTAGGGAGAACGACATACGCCTTCTGGCGCTGTCGTCCGCAGAAGATGGGATCAGGTTAGAGGCCTTCATTGGCCCCTCACTAACCCCTCTTTTAGAGGCCTTTACTGGCCCCTCACTAGCCCCCCTTTAACTTTATTGAGACTCGGTTGGTCCATGGCCCCGATTGGCCCAACCTATTCAACCTAGATCGTTTGCTGTTGATTGGAGAGTCTATGGCGGTATGAATTGGAGGGATGTTTTATTTTAGTATGTTCTGTCTTTTTCGTGTTGAATTGTGCATATATGTGTATATATATTGGACATTAGGTTCATCCTGCACTAGGCACCATGTTGGGCAGTTGTTTCATGTACAAGATTTTATAGATATGCATCGATTTGAATGTGCTGTCTGGGCTGTGTGGTCTCCGTTGGTCGCTTGCACTGTGGAGCGCACTTGGATACCGGAAGTGTGTGCGGCGGTCCGTGCGGTCCATCGTGTACAGCGATCCATAGTGAGGCTTGGTCCGATCCAGCACTACTTAAGGCGGGTGACGCAGCGCGCCGCCTGTGCCCCTGGAAGACGTGATGATGTCACGAAATGCGTAGGGCGGAGCCAGACGACGCGCTGACGTCACCCCCAAGCGAGCTGCTTTCCAGTAGGACGGGTTTGTCCGAGCTCCGGTGGCCACGGAGCCGGACTTAAGGCTGTTTATCCATTGACACTCTGTAAGTGTACATCTGTATTTTAATCTATTTTAATAAATGTAAGTGGTTTTACACTATGTGAGCCCCTTCTATTTTATGGTATCTATGCCCCGGGTCGTTGGAGCGGCTGCTGACGAGATGACCTCTGGTGGACACTGCTGATAATTCCCATTTTGGCTTTAAAGATCTCTGCTTGCTGTGATCCTCTGTAGTGGGGGGTCATGGCCTTCTGGTAAGGAGCAACCCCTTCCATATCTGGTGGTGGACCCTTCCTTGTTGTCACAGATCTCCATTTTTTATCACTTGGATTTTTTTACCTATTGTTGGTGATTTGGACGTTTTATAACACTTTACTGATGTTTTATTTTATGGACTTTTCACAACACTTAATTGATGTTTCATTTTATGGACTTTTCTTTTTTATCACTAAGTTCTGCACATTGATTTATTTATGATCACCATATGAATTTTTCTTCATTGTAAATTATTCATTATGCTTTATTAGTATTAGCGCAACCTCTTATTTTTCTTATGCTTTTTTACAATTGATGTTTTTGTGAGGATTGCTGCTTTTTCACAGTATTTTATTTGCACTTGGTTTTTAGCGCAGTTTCTTTCACCATTTTTCTATATTTACCTGATGTTGCCTGAGAGCCTTTTCACCCTACGCCAAGTGTGAAAGGGGCCTTAGCTTCTTGCCGACCGCCCCACGTACACTTATGCTCCGTACACACGATCGGACATTCCAATAACAAAATCCATGTTTTTTTTCCGACAGATGTTGGCTCAAACTTGTCTTGCATACACACGGTCACACAAAGTTGGTCGGATATTCCGAACGTCAAGAACGCGGTGACGTACGGCGAGCCGAGAAGAATGAAGTTTAAATAGCCTGCTTGATTCCGAGCATGCGTGGAACTTTGTGCGTCGGAATTGTGTACACACGATCGGAATTTCCGACAACGGATTTTGTTGTCGGAAAATTTGAGATCCAGATCTCAAATTTTGTGTGACGGAAATTCCGATGGAAAATGTGTGATGGAGCCTACACATGGTCGGAATTTCCGACAACAAGGTCCCATCGAACATTTTCCGTAGGAAAATCCGACCGTGTGTATGGCATTACTGCGCTGCCGGCAAACCCGTTCCTGCTGTGATTGAACACAATGGGAGCCAATCAGCGGGTCCGCATGTCCACCGGGACCCACCAATCTTTCCTGACAGGGGCGGAACGGCGATCTGTTGGTAGGCAAGACAGAGATCCTGTGTTTCTGCTAAGCAGGAACACAGATCTCTGTCTTCTCACAGTTAAAGCACCTCCCCCACACAATTAGAAAGCACTCCCTAGGCCAGGGGCATAGCTCCCAACTGTCCCTGATTTCGAGGGACTGTCCCTGATTTGGAGCAATGTCCCTCGTTCCCCCTCATTCTGGTCTGATCCATATAGTTGTATGTAAAATTCACTTTTTATCTTTCAAAAAGTGTTTCCCAGTACTAAACCTTTCATCCAATTTTTAAATTGCTGCATTTGTACATTTTAAAAGCCAATATAAAGGAATAGTAGTGGTAAAAAAAAAGTCCTTGTGGATTTAATTAAACTTTTTTTTTTAAATTCTCCTTTAAGGGGGTGTGGCAGGGGCGTGTCCTATGCCTACATACGTTTGTTAGTAGGTGTCTCTTATTCCAATCTCAAAATGTTGGGAGGTATGCAGGGGTGTCAAGCGGGTGGCCCTCCAGCTAATGCAGAACTACAAATCCCATCATGTCTCTGCCGGACGGTGTCATGCTTGTAACTGTCAGCCTTGCAATGCCCCATGGGACTTTTAGTTTCACAACTTGAGGGCCACCAGCTTGACACCTATGCCCCAGACACACATTTAACCCTTTGTTCGCCCCTGATGTTAAACCCTTTCCTGCCAAAGTCATTAGTACAGTGACAGTGCATATTTTTTTAGAACTGATCAGTGTATTGGTGTCACTGGTCCCCAAAGGTGTCAGCTAGTGTCCGATTTGTCCACCGCAATGTCGCAGCCCCGGTATATGTCACGGATAGTAATAAATAAATAAATAAATACAAATTCCATAAAAATATCCCATAGTTTGTAGACGTGATAACTTTTGCGCAAACCAATCAATATACGCTTGGGATTGGGATTTTTTGTTTACCAAAAACATGCAGCAGAATACATATTGGCCTAAATTTATGAAGAAATTAGATTTTTTACATTTTTTTAATTGGATGTGTTTTATAGTAGAAAGTAAAAAAATGTTTGGTTTTTTTTTCAAAATTTACGCTCTTTTTTTAATTTATAGCGCAAAAAATAAAAAGCCACAGAGATGATCAAATACCACCAAAAGAAATCTCTATTTGTGGGGAAAAAAGGACATAAATGTTATTATTATTATTTATTATTATTATTTATTTTTATTTTTTTTCTCCGCCCAATTGTCAGTTAAAGTAACAGTGCCGTATCGCAAAAAATGGCCTCCTGGTCATGAAGGGGGGGGGGGTTAAAACTTCCAGTGGGGCAAGTGGTTAAAGCAGGTTGAGCAAATCTTTACTGCTTTATTATTATTATTGATATTTTAACTCTTTGGTGTCACAGATTTTCTGCAGTGAAGCTCCTGTGTGGAAGATAATCCTTCCTCAGCTGAACGTCTTTTATACATTTTTTTTTTCTTTTTTTTTTTTTTTAGCAAAGGGCACAACAGGATCTTTAAAAGAAAGGATGGCACAAGAAAAAAAAATGTTTTTAGAACATGTGAAGATATACCGTATATATATATGTGTTTTACCGGAAACACGCAACGTTCACAGCCTCTGGTGACCTTTGAAGAACATCTCAGTATCACTCACTGCCACGCTCAGACAGGAATGGAGCAGAGCTTACACTAGTCCTCTACGGAGCCGGTGTTTCTTCATTTCCATTTAAAGCATTCAGAGATTGAGTTTACACGATTTGTAAATATTGCTTTATTAAAAAGAAAATAAATGTTTACTAAAAAGACATTACACAACAGTCAGATAAAAGGGATTAAAAGTGAAAAATACTTGCCTTCACCCGCTCTTTGGTTCCATGTAGAGTCTGATTCATTTGCAGAGAAAGTCCAATCTGGTGAGTGAGAGTCACTGGCCATCCTAAAGTGTCCCTGATAGTTTCAATGTTTGGGGATGGCCCCTTCCTGCTCCAACATGACTGCGCACCAGTGCAACAATGAGTGAAGTTTGGGGAGGAGGAACTTGACTGGCCTGCACAGAGTCCTGACCTCAAACCGATAGAACAGCTTTGGGATGAATTCGAGCGGAGAATGTGAGCCAGGCCTTCTCGTCCAACATCAGTGCCTGACCTCACAAATGCGCTTCTGGAAGGATGGTCAAACATTCCCATAGACACACTCCTAAACCTTGTGGACGGCCTTCCCAGAAGAGTTGAAGCTGTTATAGCTGCAAAGGGTGGGCCAACTCAATATTGAACCCTACGGACTAATGCCCGTACACACGGTCGGACATTGATCGGACATTCTGACAACAAAATCCTAGGATTTTTTCCGACGGATGTTGGCTCAAACTTGTCTTGCATACACACGGTCACACAAAGTTGTAGGAAAATCCGATGGTTCTAAACGCGGTGACGTAAAACACGTACGTCGGGACTATAAATGGGGCAGTAGCCTATAGCTTTCATCTCTTTATTTATTCTGAGCATGCGTGGCACTTTGTGCGTCGGATTTGTGTACACACGATCGGAAATTCCGACAACGGATTTTGTTGTCGGAAAATTTTATATCCTGCTCTCAAACTTTGTGTGTCGGAAAATCCGATGGAAAATGTGTGATGGAGCCCACACACGGTCGGAATTTCCGACAACAAGGTCCTATCACACATTTTCCGTCGGAAAATCCGACCGTGTGTACGGGGCATAAGACTGGGATGCCATTAAAATTCATGTGTGTGTAAAGGCGTCCCAATACTTTTGGTAATATAGGGTTGGTGTATATACACTTACCGGTCACCTTATTAGGTACACCTCGCTAGTAGCGGGTTGGACCCCCCTTTGCCTTTATTCTTCATGGCATAAATACAACAAGGTGTTGGAAACATTCTTCAGAGATTTTGCTCCATATAGTGACATGATAGCATCATGCAGTTGCTGCCGATTTGTCGGCTGCACATCCATAATGCCAATCTCCAAGTCCACCACATCCCAAAGGTGTTCTATTGGATGAGATGTGGTGAGTGTGGAGGCCATTGGAGTACAGGGACCTCATTGTCCAGTGGTGAGATGATTGGAGCTTTGTGACATGGTGCATTATCCTGCTGGAAGGAGCCATCAGAAGATGGGGACACTGTAGTCATAAAGGGATGGACATGGTCAGCAACAATACTCAGGTAGGTCGTGGGGTATAAACCATGATCAATTGGTACTAAGGGGCCCAAAGTGTGCCAAGAAAATATCCCCACCACCCCCCCCCCCCCACCATTACACCCCCACCACCAGCCTGAACCGGTGATACAAGCAGGATGGATCCATGAGCCAAATTCTGACCCCACCATCTGAATGTCGCAGCTGAAATCCAGATTCATCAGACCAGACAACATTTTTCCAATCTTCTATTGTCCAATTTTGGTGATCTGTGCGAATTGTAGCCTCAGTTTCCTGTTCTTAACTGACAGGAGTGGCACCCGGTGTGGTTTTCTGCTGCTGTAGCCCATCTGCTTCAAGGTTGGATGTGTTGTGCGTTCAGAGATGGTATTCTGCATACTTTGGATGTAACGAGTGGTTATTAGAGTTACTGTTGCCTTTCTATCATCTGGAACCAGTCTGCCCATTCTCCTTTGACATCAACAAGGCATTTTCCTCCACATAACTGCCGCTCACTGGATATTTTCTTTTTCTCACCATTCTCTGTAAACCTGAGAGATGGTTGTGTGTGAAAATCCCAGAAATACTCAGACCAGCCCGTCTGCCATCAACAACCATGCCACGTTCAAAGCCACTTAAATCCCCTTTCTTCCCCATTCTGATGCTCAGTGTGAACTTCAGCAAGTCCTCTTTACCACCTCTAGATGCCTAAATGCATTGAGTTGCTGCCATGTGATTGGTTGATTAATAAGTGGCTGTTAAGTGTATATACTGTATATCCAAGGTTTCATAATCTGACAACCAACTTATAATTTAATAAAATTAAAATTTGTTAGACATCAAACATGATATGGATCTCAAAGTAGCATGGGTGCGCAAAACGACGTACCCGTACGTCACTGCATCATCAGAGGGCAGCGGGTACACGCCCACCATGCGCCGCGGGGCCCGCGAACTCGATGTCCGCCGGCGGCCCGCGATCGTGGCTCGGAGAGGCAGAACGGGGCGATGCCTATGTAAACAGGGCATTTCCCTGTTCTGCCTAGCAACTTGACAGGGATCTACTGCTCCCAGTGATCTCTGTCATGTTCTAGTAAGCCCATCCCCCCTACAGTTAGAACACACCCAGGGAACACACTTAACCCTTTGATCGCCCCCTAGTGTTTAACCCCTTCCCTGCCAGTGACATTTGCACAGTAATCAGTGCATTTTTATAGCACTGGTCGCTGTATACATATAAATGCCAATGGTCCAAAAATAGTGTCAAAAGGGTCCGATCTGTCCACCGCAATGCCGCAGTCACGATAAAAATCGCAGATCGCCGCCATTACTAATAAAAAACAAAAAATTATAATAAAAATGCCATAAATCTATCCCCTATTTTGTAGACGCTATAACTTTTGTGCAAACCAATCAATATACGCTTATTGCGATTTTTTTTTTTTTTTTTACCAAAAATATGTAGAAGAATACATAAGTAAAGTAAAAGTAAAAACTATTGCTTTTTTTTTCAAAACTAATGCTCTTTTTTTGTTTATAGCGTAAAAAAAAAAAAATCCACAGAGGTGATCAAAAGAAAGCTCTATTTGTGGGAAAAAAAAGGACGTCAATTTTGTTTGGGTACAACTTCGCACGACCGCGCAATTGTCAGTTAAAGCGGCGCATTGCCGTATCGCAAAAAAAGGGCTTGGTCAGGAAGGGGTTAAATCCTTCCGGGTCTGAAGTGGTTAAGTACAATTCTCCTATGAGGTCTCCAATGTATTTTATTGGCCTTCCGTACCTTGTGATATAGGTGTGTTTGGTGTCTCACTGATTGGTGTCTTCTTATACATTCATGTAACCACTTGCTATGAAGGCAACTCTATTACAGAAGGAATTATGGAACAAGTGCCGATACTTTTTATTTTTAGTTACTCGCAGATACCAATTACTGATACCTACCGTAACTGTTTTGTTTTCCCTTCAGCTGTCAGCAAACATACAAATCATTGAAAAGTTATTTACTAATGAAATAAATCGATTTTTGTTTTTAATTTTGCGCTTTTTCAATGTGAAATGTGTAAATATATGTTAATATATATGTGCAAAAATATTCACTAACAAAGCAAACAAAAAAAAAAGTTTTAATTGTTTATCGTTTATAAAATAGACGTGAAAAAAAACAAACAAAAAAAAAACAAAACAGGAAAATAATAATTAAATGGAGGAGAGTAGGGAGTTAATTAAGGCTGATTATAGTAAATTAAGGGGTTAAAAAGAGGAACATTTGTTCATCCCTTTGATCTGCAGATGAAGAAACAGAAAGATACAAAAAGAAACAATGTTTCTTTTTATTTTAGTGTTTCAGTGGCTGAGCAATGTTGTTAATAAACATTGCCAGCTGCTTTTTTTTCACAGCTCGAATTACTGGACTTCTTTAACACTTTAGCTGTCAACAGGGGAGACCCGACTGACAGCTCAAAGAACCGAGCCTGAAAGTATCGGTTTCAGGTATCGGTGCATTTGCACGAGTACCGATACTTGTGCAAATACTTGGTATCGGCAGCGATACCAATACTAGTATCGGTGCAACCCTAGTTACAACCCTAAAACGGAAACAGAGTGACTGCAATGTGTGTATGGTAACACTGGGGGGAGACCTACTAGGATCAACCACAGGGTGGCAGCAGAGTGAAGGTAATATTGTGTGAATGGTAATGCAGAGGGAATAATACCAGTTTCAAACTTGACAGTAATATAGTGTGTATGGAAAAACAGGGGGAGTCCTACAAGGACCAACTACATGGGGATAGCAAAGTAACAATAATATTGTATGCAGAGGCGGACTGACCATTGAGCCACTCGGGCACTGCCTAAGGGCCCTGGGCCACTAGGGGGCCCCATCAGGGTTGCCAGCCTCAGTAAAACCAGGGACAGTATGTATAAATCTGTGTTTTTTTTTACATCTGTCTGTGTATACTGTGTGTATATGTATGTGTATACTGTGTGATTGTATACTGTGTGTGTGTGTATACTGTGTGGCCCCATAATCTCTGATTGCCTGGGGGCCCCATAATCTCCTATAGCCCGGGGGCCCCATAAGTTTTCAGCCCGCCCCTGATTGTGTGTATGGTAACAGTGGAGGAGTCCCAAAAGGATAAACCACAAGTCAGCAGCAGAGTGATCGTAATATTGTGAGCATAGTAACACTGGGGGAGTCCTACCAAGATCAACCACAAGGTGACAGCAGAGTAATAGTATTATTTTTTGTATGGTAACACAAAGGCAATAATACTAGTTACAACCACAAAGTGGCAGCAGAGTGATGTTGTGTGTATAGTTATGTGGGGGAGTCCTATTAGGATCAACCACAAGATGGCAGCAGATTAACCGCAATATTCTACGTGTAGAAAACCATTGCAAGCACTACCAGGATCAACCAGCAGCTGGCAGCATAGTAACTGTATAGCATACAGTCTATGTCCAGTCCACAGTGATTTTATAAATAATGCTAATAAATAGTAAATAAAGACCTAAAACCTTATCTTAAATTTTGAATCAGTACTCTTTTGTTGCTGTATTATACCCCAAAACTTAAACACATTTGACATTTCTAATTTTCAAATTCTAAGTAATATGCATATAGTAACACGGGAGTCTTACCGCGACCAACCAAAAGGTGGCAGCAGGGGAAGTCACATGGGGAGTCCAGATCCACAGGGGGAGACACACCAGATCCAACCAAAGGTGGCAGCAGAGTATGGGTAATATTATGTGTAAAGTAGCACATATGAGTCATACCAGATCCAACCACAAGGTGACAGCATAGTGACAGTAATATTATGTGTATAGTAACACAGGGGAAGTCATACCAGGATCAACAACAAGGAGACATGAGAGTGTTGGTAAAATTATGTGTAAAGTAAAAGTGGGGAGTCATACCAGGTCCAACCACACAGTGGCGGCAGAGTATCGGTAATATTATGTGTATAGTAACACAGGGAAAGTCATACCAGGATCAGCGATAAGGCAAAGTGTGGGTAATATAATGTGCATAATAACACTGGGGGAGTCATATCAGGATCAACCACAAGGCGGCAGGAGAGTGTCAGTAATATTATGTGTATAATAACACAGGGGTGTTATTATGTGAAATGTGGTGTCAGATGGGGTGTCAGATGTGGTGTTAAAAGTGGTGTCAGAAGTGATGTCAGATGTGGTGTCAGAGAAAGGAGAAAAACCCCAGCAAAGCATGATCCAATTTGCTCCAACAGGGGGAAAAAAATCCTTCCTTCCCTGGATCAACTTTACCTATAAATGTTAGTACCCAGTTATATTGTGTACATTAAGGAAAGAATCCAGTCCTTTTTTAAAGTAATCTACTGATCTGGCCAGAACCACCTCTGGAGGGAGTCTATTCCACATATTCACAGCTCTTACTGTGAAGAAACCTTTCCCTATTTGGAGATGAAATCTCTTTTCCTCTAGACGTAAAGAGTGCCCCCTTGTCCTCTGTGATGACCTTAAAGTGAATAACTCAACACCAAGTTCACTATATGGACCCCTTATATATTTGTACATGTTGATCATATCCCCCCTTAATCTCCTCTTCTCAAGAGAGAATAAATTCAGTTCCTCTAATCTTTCCTCATAGCTGAGCTCCTCCATGCCTCTTATCAGTTTGGTTGCTCTTCTCTGCACTTTCTCCAGTTCCCCGATATCCTTTTTGAGAACTGGAGTCCAAAACTGAACTGCATATTCCAGATGAGGTCTTACTAATGATTTGTACAGATGATGTCTCTCTCTCTGGAGTCCATACCTCTCTTATACAAGAAAAGACTGCATGCTATTATTAAGCCTATGATCTACCAAAACCCCCAGATCCTTCTCCACTATGGATGCCCCTAGTTGTACTCCCGCTAGTATGTATGATGCATGCAAATTCTTAGCCCCCAAGTGCATAACTTTACATTTATCAACACTGAACCCCATTTGCCAGATAGTTCCCCAATTAGAAAGTGCATTGATGTTGGCTTGTATGTTGGAGACATCCTGTAAGATCGATAATCCACTGCATATCTTGGGGTCATTTGCAAAGACTGGTACTTTTAATCCCAGACCCTATATCATTTATAAAGGTATTAAAAAGTAAGGGTCCCAACACTGAACACTGGGGTACACCACTGATAACCTTAGACCATTCAGAGTAAGAATCATTAACCACTACTCTCTGAATTAGTTTTTTTAACCAGTTTTCTATCCATTTCCAAACTGATCTTTCCAAGTCTGTAGACTTTACCTTACACATTAACCGTGTGTGGGGAACTGTGTCAATCGCTTTTGCAAAATCCAAGTATACCACGTCCACCGCCTCCCCTCTGTCCAAGTACCATGTCCACAGCCACCCCTCTGTCTAAGGTTTTACTTACCTCCTCATAAAAAGAAATCAGGTTTATTTGACAACTTCTGTATTTCATATAGCCATGTGGTCTGTTGCCTAAAATATTTTTTTCCAGCAAGAACTCATCTATGTGGTCTTTTGTTAAACTCTCCAGTTTCTTCCTGACTATAGAAGTTAAACTAACCGGTCTATAGTTACTTGGTAAAGACTTTTATCCGTTTTTAAATATGGGCACCACATTGGCCCTATGCCAATCCAGTGGTACTATGCCAGTCTTTAAAGAGTCCCTAACGAGTACCTCTTCCTCCCCCTGTCCACAGCTCACCTCTTCCTTTCCTGTCCACTTCCTCCCCTTGTCCACAGCTCACCCCTTCTTCCTACATCCACAGCTCACCTCTTCTTCCTTCTCCAAAGCTCACCTCTTCCCCATTGTGCACAGCTCACCTCTTCTCCCCCGTCCACAGCTCACCTATTCTCCCTTCCCCACAGCTCACCTCTTCTCCCTTCTCCACAGCTCACCTCTTCATTCCCCTGTCTACACCTCACTTCTTCCTCCCCCTGTCCACAGCTCACCTCTTCCTTTCCTGTCCACTTCCTCCCCTTGTCCGCAGCTCACCCCTTCTTCCTACATCCACAGCTCACCTCTTCCTTTCCTGTCCACTTCCTCCCCCTGTCCACAGCTCACCCCTTCTTCCTACATCCACAGCTCATCTCGTCTCCCCCACCCACAGCTCACCTCTTCTCCCTTCTCCAAAGCTCACCTCTTCCCCATTGTGCACAGCTCACCTCTTCGCCCCCGTCCACAGCTCACATCTTCTCCCTTCTCCACAGCTCACCTCTTCCTTCCCCTGTCCACAGCTCACCTCTTCCTCTCCCTGTCCACAACTCACCTCTTCTACCCCATCCACAGCTCAGCCCTTCTCTCCCATCCACAGCTCACTTCTTCCTCCCCCATTCACAACTCACCACTTCTCCCTTGTCCACAGGTCACCTCTTCTTACCCCAAGCACAACTCACCACAGCTTATCTCTGCACCTCCATCCACACCTTATCTCTACCCCCCTACCACATTTCAAGAAGTAAGACAAAATCCCTCCAAAAGTAGGGAATTCCTGGTTGTCACCAGGGTCATCAGAACTCCAACCCACTGTGCACTATGCTCCCTCCCCCCATCCCTGGAGGCTATGTTACTATTTTGTCCCTTCGGAACTGCAGTTAAGCTGCTTGGGCTGGCCAAACATTGCTTTAATTTTGTCCAATTCCTGCTGAATCCACCAAAATTTAAGCCGTGACAGCATACTTCTGGTCTACAAAAGTAAGCACATTGCCACCTGTAGCACTGTGCTATAATGAAAGTGTGTTGGGAATGTTCTGATTCTGATTCTGAAGTTGCATTGGAGTGCCATCAATGCACCAATGAGCGTAACCACACCACAAAGCACCATATAGGGCGTACACACGGTTGGACTTTGTTCGGACATTCCGACAACAAAATCCTAGGATTTTTTCCGACGGATGTTGGCTCAAACTTGTCTTGCATACACACGGTCACACAAAGTTGTCGGAAAATCCGATCGTTCTGAACGCGGTGACGTAAAACACGTACGTCGGGACTCTAAACGGGGCAGTGGCCAATAGCTTTCATCTCTTTATTTATTCTGAGCATGCGTGGCACTTTGTCCGTCGGATTTGTGTACACACGATCGGATCGGATTTTGTTGTCGGAAAATTTTATCTCCTGCTCTCCAACTTTGTGTGTCGGAAAATCCGATGGAAAAATGTCCGATGGAGCCCACACACGGTCGGAATTTCCGACAACAAGGTCCGATCGGACATTTTCCATCGGAAAATCCGACCGTGTGTACAGGGCATTAGACTTTAAAGGTAAGAAAGTCTACAATCTGTCTTTAGGCTCTGTATACTCCAGGACTCTAAAATCTGACTACATTCCTCTATGAACAGGGTGGCAGCAGGTATTCAATAAGCCATCAGCAATTTATTGAAACAAGCACACTTTTTATTTTATCTCTTATTTGAATTTCGAAGCAGTTTCAATCGAATGAAAAGAGATATGCTATAAATTGCACAGATGGCATGTTCCCTGTTTCAATTTCAATGTGACCTTTCTGTAATTCATCAGCCCCTGTGTGGGATTACC
Source organism: Lithobates septentrionalis (assembly GCA_037952835.1). NCBI lineage: Eukaryota > Metazoa > Chordata > Amphibia > Anura > Ranidae > Lithobates > Lithobates septentrionalis. The sequence goes on along the minus strand of JBBDGP010004240.1, from coordinate 5,996 downwards.
AGCTCCATCTGCTGTGAAGCTTGGTCAAAGCCATAACATCCTCCCATGTCACTGTCACTTTATTTTCTAGCTAAAGCTCTGTACCTTTAATTCTTTCTGTGGGTAGGACGGAGGCCACATGACTAGAGAGTCCTAGCTGGAACGTATAACGTTGGAACCTTCCCGAAAGCTGCTGAAGCTCTATACAATCTGTAAACAAAAGAGAGAGAGACTCAAAAATGAATGATCCAAAGAGAGGTGAGATAGATCATTGCTTGAATTGATGCAAAGGAAATTTTCATTTGGGGAATTGCAGACGTGTTCACAACCTTGGAATGCGTTTAATCCATCCAGAGCTGCAACAATGTAACAAGGATCAGATATCTGCACACTGTATTTAAAACATTTGAGATCTCGGAGTGTGCGTGTGGACGGCTTCTTTCGAAAAGGTGAGCTGGACAAGAGGAGCTCTTGTGACTCTTTCCATATATTATTCTACACGTTGAGTTCAACAAAAATAGAACAAATCCTCAGTTTAATTTTTCTTCCTGCTGGCTACAATGGCATCTGCTGATCTAATAGACGAGCTACGCTGCTCCATCTGCTTGAACATTTATACGGATCCGGTAACGCTGAGATGTGGGCACAACTTCTGCCGGGTCTGTATTGACTGTTTGCTGGATACTCAGGAGGCGTCTGGACTTTATACCTGTCCGGAGTGCAGAGAGAGATTCCAGGAACGGCCCGTGCTGTCTAGTGCTAGAACTCTACGGAACATAGCGGAGAAGTTCCTCATTTCTCAGCCCGTTCCGGAAGATACAGGAATCTATTGTACCTACTGTTTAGAATCTCCTGTACCGGCTATAAAATCTTGCCTGCACTGTGAAAGTTCTCTGTGTGGCAACCATTTGAGAGTCCATGTCAAGTCACCAGAACACGTCTTATCCAATCCCACCAACTCCCCGGGGAACAGAAAATGCTCAATGCATAAAAAGATTGTGGAGTATTACTGCACCAAGGAAAGGGTTTGTATCTGTGTATACTGTATTGCCGTTGGAATACATAAAGGACACCAGGTGGAGTCACTGGATGGAGCCTTTGAGAAGAAGAAGGAGAAGCTGAGGAAAGATCTGGAGATGATGGCCTTAAAGAAAGCATGGGCTGAGAAGCAAGTCCAGAGTCTGGAGGAACGCAAGACAGACATACAAGAAAAAGCAGCCGGTGTAACAGAGAGAGTCACTGCCCTGTTCAAAGATGTCCAGAGAGAGCTGGAAGAACTTGAAACGAGAGTCCTGAGTGAGATTTCCATGCAGACAGAGAAGATCTCACAATTTGTCACCAATCTGATTCAACAGCTGGAGATACAAAAGGAAGAGTTGTCCAGGAAGATGAGTCACGTTGAGGAATTGTGTAAAACCACCGACCCAATAACCGTCCTGAAGGATCCAAAGTCAGTTGGAGAGGACATCTGTCATACCGAGCAGGAAGATAATATGGAGACAATGATTCCGAGTGAAGGCGATTTCCACGAGGATCTCATCAAAGACAGATTGCACAAATTATTTGACCTAATAAAAGATATTCCCATCTGTATACAACAACCAGAAGGTGTTTTACTCGATGAGGAAACAGCTGCTAATGATATAAAGATTTCAAGGGATTTAAAAACTGCATCTTTAGTAGCAGTAAAACTAAATCGTCCAGAATCTCCCAAAAGATTTAAATACTATCAGGTTCTAAGCAAGAGAAGTTTTTCTTCAGGGAGGCACTGCTGGGAGGTGGACACCAGTTATTCAAGTAGCTGGAGAGTTGGATTGTGTTATCCCAGTATGGACAGGAAATCGTATATTGGGGACAATAAGGATTCCTGGTGTTTGCAAAGGTGTAACCATGATGAGTATAATAAGGTGCATGAATGTAAACGTATTCCATTCCAATACAAGCCTACCAGCGATAAATTCAGAATCTATCTGGATTATGAGGCCGGGCGGATCTCCTTTTATGAGCTGAGCGACCCCACCAGACACCTCCACACCTTCACCACCACCTTCACCGAGCCCCTCCATGCCGCAATTTCTGTTTGGAAAGGATCAATAACCATTATAACCTAGGGATATATTTTACTGAATGTCTCATTTTGTCCAGTTCGTGCAATTTGGAATTAGTTTGAGTTAATGTCTGGTGGATGCTAAAGAACTGAGCTCCAGGTATGATCTTTGTTTCATACTTGCACTGGTCCAGCTTGGACCAATGTAGGTATACATATCTCATACTAGATGGGGCCGCTTGCTCGGCATTGCCTCCATTTTCAGAATGCCTTAGCTTTTTGACTGAATACAAGGACAGGGTGAAGATCATACATGGAGTTCAGCTTAAAAACTGAAGTCTAGGCATGTTTTTTTTTTTTGGATAGTTGCATCAGTCTAACTTGGACCAATGTAAGCATGCATATACCATACCTGGCTGATCCCTGTGGGAACAGATAGTCACTGTAGTAGCTGCCGCTATTATAGCAATCTCCACTAGCTTTTGGGTTTGTGCCATTCACAGGATGCTTTGCTTTGCAAAGCATTCTCTGATTGGATGAGATGGAGATTGTGATCTCAGCTCCCCGCTTCTCCAACTTGTCCAATCAGAGAACACTTTGCATCCATTGAGAAAATGTGTTCTTTGAATTGCACCCATACCAAGCAACCAACCCCATGTGTTCACTATGCAACAGGGCAGCCGCTTAGCATGGGCCATGGGATCTATCAGGGATCATTGTAGTAGCAGCAGATACTACAGTGATGATCTACTTCCACAGGTATCGGACAAATATGGTACATGCATACTTACATTGGCCCATGCTGAACCAATGTAACTATGCAAAAATAAAGCCATACCTAAGCTCTAGCTTTAAAGCCCATAATGGTATTTTATTTTTTATCAAACTCTGGTGGTGAAATCTTGCACTGCTGTTCTCAGGTCTGCCCCATTACAAGGGGTATCATTCTGTCATAAGTGTCCAATGTACCCTTTATATGGGGATTACAACGGGAGCAGCAGGGCACCCATTTTGTTTCAGGAAGAATGAGACCAAGGCAGATGGGAACAAACCAAAAATATCTCAGCCCTAAGTCCTCAATTTAGGAAGATTCAATACATCCTAGTTGAGAAAGTGTATAGAAAGCTCTATACTATGGTTTTGTATACATAGAGCAGGTATGCTGCTAACTGTAAGAAGAAGAGCACGCTGACCACCAATGTAATGGGCAAAGGGCATACTGACTACCAATGTAAGGAGCATACTCACTAGGGTTGCCAACTTTTCTTCAAGCCAAACCCCAACACTTGGTGCATGGGAATTTTTGTGTATATTCTGTAGGATTGTAAAAGACCTGGGACACCTTTGGGTGCCCCAAGGAGAGTAGTAATGCAGCGCATGTATCTCGTTGCGGTGAACGGTAGGTGTGGTCAAAGTGCATTAATGGTGGGAGGGGCTTAAAGGGGCATGGTTAAATATAACAAAAGCATTCTTGTACCCATAAAATATGCTTAGATTGCTGTGCCACAAGTAAGACTCATATAAACCTCAGCACAACCATATAAAAAATAAATTACAAATTACATATGAATTTACATTCACTGAAAATAGTCAGAGAGCTTTTTATCTGAGCCCACTTTAAAAAAAAGACCATCTTTAAAATAGTCAGGGGCTGCTTAGCAACCAGCAACTGTTAAAACAATGAACACTTCGTGAGAAGTATGTAATGTAATGTACAAAATATAGTGTATATAGTGCAGGAGTATGTCATGTACAATATTGTGTCTATAGTGAAGGAGTGTGTAATGTACAATATAGTGTATATAGTGCAGGACTATGTAATTTACAATATAGTGTATATAGTGCAAGAGTATGTAATGTACAATATTGTGTCTATAGTGCAGGAGTGTGTAATGTGTAGTATAGTGTCTATAGTGCAGGAGTATGTAATGTACAATATAGTGTATATAAGACAGGAGTATGTAATGCACAATATAGTGCATACAGTGCAGGAGTGTGTAATGTACAATATAGTGTATATAGTGCAGGAGTTTGTAATGTACAATATAGTGTATATGGTCCAAGAGTATGTAATGTACAATATTGTGTCTATAATGCAGGAGTGTGTAATGTGAAGTACAGTGTCTATAGTGCAGGAGTATGTGATGTACAATATAGTGTATATAGTGCAGGAGTGTGTAATGTACAATATAGTGCAGAAGTGTGTAATGTACAATATAGTGCAGGAGTTTGTAATGTACAATATAGTGCAGAAGTGTGTAATGTACAATATAGTGTAGATAGTGCTGGAGTATGTTAAAGTGGAGTTCCAGCCATTTCCGTGTTTATTAAAAGTCAGTTGCTACAAAAAGTGTAGTTGCTGACTTTTATTAAACACACACTTACCTGTCCCACGATCCAGTGATGCAGCTGCCCGAAGCCTCGGTTCGGCATCACTAGTGTGGGCACCCGCCTGTGACAGCTTGCGGCTTCACAGCCGGGTGCGCACTACGCATGCGCAAGTCATGCTGCGCATCCTGAATGGGCCGGGCAATCTTCTGGGACCTGTGACATGTCCCAGAAGATTGCAGGGAGGGAGGGGGGAGAGGAGAACTTCCACTTGAATCACCTAGGCGGCAATAGCGGAAGTGAGAGCTAGGTACCTGTCAAAACTAGGTAAACGCCCCCCCCCCCCAACAAAAAAAAAATGACATGCCAAATGTGGTATGTCAGGGGGTCAGGAGTCATTAAGTGGAAGTGGGTGAAACTCCGCTTTAATTTGACGATAGACAGTTAGTTTTTTCTTGTTCTTCTATCTACACAAATTAGATGGATGGAGGAATCCCTTCCTCCAAAACATTATCCCCCAGTATAGCCCCCCAGGTCAGTCTGTCCCCAATACAATCCCCCCTCCCCCAGGTCAGTCTGTCCCCAATTCCGCAATACAACCCCCCCTCCCCCAGGTCAGTCTGTCCCCAATTCCCCAATACAACCCCCCCTCCCCCAGGTCAGTCTGTCCCCAATACAACCCCCCCTCCCCCAGGTCAGTCTGTCCCCAGTAAAATCCCACAAAAGTCATTCTGTCCATCAGTACATTAATCCACCAGCTCACTCTGTCCCCAGTACAACCCTCTCCCACTAGGTCAGTCAGTCTGTCCCCCAGTACAACTCCCAGGTCAGTCAGATTGACCTGGGAGGACATTGTACTGGGGACAGACTGAGCTGGTGGATCAATGTACTGGGGGACAGGGGGACAGACTGACTTGGGGGGGGGGGGGTAGTGTACTGGGGGACCCGCAGTACAAACTTCCCCCATCAGTCTGCGACCCATAGAAACCAATTACGATCTCAGCCATACTCTCATGCAAATATCTAGTGGTAATTTAGCGCAACTACAACTTGTAATGTCTGAACCTGCATTAGTTGGTTTAGTCCTTAGCTAGACCTCTCCCTTCTTTTTGTTCCCTCAGAGTTATTTTCCAGCTTCCATAGTGGGCACAAGGTGTAGAAGACCGTTGCCCATTTACACTTTGATATAACCAGTTAACATACAATTTTGCACAACTGTAGGAAGCCAGATCCCATACACCCACATCAGCTAACCTCAGAGCACAATCTCTTAGATCCTCTCGTTCCAGGAGGTCATCATTACGTGATAAGCTTATGGAGGCCCACACAAATGCAGGAGCAACTAAAGTGGCAAAATCCTTTGCTAAAAAGAAGCAGAAGCGGAAGGTCAGATGGACGCAAAAGAGGCAGAGGTGAAAGCTCAAAGATTCTCCAAATGGAAAAGGAGCTGCCCTAGCAAAGTATCTTTGCAGAACAAGAAGATTCCATAAAGCACACTAAGGACTATTGTAAAAACACACACAGAAGGGTGCAAACACCTTGTGCATTACCACCATACAACTTTATTAAATCCAAAAAAAGATTGCATACTCACAAACATAAAGAACAGGCGTAGGTATCACATATCAACTCCAGCCCTAGG
>JBBDGP010004239.1:0-89265 GCA_037952835.1 Lithobates septentrionalis | reverse complement strand
GGGGTACACTGAGGATGGGGTGGTATGGAGGGTGTAGGGGGTACACTGAGGATGGGGTGGTATGGAGGGTGTAGGGGGTACACTGGGGATGGGGTGGTATGGAGGGTGTAGGGGGTACACTGAGGGGTGGTGTGTAGGGGGTACACTGATGGGGTGGTATGGAGGGTGTAGGGGGTACACTGAGGATGGGGTGGTATGGAGGGTGTAGGGGGTACACTGAGGATGGGGCGGTATGGAGGGTGTAGGGGGTACACCGGGGATGTGGCGTATGGAGGGTGTAGAGGGGTACACTGAGGATGGGGTGGTATGGAGGGTGTAGGGGGTACACTGAGGATGGGGCGGTATGGAGGGTGTAGGGGGTACACTGAGGATGGGGTGGTATGGAGGGTGTAGGGGGTACACTGAGGATGGGGTGGTATGGAGGGTGTAGGGGGTACACTGAGGATGGGGTGGTATGGAGGGTGTAGGGGGTACACTGAGGATGGGGTGGTATGGAGGGTGTAGGGGGTACACTGAGGATGGGGTGGTGTGTAGGGGGTACACTGGGGATGGGGTGGTATGGAGGGTGTAGGGGGTACACTGAGGATGGGGCGGTATGGAGGGTGTAGGGGGTACACTGAGGATGGGGCGGTATGGAGGGTGTAGGCGGTACACTGAGGATGGGACGGTATGAAGGGTGTAGGGAGTACACTGAGGATGGGGCGGTATGGAGGGTGTAGAGGGTACACTGAGGATGGGGCGGTATGGAGGGTGTAGGGGATACACTGAGGATGGGACGGTATGGAGGGTGTAGGGGATACACTGAGGATGGGGCGGTATGGAGGGTGTAGGGGGATACACTGAGGATGGGACGGTATGGAGGGTGTAGGGGATACACTGAGGATGGGGCGGTATGGAGGGTGTAGGGGGTACACTGAGGATGGGACGGTATGGAGGGTGTAGGGGATACACTGAGGATGGGGCGGTATGGAGGTTGTAGGGGGTACACTGATGATGGGGTGGTATGGAGGGTGTAGGGGGTACACTGGGGATGGGGTGGTATGGAGGGTGTAGGGGGTACACTGAGGATGGGGTGGTATGGAGGGTGTAGGGAGTACACTGAGGATGGGGCGGTATGGAGGGTGTAGGGGGTACACTGAGGATGGGGCGGTATGGAGGGTGTAGGGGGATACACTGAGGATGGGACGGTATGGGGGGTGTAGGGGATACACCGGGGATGTGGCGGTATGGAGGGTGTAGAGGGGTACACTGAGGATGGGGTGGTATGGAGGGTTTAGGGGGTACACTGAGGATGGGGCGGTATGGAGGGTTTAGGGGGTACACTGAGGATGGGGCGGTATGGAGGGTGTAGGGATACACTGAGGATGGGGCGGTATGGAGGGTTTAGGGGTACACTGAGGATGGGACGGTATGGAGGGTGTAGGGGATACACTGAGGATGGGGCGGTATGGAGGTTGTAGGGGGTACACTGATGATGGGGTGGTATGGAGGGTGTAGGGGGTACACTGAGGATGGCGTGGTATGGAGAGTATAGGGGGTACACTGAGGATGGGGAGGTATGGAGGGTGTAGGGGGTACCCTGAGGATGGGGTGGTATAGAGGGTGTAGGGGGTACACTGAGGATGAGGCGGTATGGAGGGTGTAGGGGGTACACTGAGGATGGGGTGGTATGGAGAGTATAGGGGGTACACTGAGGATGGGGCGGTATGGAGGGTGTAGGGGGTACACTGAGGATGGGGCGGTATGGAGGGTTTAGGGGGTACACTGAGGATGGGGCGGTATGGAGGGTGTAGGGGGGTACACTGAGGATGGGGCGGTATGGAGGGTGTAGGGGGTACACTGAGGATGGGGTGGTATGGAGGGTGTAGGGGTACACTGGGGATGGGGTGGTATGGAGGGTGTAGGGGGTACACTGAGGATGGGGTGGTATGGAGGGTGTAGGGGGTACACTGAGGATGGGGCGGTATGGAGGGTGTAGGGGGTACACTGAGGATGGGGTGGTAGGGTGTAGGGGGTACACTGAGGATGGGGAGGTATGGAGGGTGTAGGGGGTACACTGAGGATGGGGCGGTATGGAGGGTGTAGGGGGTACACTGAGGATGGGGAGCTATGGAGGGTGTAGGGGGGTACACTGAGGATAGGGAGGTATGGAGGGTGTAGGGGGTACACAGACGATGGGGCGGTATGGAGGGTGTAGAGGGTACACTGAGGATGGGGCGGTATGGAGGGTGTAGGGAGTACACTGAGGATGGGGCGGTATGGAGAGTGTAGGGGGTACACTGAGGATGGGACGGTATGGAGGGTGTAGGGGGTACACTGAGGATGGGGTGGTATGGCGGGTGTAGGGGGTACACTGAGGATGGGGTGGTGTGTAGGGGGTACACTGAGGATGGGGTGGTATGGAGGGTGTAGGGGGTACACTGAGGATGGGGCGGTATGGAGGGTGTAGGGGGTACACTGAGGATGGGGTGCTATGGAGGATGGGGCGGTATGGAGGGTGTAGGGGGTACACTGTGGATGGGGTGCTATGGAGGATGGGGCGGTATGGAGGGTGTAGGGGGTACACTGAGGATTGGGCGGTATGGAGGGTGTAAGGGGTACACTGAGGATGGGGTGGTATGGAGGGTGTAGGGGGTACACTGAGGATGGGGTGGTATGGAGGGTGTAGGGGGTACACTGAGGATGGGGCGGTATGGAGGGTGTAGGGGGTACACTGAGGATGGGGTGGTAGGGTGTAGGGGTACACTGAGGATGGGGAGGTATGGAGGGTGTAGGGGGTACACTGAGGATGGGGCGGTATGGAGGGTGTAGGGGGTACACTGAGGATGGGGAGCTATGGAGGGTGTAGGGGGGTACACTGAGGATAGGGAGGTATGGAGGGTGTAGGGGGTACACAGACGATGGGGCGGTATGGAGGGTGTAGAGGGTACACTGAGGATGGGGCGGTATGGAGGGTGTAGGGAGTACACTGAGGATGGGGTGGTATGGAGGGTGTAGGGGGTACACTGAGGATGGGGTGGTATGGAGGGTGTAGGGGGTACACTGAGGATGGGGTGGTATGGAGGGTGTAGGGGGTACACTGAGGAGGGGGCGGTATGGAGGGTGTAGGGGGTACACTGAGGATGGGGCGGTATGGAGAGTGTAGGGGGTACACTGAGGATGGGACGGTATGGAGGGTGTAGGGGGTACACTGAGGATGGGGTGGTATGGCGGGTGTAGGGGGTACACTGAGGATGGGGTGGTGTGTAGGGGGTACACTGAGGATGGGGTGGTATGGAGGGTGTAGGGGGTACACTGAGGATGGGGCGGTATGGAGGGTGTAGGGGGTACACTGAGGATGGGGTGCTATGGAGGATGGGGCGGTATGGAGGGTGTAGGGGGTACACTGTGGATGGGGTGCTATGGAGGATGGGGCGGTATGGAGGGTGTAGGGGGTACACTGAGGATTGGGCGGTATGGAGGGTGTAAGGGGTACACTGAGGATGGGGTGGTATGGAGGGTGTAGGGGGTACACTGAGGATGGGGTGGTATGGAGGGTGTAGGGGGTACACTGAGGATGGGGTGGTATGGAAGGTGTAGGGGGTACACTGAGGATGGGGTGGTATGGAGGGTGTAGGGGGTACACTGATGATGGGGTGGTATGGAGGGTGTAGGGGGTACACTGATGATGGGGTGGTATGGAGGGTGTAGGGGTACACTGAGGATGGGGTGGTATGGAGGGTGTAGGGGGTACACTGAGAATGGGGTGGTATGGAGGGTGTAGGGGTACACTGAGGATGGGGTGGTATGGAGGGTGTAGGGGGTACACTGAGAATGGGGTGGTATGGAGGGTGTAGGGGGTACACTGAGGATGGGGTGGTATGGAGGGTGTAGGGGGTACACTGAGGATGGGGTGGTATGGAGGGTGTAGGGGGTACACTGATGGGGTGGTATGGAGGGTGTAGGGGGTACACTGAGGATGGGGTGGTATGGAGGGTGTAGGGGGTACACTGAGGATGGGGTGGTATGGAGGGTGTAGGGGGTACACTGAGGATGGGGTGGTATGGAGGGTGTAGGGGGTACACTGAGGATGGGGTGGTATGGAGGGTGTAGGGGGTACACTGAGGATGGGGTGGTATGGAGGGTGTAGGGGGTACACTGAGGATGGGGTGGTATGGAGGGTGTAGGGGGTACACTGAGGATGGGGTGGTATGGAGGGTGTAGGGGGTACACTGAGGATGGGGTGGTATGGAGCGTGTAGGGGGTACACTGAGAATGGGGTGGTATGGAGGGTGTAGGGGGTACACTGAGGATGGGGTGGTATGGAGGGTGTAGGGGGTACACTGAGGATGGGGTGGTATGGAGCGTGTAGGGGGTACACTGAGGATGGGGTGGTATGGAGCGTGTAGGGGGTACACTGAGGATGGGGTGGTATGGAGGGTGTAGGGGGTACACTGATGATGGGGTGGTATGGAGGGTGTAGGGGGTACACTGATGATGGGGTGGTATGGAGGGTGTAGGGGGTACACTGATGATGGGGTGGTATGGAGGGTGTAGGGGGTACACTGAGGATGGGGTGGTATGGAGGGTGTAGGGGGTACACTGATGATGGGGTGGTATGGAGGGTGTAGGGGGTACACTGAGGATGGGGTGGTATGGAGGGTGTAGGGGGTACACTGAGGATGGGGTGGTATGGAGGGTGTAGGGGGTACCCTGAGGATGGGGTGGTATGGAGGGTGTAGGGGGTACCCTGAGGATGGGGTGGTATGGAGGGTGTAGGGGGTACACTGAGGATGGGGTGGTATGGAGGGTGTAGGGGGTACCCTGAGGATGGGGTGGTATGGAGGGTGTAGGGGTACCCTGAGGATGGGGTGGTATGGAGGGTGTAGGGGGTACCCTGAGGATGGGGTGGTATGGAGGGTGTAGGGGGTACACTGAGGATGGGGTGGTATGGAGGGTGTAGGGGGTACCCTGAGGATGGGGTGGTATGGAGGGTGTAGGGGGTACCCTGAGGATGGGGTGGTATGGAGGGTGTAGGGGGTACCCTGAGGATGGGGTGGTATGGAGGGTGTAGGGGGTACACCAAGATCAGGTTTCACAAAAGTACAGAATTCCATGTAGAGGGAATAAAGTCAGGAGGAGCAGTGAAGGTAATCTGCATGTAGTGAGTACAGGCTATGCTGAGGATGTGCAGAGGTCTATAGTATACACTGAGCATGGCAGAGAGGATACACGGTTTGCCGAGTATGTAGTAGTTGAGTACAGGGTACACTGAGGATGGGGTGGTATAGAGGGTGTAGGGGGTACACTGATGATGGGGTGGTATGGAGGGTGTAGGGGGTACACTGAGGATGGCGTGGTATGGAGAGTATAGGGGGTACACTGAGGATGGGGAGGTATGGAGGGTGTAGGGGGTACCCTGAGGATGGGGTGGTATAGAGGGTGTAGGGGGTACACTGAGGATGAGGCGGTATGGAGGGTGTAGGGGGTACACTGAGGATGGGGTGGTATGGAGAGTATAGGGGGTACACTGAGGATGGGGTGGTATGGAGGGTGTAGGGGGTACACTGAGGATGGGGCGGTATGGAGGGTGTAGGGGGTACACTGAGGATGGGGCGGTATGGAGGGTGTAGGGGGTACACTGAGGATGGGGCGGTATGGAGGGTGTAGGGGGTACACTGAGGATGGGGCGGTATGGAGGGTGTAGGGGGGTACACTGAGGATGGGGCGGTATGGAGGGTGTAGGGGGTACACTGAGGATGGGGTGGTATGGAGGGTGTAGGGGGTACACTGGGGATGGGGTGGTATGGAGGGTGTAGGGGGTACACTGAGGATGGGGTGGTATGGAGGGTGTAGGGGGTACACTGAGGATGGGGCGGTATGGAGGGTGTAGGGGGTACACTGAGGATGGGGTGGTAGGGTGTAGGGGGTACACTGAGGATGGGGAGGTATGGAGGGTGTAGGGGGTACACTGAGGATGGGGCGGTATGGAGGGTGTAGGGGGTACACTGAGGATGGGGAGCTATGGAGGGTGTAGGGGGGTACACTGAGGATGGGGCGGTATGGAGAGTGTAGGGGGTACACTGAGGATGGGACGGTATGGAGGGTGTAGGGGGTACACTGAGGATGGGGTGGTATGGCGGGTGTAGGGGGTACACTGAGGATGGGGTGGTGTGTAGGGGGTACACTGAGGATGGGGTGGTATGGAGGGTGTAGGGGGTACACTGAGGATGGGGCGGTATGGAGGGTGTAGGGGTACACTGAGGATGGGGTGCTATGGAGGATGGGGCGGTATGGAGGGTGTAGGGGGTACACTGTGGATGGGGTGCTATGGAGGATGGGGCGGTATGGAGGGTGTAGGGGGTACACTGAGGATTGGGCGGTATGGAGGGTGTAAGGGGTACACTGAGGATGGGGTGGTATGGAGGGTGTAGGGGGTACACTGAGGATGGGGTGGTATGGAGGGTGTAGGGGGTACACTGAGAATGGGGGTGGTATGAAGGGTGTAGGGGGTACACTGAGGATGGGGTGGTATGGAAGGTGTAGGGGGTACACTGAGGATGGGGTGGTATGGAGGGTGTAGGGGGTACACTGATGATGGGGTGGTATGGAGGGTGTAGGGGGTACACTGATGATGGGGTGGTATGGAGGGTGTAGGGGGTACACTGAGGATGGGGTGGTATGGAGGGTGTAGGGGGTACACTGAGAATGGGGTGGTATGGAGGGTGTAGGGGGTACACTGAGGATGGGGTGGTATGGAGGGTGTAGGGGGTACACTGAGAATGGGGTGGTATGGAGGGTGTAGGGGGTACACTGAGTTTGGGGTGGTATGGAGGGTGTAGGGGGTACACTGAGGATGGGGTGGTATGGAGGGTGTAGGGGGTACACTGATGATGGGGTGGTATGGAGGGTGTAGGCGGTACACTGAGGATGGGGTGGTATGGAGGGTGTAGGGGGTACACTGAGGATGGGGTGGTATGGAGGGTGTAGGGGGTACACTGAGGATGGGGTGGTATGGAGGGTGTAGGGGGTACACTGAGGATGGGGTGGTATGGAGGGTGTAGGGGGTACACTGAGGATGGGGTGGTATGGAGGGTGTAGGGGGTACACTGAGGATGGGGTGGTATGGAGGGTGTAGGGGGTACACTGAGGATGGGGTGGTATGGAGGGTGTAGGGAGTACACTGAGGATGGGGTGGTATGGAGCGTGTAGGGGGTACACTGAGAATGGGGTGGTATGGAGGGTGTAGGGGGTACACTGAGGATGGGGTGGTATGGAGGGTGTAGGGGGTACCCTGAGGATGGGGTGGTATGGAGGGTGTAGGGGGTACACTGATGATGGGGTGGTATGGAGGGTGTAGGGGGTACACTGATGATGGGGTGGTATGGAGGGTGTAGGGGGTACACTGAGGATGGGGTGGTATGGAGGGTGTAGGGGTACACTGAGAATGGGGTGGTATGGAGGGTGTAGGGGGTACACTGAGGATGGGGTGGTATGGAGGGTGTAGGGGGTACACTGAGAATGGGGTGGTATGGAGGGTGTAGGGGGTACACTGAGTTTGGGGTGGTATGGAGGGTGTAGGGGGTACACTGAGGATGGGGTGGTATGGAGGGTGTAGGGGGTACACTGATGATGGGGTGGTATGGAGGGTGTAGGCGGTACACTGAGGATGGGGTGGTATGGAGGGTGTAGGGGGTACACTGAGGATGGGGTGGTATGGAGGGTGTAGGGGGTACACTGAGGATGGGGTGGTATGGAGGGTGTAGGGGGTACACTGAGGATGGGGTGGTATGGAGGGTGTAGGGGGTACACTGAGGATGGGGTGGTATGGAGGGTGTAGGGGGTACACTGAGGATGGGGTGGTATGGAGGGTGTAGGGAGTACACTGAGGATGGGGTGGTATGGAGCGTGTAGGGGGTACACTGAGAATGGGGTGGTATGGAGGGTGTAGGGGGTACACTGAGGATGGGGTGGTATGGAGGGTGTAGGGGGTACCCTGAGGATGGGGTGGTATGGAGGGTGTAGGGGGTACCCTGAGGATGGGGTGGTATGGAGGGTGTAGGGGGTACACTGAGGATGGGGTGGTATGGAGGGTGTAGGGGGTACCCTGAGGATGGGGTGGTATGGAGGGTGTAGGGGGTACCCTGAGGATGGGGTGGTATGGAGGGTGTAGGGGGTACCCTGAGGATGGGGTGGTATGGAGGGTGTAGGGGGTACACCAAGATCAGGTTTCACAAAGTACAGAATTCCATGTAGAGGGAATAAAGTCAGGAGGAGCAGTGAAGGTAATCTGCATGTAGTGAGTACAGGCTATGCTGAGGATGTGCAGAGGTCTATAGTATACACTGAGCATGGCAGAGAGGATACACGGTTTGCCGAGTATGTAGTAGTTGAGTACAGGGTACACTGAGGATGGGGTGGTATAGAGGGTGTAGGGGGTACACTGATGATGGGGTGGTATGGAGGGTGTAGGGGGTACACTGAGGATGGCGTGGTATGGAGAGTATAGGGGGTACACTGAGGATGGGGAGGTATGGAGGGTGTAGGGGGTACCCTGAGGATGGGGTGGTATAGAGGGTGTAGGGGGTACACTGAGGATGAGGCGGTATGGAGGGTGTAGGGGGTACACTGAGGATGGGGTGGTATGGAGAGTATAGGGGGTACACTGAGGATGGGGTGGTATGGAGGGTGTAGGGGGTACACTGAGGATGGGGCGGTATGGAGGGTGTAGGGGGTACACTGAGGATGGGGCGGTATGGAGGGTGTAGGGGGTACACTGAGGATGGGGCGGTATGGAGGGTGTAGGGGGTACACTGAGGATGGGGCGGTATGGAGGGTGTAGGGGGGTACACTGAGGATGGGGCGGTATGGAGGGTGTAGGGGGTACACTGAGGATGGGGTGGTATGGAGGGTGTAGGGGGTACACTGGGGATGGGGTGGTATGGAGGGTGTAGGGGGTACACTGAGGATGGGGTGGTATGGAGGGTGTAGGGGGTACACTGAGGATGGGGCGGTATGGAGGGTGTAGGGGGTACACTGAGGATGGGGTGGTAGGGTGTAGGGGGTACACTGAGGATGGGGAGGTATGGAGGGTGTAGGGGGTACACTGAGGATGGGGCGGTATGGAGGGTGTAGGGGGTACACTGAGGATGGGGAGCTATGGAGGGTGTAGGGGGGTACACTGAGGATAGGGAGGTATGGAGGGTGTAGGGGGTACACAGACGATGGGGCGGTATGGAGGGTGTAGAGGGTACACTGAGGATGGGGCGGTATGGAGGGTGTAGGGAGTACACTGAGGATGGGGTGGTATGGAGGGTGTAGGGGGTACACTGAGGATGGGGTGGTATGGAGGGTGTAGGGGGTACACTGAGGATGGGGTGGTATGGAGGGTGTAGGGGGTACACTGAGGATGGGGTGGTATGGAGGGTGTAGGGGGTACACTGAGGATGGGGTGGTATGGAGGGTGTAGGGGGTACACTGAGGATGGGGTGGTATGGAGGGTGTAGGGGGTACACTGAGGATGGGGTGGTATGGAGGGTGTAGGGGGTACACTGAGGATGGGGTGGTATGGAGGGTGTAGGGGGTACACTGAGGATGGGGTGGTATGGAGGGTGTAGGGGGTACACTGAGGATGGGGTGGTATGGAGGGTGTAGGGGGTACACTGAGGATGGGGTGGTATGGAGGGTGTAGGGGGTACACTGAGGATGGGGTGGTATGGAGGGTGTAGGGGTACACTGAGGATGGGGTGGTATGGAGGGTGTAGGGGGTACACTGAGGATGGGGTGGTATGGAGCGTGTAGGGGGTACACTGAGAATGGGGTGGTATGGAGGGTGTAGGGGGTACACTGAGGATGGGGTGGTATGGAGGGTGTAGGGGGTACACTGAGGATGGGGTGGTATGGAGCGTGTAGGGGGTACACTGAGGATGGGGTGGTATGGAGCGTGTAGGGGGTACACTGAGGATGGGGTGGTATGGAGGGTGTAGGGGGTACACTGATGATGGGGTGGTATGGAGGGTGTAGGGGGTACACTGATGATGGGGTGGTATGGAGGGTGTAGGGGGTACACTGAGGATGGGGTGGTATGGAGGGTGTAGGGGGTACACTGATGATGGGGTGGTATGGAGGGTGTAGGGGGTACACTGAGGATGGGGTGGTATGGAGGGTGTAGGGGGTACACTGAGGATGGGGTGGTATGGAGGGTGTAGGGGGTACACTGATGATGGGGTGGTATGGAGGGTGTAGGGGGTACCCTGAGGATGGGGTGGTATGGAGGGTGTAGGGGGTACCCTGAGGATGGGGTGGTATGGAGGGTGTAGGGGGTACACTGAGGATGGGGTGGTATGGAGGGTGTAGGGGGTACCCTGAGGATGGGGTGGTATGGAGGGTGTAGGGGGTACCCTGAGGATGGGGTGGTATGGAGGGTGTAGGGGGTACCCTGAGGATGGGGTGGTATGGAGGGTGTAGGGGGTACCCTGAGGATGGGGTGGTATGGAGGGTGTAGGGGGTACACTGAGGATGGGGTGGTATGGAGGGTGTAGGGGGTACCCTGAGGATGGGGTGGTATGGAGGGTGTAGGGGGTACCCTGAGGATGGGGTGGTATGGAGGGTGTAGGGGGTACCCTGAGGATGGGGTGGTATGGAGGGTGTAGGGGGTACACCAAGATCAGGTTTCACAAAGTACAGAATTCCATGTAGAGGGAATAAAGTCAGGAGGAGCAGTGAAGGTAATCTGCATGTAGTGAGTACAGGCTATGCTGAGGATGTGCAGAGGTCTATAGTATACACTGAGCATGGCAGAGAGGATACACGGTTTGCCGAGTATGTAGTAGTTGAGTACAGGGTACACTGAGGATGGGGTGGTATAGAGGGTGTAGGGGGTACACTGATGATGGGGTGGTATGGAGGGTGTAGGGGGTACACTGAGGATGGCGTGGTATGGAGAGTATAGGGGGTACACTGAGGATGGGGAGGTATGGAGGGTGTAGGGGGTACCCTGAGGATGGGGTGGTATAGAGGGTGTAGGGGGTACACTGAGGATGAGGCGGTATGGAGGGTGTAGGGGGTACACTGAGGATGGGGTGGTATGGAGAGTATAGGGGGTACACTGAGGATGGGGTGGTATGGAGGATGTAGGGGGTACACTGAGGATGGGGCGGTATGGAGGGTGTAGGGGGTACACTGAGGATGGGGCGGTATGGAGGGTGTAGGGGGTACACTGAGGATGGGGCGGTATGGAGGGTGTAGGGGGTACACTGAGGATGGGGCGGTATGGAGGGTTTAGGGGGTACACTGAGGATGGGGCGGTATGGAGGGTGTAGGGGGGTACACTGAGGATGGGGCGGTATGGAGGGTGTAGGGGGTACACTGAGGATGGGGTGGTATGGAGGGTGTAGGGGGTACACTGGGGATGGGGTGGTATGGAGGGTGTAGGGGGTACACTGAGGATGGGGTGGTATGGAGGGTGTAGGGGGTACACTGAGGATGGGGCGGTATGGAGGGTGTAGGGGGTACACTGAGGATGGGGTGGTAGGGTGTAGGGGGTACACTGAGGATGGGGAGGTATGGAGGGTGTAGGGGGTACACTGAGGATGGGGCGGTATGGAGGGTGTAGGGGGTACACTGAGGATGGGGAGCTATGGAGGGTGTAGGGGGGTACACTGAGGATAGGGAGGTATGGAGGGTGTAGGGGGTACACAGACGATGGGGCGGTATGGAGGGTGTAGAGGGTACACTGAGGATGGGGCGGTATGGAGGGTGTAGGGAGTACACTGAGGATGGGGTGGTATGGAGGGTGTAGGGGGTACACTGAGGATGGGGTGGTATGGAGGGTGTAGGGGGTACACTGAGGATGGGGTGGTATGGAGGGTGTAGGGGGTACACTGAGGAGGGGGCGGTATGGAGGGTGTAGGGGGTACACTGAGGATGGGGCGGTATGGAGAGTGTAGGGGGTACACTGAGGATGGGACGGTATGGAGGGTGTAGGGGGTACACTGAGGATGGGGTGGTATGGCGGGTGTAGGGGGTACACTGAGGATGGGGTGGTGTGTAGGGGGTACACTGAGGATGGGGTGGTATGGAGGGTGTAGGGGGTACACTGAGGATGGGGCGGTATGGAGGGTGTAGGGGGTACACTGAGGATGGGGTGCTATGGAGGATGGGGCGGTATGGAGGGTGTAGGGGGTACACTGTGGATGGGGTGCTATGGAGGATGGGGCGGTATGGAGGGTGTAGGGGGTACACTGAGGATTGGGCGGTATGGAGGGTGTAAGGGGTACACTGAGGATGGGGTGGTATGGAGGGTGTAGGGGGTACACTGAGGATGGGGTGGTATGGAGGGTGTAGGGGGTACACTGAGAATGGGGTGGTATGAAGGGTGTAGGGGGTACACTGAGGATGGGGTGGTATGGAAGGTGTAGGGGGTACACTGAGGATGGGGTGGTATGGAGGGTGTAGGGGGTACACTGATGATGGGGTGGTATGGAGGGTGTAGGGGGTACACTGATGATGGGGTGGTATGGAGGGTGTAGGGGGTACACTGAGGATGGGGTGGTATGGAGGGTGTAGGGGGTACACTGAGAATGGGGTGGTATGGAGGGTGTAGGGGGTACACTGAGGATGGGGTGGTATGGAGGGTGTAGGGGGTACACTGAGAATGGGGTGGTATGGAGGGTGTAGGGGGTACACTGAGTTTGGGGTGGTATGGAGGGTGTAGGGGGTACACTGAGGATGGGGTGGTATGGAGGGTGTAGGGGGTACACTGATGATGGGGTGGTATGGAGGGTGTAGGGGGTACACTGAGGATGGGGTGGTATGGAGGGTGTAGGGGGTACACTGAGGATGGGGTGGTATGGAGGGTGTAGGGGGTACACTGAGGATGGGGTGGTATGGAGGGTGTAGGGGGTACACTGAGGATGGGGTGGTATGGAGGGTGTAGGGGGTACACTGAGGATGGGGTGGTATGGAGGGTGTAGGGGGTACACTGAGGATGGGGTGGTATGGAGGGTGTAGGGGGTACACTGAGGATGGGGTGGTATGGAGCGTGTAGGGGGTACACTGAGAATGGGGTGGTATGGAGGGTGTAGGGGGTACACTGAGGATGGGGTGGTATGGAGGGTGTAGGGGGTACACTGAGGATGGGGTGGTATGGAGCGTGTAGGGGGTACACTGAGGATGGGGTGGTATGGAGCGTGTAGGGGGTACACTGAGGATGGGGTGGTATGGAGGGTGTAGGGGGTACACTGAGGATGGGGTGGTATGGAGGGTGTAGGGGGTACACTGATGATGGGGTGGTATGGAGGGTGTAGGGGGTACACTGAGGATGGGGTGGTATGGAGGGTGTAGGGGGTACACTGATGATGGGGTGGTATGGAGGGTGTAGGGGGTACACTGAGGATGGGGTGGTATGGAGGGTGTAGGGGGTACACTGAGGATGGGGTGGTATGGAGGGTGTAGGGGGTACACTGAGGATGGGGTGGTATGGAGGGTGTAGGGGGTACCCTGAGGATGGGGTGGTATGGAGGGTGTAGGGGGTACACTGAGGATGGGGTGGTATGGAGGGTGTAGGGGGTACACTGAGGATGGGGTGGTATGGAGGGTGTAGGGGGTACCCTGAGGATGGGGTGGTATGGAGGGTGTAGGGGGTACCCTGAGGATGGGGTGGTATGGAGGGTGTAGGGGGTACCCTGAGGATGGGGTGGTATGGAGGGTGTAGGGGGTACACTGAGGATGGGGTGGTATGGAGGGTGTAGGGGGTACCCTGAGGATGGGGTGGTATGGAGGGTGTAGGGGGTACACTGAGGATGGGGTGGTATGGAGGGTGTAGGGGGTACACTGAGGATGGGGTGGTATGGAGGGTGTAGGGGGTACCCTGAGGATGGGGTGGTATGGAGGGTGTAGGGGGTACCCTGAGGATGGGGTGGTATGGAGGGTGTAGGGGGTACCCTGAGGATGGGGTGGTATGGAGGGTGTAGGGGGTACCCTGAGGATGGGGTGGTATGGAGGGTGTAGGGGGTACACTGATGATGGGGTGGTATGGAGGGTGTAGGGGGTACACTGATGATGGGGTGGTATGGAGGGTGTAGGGGGTACACTGAGGATGGGGTGGTATGGAGGGTGTAGGGGGTACACTGAGAATGGGGTGGTATGGAGGGTGTAGGGGGTACACTGAGGATGGGGTGGTATGGAGGGTGTAGGGGGTACACTGAGAATGGGGTGGTATGGAGGGTGTAGGGGGTACACTGAGAATGGGGTGGTATGGAGGGTGTAGGGGGTACACTGAGGATGGGGTGGTATGGAGGGTGTAGGGGGTACACTGATGATGGGGTGGTATGGAGGGTGTAGGGGGTACACTGAGGATGGGGTGGTATGGAGGGTGTAGGGGGTACACTGAGGATGGGGTGGTATGGAGGGTGTAGGGGGTACACTGCGGATTGGGGTGGTATGGAGGGTGTAGGGGGTACACTGAGGATGGGGTGGTATGGAGGGTGTAGGGGGTACACTGAGGATGGGGTGGTATGGAGGGTGTAGGGGGTACACTGAGGATGGGGTGGTATGGAGGGTGTAGGGGGTACACTGAGGATGGGGTGGTATGGAGGGTGTAGGGGGTACACTGAGGATGGGGTGGTATGGAGGGTGTAGGGGGTACACTGAGGATGGGGTGGTATGGAGCGTGTAGGGGGTACACTGAGAATGGGGTAGTATGGAGGGTGTAGGGGGTACACTGAGGATGGGGTGGTATGGAGGGTGTAGGGGGTACACTGAGGATGGGGTGGTATGGAGCGTGTAGGGGGTACACTGAGGATGGGGTGGTATGGAGCGTGTAGGGGGTACACTGAGGATGGGGTGGTATGGAGGGTGTAGGGGGTACACTGAGGATGGGGTGGTATGGAGGGTGTAGGGGGTACACTGATGATGGGGTGGTATGGAGGGTGTAGGGGGTACACTGAGGATGGGGTGGTATGGAGGGTGTAGGGGGTACACTGATGATGGGGTGGTATGGAGGGTGTAGGGGGTACACTGAGGATGGGGTGGTATGGAGGGTGTAGGGGGTACACTGAGGATGGGGTGGTATGGAGGGTGTAGGGGGTACACTGAGGATGGGGTGGTATGGAGGGTGTAGGGGGTACCCTGAGGATGGGGTGGTATGGAGGGTGTAGGGGGTACCCTGAGGATGGGGTGGTATGGAGGGTGTAGGGGGTACACTGAGGATGGGGTGGTATGGAGGGTGTAGGGGGTACCCTGAGGATGGGGTGGTATGGAGGGTGTAGGGGGTACCCTGAGGATGGGGTGGTATGGAGGGTGTAGGGGGTACCCTGAGGATGGGGTGGTATGGAGGGTGTAGGGGGTACCCTGAGGATGGGGTGGTATGGAGGGTGTAGGGGGTACCCTGAGGATGGGGTGGTATGGAGGGTGTAGGGGGTACCCTGAGGATGGGGTGGTATGGAGGGTGTAGGGGGTACACCAAGATCAGGTTTCACAAAGTACAGAATTCCATGTAGAGGGAATAAAGTCAGGAGGAGCAGTGAAGGTAATCTGCATGTAGTGAGTACAGGCTATGCTGAGGATGTGCAGAGGTCTATAGTATACACTGAGCATGGCAGAGAGGATACACGGTTTGCCGAGTATGTAGTAGTTGAGTACAGGGTACACTGAGGATGGGGTGGTATAGAGGGTGTAGGGGGTACACTGATGATGGGGTGGTATGGAGGGTGTAGGGGGTACACTGAGGATGGCGTGGTATGGAGAGTATAGGGGGTACACTGAGGATGGGGAGGTATGGAGGGTGTAGGGGGTACCCTGAGGATGGGGTGGTATAGAGGGTGTAGGGGGTACACTGAGGATGAGGCGGTATGGAGGGTGTAGGGGGTACACTGAGGATGGGGTGGTATGGAGAGTATAGGGGGTACACTGAGGATGGGGTGGTATGGAGGGTGTAGGGGGTACACTGAGGATGGGGCGGTATGGAGGGTGTAGGGGGTACACTGAGGATGGGGTGCTATGGAGGATGGGGCGGTATGGAGGGTGTAGGGGGTACACTGAGGATGGGGCGGTATGGAGGGTGTAGGGGGTACACTGAGGATGGGGTGCTATGGAGGATGGGGCGGTATGGAGGGTGTAGGGGGTACACTGAGGATTGGGCGGTATGGAGGGTGTAAGGGGTACACTGAGGATGGGGTGGTATGGAGGGTGTAGGGGGTACCCTGAGGATGGGGTGGTATGGAGGGTGTAGGGGGTACACTGAGGATGGGGTGGTATGGAGGGTGTAGGGGGTACCCTGAGGATGGGGTGGTATGGAGGGTGTAGGGGGTACACTGAGGATGGGGTGGTATGGAGGGTGTAGGGGGTACACTGAGGATGGGGTGGTATGGAGGGTGTAGGGGGTACCCTGAGGATGGGGTGGTATGGAGGGTGTAGGGGGTACCCTGAGGATGGGGTGGTATGGAGGGTGTAGGGGGTACCCTGAGGATGGGGTGGTATGGAGGGTGTAGGGGGTACCCTGATGATGGGGTGGTATGGAGGGTGTAGGGGGTACACTGATGATGGGGTGGTATGGAGGGTGTAGGGGGTACACTGAGGATGGGGTGGTATGGAGGGTGTAGGGGGTACACTGAGAATGGGGTGGTATGGAGGGTGTAGGGGGTACACTGAGGATGGGGTGGTATGGAGGGTGTAGGGGGTACACTGATGATGGGGTGGTATGGAGGGTGTAGGGGGTACACTGAGGATGGGGTGGTATGGAGGGTGTAGGGGGTACACTGAGGATGGGGTGGTATGGAGGGTGTAGGGGGTACACTGAGGATGGGGTGGTATGGAGGGTGTAGGGGGTACACTGAGGATGGGGTGGTATGGAGGGTGTAGGGGGTACACTGAGGATGGGGTGGTATGGAGGGTGTAGGGGGTACACTGAGGATGGGGTGGTATGGAGGGTGTAGGGGGTACACTGAGGATGGGGTGGTATGGAGGGTGTAGGGGGTACACTGAGGATGGGGTGGTATGGAGCGTGTAGGGGGTACACTGAGAATGGGGTGGTATGGAGGGTGTAGGGGGTACACTGAGGATGGGGTGGTATGGAGGGTGTAGGGGGTACACTGAGGATGGGGTGGTATGGAGCGTGTAGGGGGTACACTGAGGATGGGGTGGTATGGAGCGTGTAGGGGGTACACTGAGGATGGGGTGGTATGGAGGGTGTAGGGGGTACACTGATGATGGGGTGGTATGGAGGGTGTAGGGGGTACACTGATGATGGGGTGGTATGGAGGGTGTAGGGGGTACACTGAGGATGGGGTGGTATGGAGGGTGTAGGGGGTACACTGATGATGGGGTGGTATGGAGGGTGTAGGGGGTACACTGAGGATGGGGTGGTATGGAGGGTGTAGGGGGTACACTGAGGATGGGGTGGTATGGAGGGTGTAGGGGGTACACTGAGGATGGGGTGGTATGGAGGGTGTAGGGGGTACCCTGAGGATGGGGTGGTATGGAGGGTGTAGGGGGTACCCTGAGGATGGGGTGGTATGGAGGGTGTAGGGGGTACCCTGAGGATGGGGTGGTATGGAGGGTGTAGGGGGTACCCTGAGGATGGGGTGGTATGGAGGGTGTAGGGGGTACACTGAGGATGGGGTGGTATGGAGGGTGTAGGGGGTACCCTGAGGATGGGGTGGTATGGAGGGTGTAGGGGGTACCCTGAGGATGGGGTGGTATGGAGGGTGTAGGGGGTACACTGAGGATGGGGTGGTATGGAGGGTGTAGGGGGTACCCTGAGGATGGGGTGGTATGGAGGGTGTAGGGGGTACCCTGAGGATGGGGTGGTATGGAGGGTGTAGGGGGTACCCTGAGGATGGGGTGGTATGGAGGGTGTAGGGGGTACACCAAGATCAGGTTTCACAAAGTACAGAATTCCATGTAGAGGGAATAAAGTCAGGAGGAGCAGTGAAGGTAATCTGCATGTAGTGAGTACAGGCTATGCTGAGGATGTGCAGAGGTCTATAGTATACACTGAGCATGGCAGAGAGGATACACGGTTTGCCGAGTATGTAGTAGTTGAGTACAGGGTACACTGAGGATGGGGTGGTATAGAGGGTGTAGGGGGTACACTGATGATGGGGTGGTATGGAGGGTGTAGGGGGTACACTGAGGATGGCGTGGTATGGAGAGTATAGGGGGTACACTGAGGATGGGGAGGTATGGAGGGTGTAGGGGGTACCCTGAGGATGGGGTGGTATAGAGGGTGTAGGGGGTACACTGAGGATGAGGCGGTATGGAGGGTGTAGGGGGTACACTGAGGATGGGGTGGTATGGAGAGTATAGGGGGTACACTGAGGATGGGGTGGTATGGAGGGTGTAGGGGGTACACTGAGGATGGGGCGGTATGGAGGGTGTAGGGGGTACACTGAGGATGGGGCGGTATGGAGGGTGTAGGGGGTACACTGAGGATGGGGCGGTATGGAGGGTGTAGGGGGTACACTGAGGATGGGGCGGTATGGAGGGTTTAGGGGGTACACTGAGGATGGGGCGGTATGGAGGGTGTAGGGGGGTACACTGAGGATGGGGCGGTATGGAGGGTGTAGGGGGTACACTGAGGATGGGGTGGTATGGAGGGTGTAGGGGGTACACTGGGGATGGGGTGGTATGGAGGGTGTAGGGGGTACACTGAGGATGGGGTGGTATGGAGGGTGTAGGGGGTACACTGAGGATGGGGCGGTATGGAGGGTGTAGGGGGTACACTGAGGATGGGGTGGTAGGGTGTAGGGGGTACACTGAGGATGGGGAGGTATGGAGGGTGTAGGGGGTACACTGAGGATGGGGCGGTATGGAGGGTGTAGGGGGTACACTGAGGATGGGGAGCTATGGAGGGTGTAGGGGGGTACACTGAGGATAGGGAGGTATGGAGGGTGTAGGGGGTACACAGACGATGGGGCGGTATGGAGGGTGTAGAGGGTACACTGAGGATGGGGCGGTATGGAGGGTGTAGGGAGTACACTGAGGATGGGGTGGTATGGAGGGTGTAGGGGGTACACTGAGGATGGGGTGGTATGGAGGGTGTAGGGGGTACACTGAGGATGGGGTGGTATGGAGGGTGTAGGGGGTACACTGAGGAGGGGGCGGTATGGAGGGTGTAGGGGGTACACTGAGGATGGGGCGGTATGGAGAGTGTAGGGGGTACACTGAGGATGGGACGGTATGGAGGGTGTAGGGGGTACACTGAGGATGGGGTGGTATGGCGGGTGTAGGGGGTACACTGAGGATGGGGTGGTGTGTAGGGGGTACACTGAGGATGGGGTGGTATGGAGGGTGTAGGGGGTACACTGAGGATGGGGCGGTATGGAGGGTGTAGGGGGTACACTGAGGATGGGGTGCTATGGAGGATGGGGCGGTATGGAGGGTGTAGGGGGTACACTGTGGATGGGGTGCTATGGAGGATGGGGCGGTATGGAGGGTGTAGGGGGTACACTGAGGATTGGGCGGTATGGAGGGTGTAAGGGGTACACTGAGGATGGGGTGGTATGGAGGGTGTAGGGGGTACACTGAGGATGGGGTGGTATGGAGGGTGTAGGGGGTACACTGAGAATGGGGTGGTATGAAGGGTGTAGGGGGTACACTGAGGATGGGGTGGTATGGAAGGTGTAGGGGGTACACTGAGGATGGGGTGGTATGGAGGGTGTAGGGGGTACACTGATGATGGGGTGGTATGGAGGGTGTAGGGGGTACACTGATGATGGGGTGGTATGGAGGGTGTAGGGGGTACACTGAGGATGGGGTGGTATGGAGGGTGTAGGGGGTACACTGAGAATGGGGTGGTATGGAGGGTGTAGGGGGTACACTGAGGATGGGGTGGTATGGAGGGTGTAGGGGGTACACTGAGAATGGGGTGGTATGGAGGGTGTAGGGGGTACACTGAGTTTGGGGTGGTATGGAGGGTGTAGGGGGTACACTGAGGATGGGGTGGTATGGAGGGTGTAGGGGGTACACTGATGATGGGGTGGTATGGAGGGTGTAGGGGGTACACTGAGGATGGGGTGGTATGGAGGGTGTAGGGGGTACACTGAGGATGGGGTGGTATGGAGGGTGTAGGGGGTACACTGAGGATGGGGTGGTATGGAGGGTGTAGGGGGTACACTGAGGATGGGGTGGTATGGAGGGTGTAGGGGGTACACTGAGGATGGGGTGGTATGGAGGGTGTAGGGGGTACACTGAGGATGGGGTGGTATGGAGGGTGTAGGGGGTACACTGAGGATGGGGTGGTATGGAGGGTGTAGGGGGTACACTGAGGATGGGGTGGTATGGAGCGTGTAGGGGGTACACTGAGAATGGGGTGGTATGGAGGGTGTAGGGGGTACACTGAGGATGGGGTGGTATGGAGGGTGTAGGGGGTACACTGAGGATGGGGTGGTATGGAGGGTGTAGGGGGTACACTGAGGATGGGGTGGTATGGAGCGTGTAGGGGGTACACTGAGGATGGGGTGGTATGGAGCGTGTAGGGGGTACACTGAGGATGGGGTGGTATGGAGGGTGTAGGGGGTACACTGATGATGGGGTGGTATGGAGGGTGTAGGGGGTACACTGATGATGGGGTGGTATGGAGGGTGTAGGGGGTACCCTGAGGATGGGGTGGTATGGAGGGTGTAGGGGGTACACTGAGGATGGGGTGGTATGGAGGGTGTAGGGGGTACCCTGAGGATGGGGTGGTATGGAGGGTGTAGGGGGTACACTGATGATGGGGTGGTATGGAGGCTGTAGGGGGTACACTGAGGATGGGGTGGTATGGAGGGTGTAGGGGGTACACTGAGGATGGGGTGGTATGGAGGGTGTAGGGGGTACACTGAGGATGGGGTGGTATGGAGGGTGTAGGGGGTACACTGAGGATGGGGTGGTATGGAGGGTGTAGGGGGTACACTGAGGATGGGGTGGTATGGAGGGTGTAGGGGGTACACTGATGATGGGGTGGTATGGAGGGTGTAGGGGGTACACTGAGGATGGGGTGGTATGGAGGGTGTAGGGGGTACACTGAGGATGGGGTGGTATGGAGGGTGTAGGGGGTACACTGAGGATGGGGTGGTATGGAGGGTGTAGGGGGTACCCTGAGGATGGGGTGGTATGGAGGGTGTAGGGGGTACCCTGAGGATGGGGTGGTATGGAGGGTGTAGGGGGTACACTGAGGATGGGGTGGTATGGAGGGTGTAGGGGGTACCCTGAGGATGGGGTGGTATGGAGGGTGTAGGGGGTACACTGAGGATGGGGTGGTATGGAGGGTGTAGGGGGTACACTGAGGATGGGGTGGTATGGAGGGTGTAGGGGGTACCCTGAGGATGGGGTGGTATGGAGGGTGTAGGGGGTACCCTGAGGATGGGGTGGTATGGAGGGTGTAGGGGGTACCCTGAGGATGGGGTGGTATGGAGGGTGTAGGGGGTACCCTGAGGATGGGGTGGTATGGAGGGTGTAGGGGGTACCCTGAGGATGGGGTGGTATGGAGGGTGTAGGGGGTACACTGAGGATGGGGTGGTATGGAGGGTGTAGGGGGTACCCTGAGGATGGGGTGGTATGGAGGGTGTAGGGGGTACACTGAGGATGGGGTGGTATGGAGGGTGTAGGGGGTACACTGAGGATGGGGTGGTATGGAGGGTGTAGGGGGTACCCTGAGGATGGGGTGGTATGGAGGGTGTAGGGGGTACCCTGAGGATGGGGTGGTATGGAGGGTGTAGGGGGTACCCTGAGGATGGGGTGGTATGGAGGGTGTAGGGGGTACCCTGAGGATGGGGTGGTATGGAGGGTGTAGGGGGTACCCTGAGGATGGGGTGGTATGGAGGGTGTAGGGGGTACACCAAGATCAGGTTTCACAAAGTACAGAATTCCATGTAGAGGGAATAAAGTCAGGAGGAGCAGTGAAGGTAATCTGCATGTAGTGAGTACAGGCTATGCTGAGGATGTGCAGAGGTCTATAGTATACACTGAGCATGGCAGAGAGGATACACGGTTTGCCGAGTATGTAGTAGTTGAGTACAGGGTACACTGAGGACGGGGCGGAGTGTGCAGAATAAACTGAAGACGGTGCAGAGGGTACTGAGTACTTTGAGTACCAGGAAGAGGGTACAGTGAGGACGGGGCAGAGAGTTTAGTGTACAGTGAGGACGGGGCAGTGAGGACGGGGCAGTGGGGGTGGTGCAGTGGGGGTGGTGCAGTGGGGGTGGTGCAGTGGGGGTGGTGCAGTGGGGGTGGTGCAGTGGGGGTGGTGCAGTGGGGGCGGGGCAGTGGGGGCGGGGCAGTGGGGGCGGGGCAGTGAGGACGGGGCAGTGAGGACGGGGCAGTGAGGACGGGGCAGTGAGGACGGGGCAGTGAGGACGGGGCAGTGAGGACGGGGCAGTGAGGACGGGGCAGTGAGGACAGGGCAGAGGATACAGAATAGAGAACAGACAGGGAAAAGTACAGCAGACATTGTGGAGGGGGGATGTGAAATGACAAGAAGGCATTCATAGGGGGAATGGGGAGAAGGATTGGTGAGAACAGGAAGGAAGATCCACCAGGACATTGATTAGCTGTAGCCAATTATCGTTGGAAAATCTTCCAATATAATTGGAACAACAATTGACTTCTGTCGAGCGGTGGAGCCCCCACACACACCGATGAAGTTTGAATTAGTGTCCAGTTTTAGACCATTGAAGCTGAGGATGGAGGAGTCTGGGAGATGCTGAGTAAATATACTGGGGGCGGGGGGGGGGGGTGTGACTGTCAGAAAATAAAATAATTGTGTCTCTGGTGCTCCTTCCTGATTGGCCACGGGCCATTAAGATATGCAAAGACTTTTGTGTCCCTAGCATGACTATATGACTGTGTTGGTGACTTTAAACACAAGACATTGGGGGAGGGGAGATTTACTAAAATTGGAGCATGCAGAATCCGGTGCAGGTCCACATAGCAACCAATCAGCTTTCAGGTTTTATTGCCAAAGCGTAATTGATCAAGCTGAAGTTAGAAGCTGATTAGGTTTTATGCACAGCTGCACCCAGATTCTGCATGCTTCTGTTTTAGTAAATCTCCCCCTAAGGGGCTCACAGTTGTCTGTGTAATATGATGTCAATTTTGAGCTCCGACTTGAGTTTCTAGAATTTTTTTTGTCCTTGTGAAGAAGGAGGACTCGGGGGAGGGGGGGGGGGGGGGGGATAGGGGCCATCGCTGCGCCTTTGCTGCTCACCACTGACATAGAAAAAAATTCTTTCAATGGACTTTCTGGTTCTAATGAAAGTATCCAATTTGTCTATTATTCCTCAGCTCCGTCCGCAGCCCTGTAAGGTGCGCCGGTGTCCAGATGTCACTCCGAGCGATCCTCAGCCAGCCACAGCGTCGATCATGGCCTCGCAGTACAACGCCCCATTCGATGAACAGGGAGAGGTGAGAGAGGGCTTCCTCTGCCCCCTGTGCCTGAAGGATCTCCAGTCTTTCTACCAGCTGCAGTCCCACTATGAAGAGGAACACTCCATTGAGGACAGAGACGTCAAAGGGCAGCTAAAAAGTGAGTACTCTTCTTAACCACTTCAATACCGGGCACTTTTACCCCCCCCCCCTTCCTGCCCAGGCCAATTTTCAGCGCTGCCGCACTTTGAATGACAATTGCGCGATCAAACTGTAAGAAGGGTCTGTCCAATAAATTTTAATATTAAGAAGGATCAGAGTTTTTGTTAGATAATTGCACCACATCTGAATCTCGCATTTAAAAAAACTAAAAAAAAAAAAAGGGGAAAAAAAAAAAAAGTGATATCATAAACACACGTGTTTTGTTAAAGGTTACACTCCTTTAAAACCACTTCAATACCGGGCACTTATACACCTTCCTGCCCAGGCCAATTTTCAGCTTTCAGCGCTGTCGCAATTTGATTGACAATTGCGCGGTCATACAACACTGTACCCAAACTAAATTTTTTATCATTTTGTTCCAACAAATGGAGCTTTATTTTGGTGGTGT
Source organism: Lithobates septentrionalis (assembly GCA_037952835.1). Lineage (NCBI taxonomy): Eukaryota > Metazoa > Chordata > Amphibia > Anura > Ranidae > Lithobates > Lithobates septentrionalis. The sequence continues at coordinate 65,333 of JBBDGP010004239.1, read as the reverse complement.
TTGATCACCTCCTGCGGTTTTTATTTTTCGCGCAATAGATAAAAAAAGACCGAAACTTTCGAAAAAAACAAGTTTTTTTTCTTTGTTTCTGTTTAAAAATGTTTGTAAATTAGTACGTTTTCTTCTTCCACGATGGGCACTGATAAGGCGGCACTGATAAGGCGGCACTGATGAGGTGGCACTGACAGGCTCTCATTATGGGCACTGATAGGCGGCACTGATGGACACTGATAGGTGGCACTAATGGGCACTGGTATGTGGCACTCATAGGCGGCACTGATGGCCACTGATAGGTGGGCACTGATAGGTGGCATAGATGGACACTAGTGGCACTGATGACATTGATGGGTGGCATTGCTGGGCATCACTGCTTTATAATGGTGCCAGTCAGTGCCCATTTGTGGGCACTGGCACAGACTGGGCACATGTGGATGGCAATGGGGTACATACCTGGCCATCCACATTTTGCCGCTTCCCTGGTGGTCCTGACAGCTTCCCTGGTGATCTAGTGCGGGCATCTGAGGCGGGGGCTGCACTGATAAATAATCAGCGCAGATCCCCCCCCCCGTCAGGAGAGCCGCCGATCGGCTCTCCTCTCCTCTACTCGCGTCTGTTAGACGCGAGTGAGGAAAAGCCGATCAACGGCTTTTCCTATTGACATCGTGATCAGCCGTGATTGGACACGGCTGATCACGTGGTAAAGAGCCTCCGCCGGAGGCTCTTTACCAAGAACGGTGGAGCGGTGTGTCAGACCGACACACCGCTGCACCGATCGCCGCAATGCGCGCCCCCGTGTGCTTTTTTTCGTGTGCTAAAAGACCAAAAACTTTTTTTTTTTTTAAATTTCTGGGGTTTTTTTCACAAAAATAGAGCTTTCTTTTGGTGGTACTTCATTCACAGCTATTTTTTTTTTTTTTTTATGTTAAACAATCTAAAACAGACCGAAAAAAATGTGAAAAAAATAAAAACAGTTTTTTCTAGTTTGTTATAAAATTTAGCACAAAGGTAATTTTTCTCTTTCACTGGTGGGCGGCACTGGTGGGCACTGATAATCAGTGCCGATGTCCCTTTCACACAAGCTGGTTATTTTCTTTCCTCTCGCTGTCGGCGTGAAGAAAGAATTGGCGATAATCGGTTTCTGTACATTGTGATCCGCTGTCATTGGACACCGCGATCACGCCGCACGATTACGGGAGGATGTCCATTGATGCCCTCCCAGAAATGTAAGCCCATGCTGTAGCCATCTTTCGACTATAGCGTGAGCGGGAACTGGTTAAAGGATCACTCCACCCTAAGATGACATTAACCACTTACCGCAAACTGCCGTAGCTGTACGTCGGTACTTTGACATAGAATACCGGGGTTATGGCAGCAGATAGCTGCCATAACCCCAGTATTTTCCTCAATGGCGGGTGCTCCTCTTTAGGATTAAAGTGGTCTTTGCGGTGATCTCGCCGCAAGATCACTTTTATCGGCAGCGGGAGAGGTGCCCCCTCCCGCCGCGCTCCAGAGCCGTTGGTAGCGGCGGAGACGATCCGATGCTGTCCCCTCAGTAGCATGGAGCCGAGTGAGGGAAAGATGGCCCCCTTTTTGGCTCCATATCATTGGATGACGGAAGCGACTTTAATGGCACTTCTGCCCAATGGTTCTTAAAGGGGGGGGGGAAATATATATATATATATATATATATATATATATATATATATATATATATATATATATATATATATATATATATATATATATATATATATATATATATATATATATATATATATATATATATATATATATATTCCCCCCCCTTAAGAACCATTGCCCCATTGAAATCAATGGGGCAGCGCTGGGATACAGCCGGCAAAACGCCGCTATTGCGGGCGCTTTTAACCCTTTCTCGGTAAAAGCGCCCCGCTAGCGGCCGAGAAAGGGTTAAAACCGCCCGCAATAGTGGCGTTTTGCCGGCTGTATCCCAGCGCTGCCCCATTGATTTCAATGGGTAGCAGCGGTGGAGGAGCTGTAAACACACCGCTCCTTCACTGCTCCAAAGAAGCTGCTGGCAGGACTTTTTTTTCCCGTCCTGCCAGCGCAGCGCTCCGGTGTGAAAGCCCTCGGGCTTTCACACTGGAGACAATGCTGCAGCTGTTTGAGGGCGGATTGCAGGCGCTATTTTTAACGCTATAGCGACTGCAAAACGTCCTCGGTGTGAAAGGGGTCTAACTCAAAACTGGTAACCTGTAGAAATTTTTAAACGTCGCTTATGGAAATTTTTAAGGGTCAAAGTTTGTTGCTCATTCCACGAGCGGGCGCAATTTTGAAGCATGACATGTTGGGTATCAATTTACTCAGCGTAACATTATCTTTCACAATATAGAAAAAAATTGGGGCTAACTTTACTGTCTTAATTTTTAATTAAAAAAAGTGTTTGTTTTTTTTTCCATAAAAATTGCGCTTGTAAGACCTCTGCGCACATACGGTGTGACGTAAAGTATTGCAGCAACCGTCGTTTTATTCTCTAGGGTTTCTGAAAAAAAATACATAATGTTTGGGGGTTCTAAGTAATTTTCTAACAAAAAAAACAAAACAGATTTTAACTTGTAAACAACAAGTTTAAAAAAAAAATAGGCCCGGTCCTTAAGAGGCTAAGGTCACAGGTGGAGTGTGGTGAGCTGATGCCACCGCTAACTTTGTACTACTTTTGGATTCTCCAGCAGCTGTCCTGGCTTGTCTGTATGTTACAGAGTGCAGTTATCATCATTTACTGAATGATTTACAAGATAAGCCACCCATATTTTTATAGCTGTTGTGTGCCCAGGGTGTCTCCCAGCTTAAATCTGACCTCCAGCCTTGCACAGTTGTACCGGCTCCTCTCCTGGACTAACATTGCTTACTCTGATTTCACCGCACACTGTGAGCTTCTCCACTATGTGCGATAAGAAGCTAGTCAGATGGAACCCGCTTAATTTTATGGCTGTCCGGTATCATCTAGCACTTTCCTTCCAGCCTGACTGTCCCTGGCCCCGCCCCTTTTTATTCTTTTGGAATTTAGCTCTGTCAATCACATGTGGACATTACTTGGGGGATCTGCATGCAAACAGTCTGCTAAGGAACACCCACTCCTCCAGGCTGACCTTCACCTGTGGGCGTGGCTTAAAATGCCCGAGTGGGGAACCCGCTTTCGCTAATGTCCCCCAATGACGGGCAGACGCTGCAATCACGTGAAATCAGTGTTAAGACAGAACCAGCACTCTAAATTAAATGCGAGACTCCTCCAGAGAGAATACTTAACCCTTTGTATTCGGTGGCCAAACTTCTATACTCTTTGACACATATGAACTACAGATACAACTTCTGTTAGACTTCACCTCTCCCCCAGGTGAAGAGCATTTCTGAGCTGGTACCGCCAAGCTTGTACCAGTCTCCACCAACAAATCAGCCCTCTTACCTCACTCCCAGTGACGCCGATCTGTGTGTTGCTGTTGGATACGGGCAGCACGCCTCTCATAAACGCATGCTTGTTCTCTCCCGAGGCCTCATTACAACTCTTTGTGACTCCAGGCTAGGTCCCTGGGAACTCTGTGCCGCAAGAATGGTCCTGGTGTGTGGGGGGAACTGGTTGCTAGTGAATGGGCTAAGCATCAAACTCCTACACTACCAGGGCGTCTGTCACCCTTGCCATGTCACCCGCTTCCAGGCTGGTTGGCTCCTTAAGCACACGAGTATGGTAGTCAGTCATTAGCAATGGAAAAATGGCCTCCTTAGGACAGCTTCTCTGCTCGTTAGACCCTTGTGTACTGTATCTTCTCAAACCTCCTCAGTCCTCTGTTGTAAGTCCTGTTCTTTGGTATGCTATGCACACACCCCTTTAGTGACCCTGACAATTCACATTGTATCATTTTCTCTCTGCATATGTGAACATTAAAGACTTTACAAGGTGAGGTCCTGTTGTATTTTCCTGCTGCAAACCTTCATCTGTTGATGTTCCTAGATTTGGTTCACATCGCCAAGAAGGCAAAGAACAAGCTGCTGAAGAAAGATGGAGGGGAAAAGGCTGAAGGTGGATCCCAGGACCGCTATGAGGCGTACAGTTATGGAGGAGTGGATCCACATATGTGGGACCCCCAGGAGATCGGTGAGCGGGCGCTTTCACTTGTCCAATTAGGCTTTTATTTGAAGTTTTTTTTCACAAATGGCTTATTAATTTGATCAGCCATATAGGGTGTCCTCCAGAAGTGCAGAGTATTTCAGGAGGGGAGTGTTAGTTAGAGGAAGGAGCAGAGTCCTCCAGCAGATCAGAGTATTCAAGGAGAGGCGAGTTATAGAGGAAGGAGCAGAGTCCTCCAGCAGTGCAGAGTATTTCAGGAGAAGAGAGTTAGATACGGGAAGGCGCAGAGTCCTCCAGAAGATCAGAATATTCCAGGAGAGGAGAGTTTTTTTTTTTTTTTTTTTTTTTTTTTTTTTTTTTTTTTTTTTAGAGGAAGGAGCAGAGTCCTCCAGCAGTGCATAGTATTTCAGGAGAGGAGAGTTAAACCTCGTACACACGGTACGAAAATCGGAAGGGGATTGTCGTTTGACAGGCTGTTGTCCGAAGTTCTTCTTTAGTACGTTCCTTTCAACAATTGTTTTCCAATTTTCGAAAAAGTCGAAAAGTACAAACACGCATGCTCGGAATCAATGCTCACCAAACACGAAACTAGCAGGAGGGGCCCAAAGGGTTGGCACTCGAGCTGAAATTCCTCGTAGTACGTCACTACGTTCGTGTTTGTGGCACGACAATTTGTGCAACGTTAGTATGCAGGACAAGTTCCTGGCACACGCCCTTTGGACAAAAATCAGACGCTCGGTTGTCCAACAATCGTACACTGTGTACGAGGCTTTAGAGGAAGGAGCAGAGTCCTCTAGCAGAGCAGAGTATTTCAGGAGAGGAGAGTTATAGAGGAAGGAGCAGAGTCCTCGAGCAGAGTATTTCAGGAGAGGAGGGTTATAGAGGAAGGAGCAGAGTCCTCCAGCAGAGCAGAGTATTTCAGGAGAGGAGAGTTATAGAGGAAGGAGCAGAGTCCTCCAGCAGAGCAGAGTATTTCAGGAGAGGAGAGTTATAGGGGAAGGAGCAGAGTCCTCCAGTAGAGCAGAGTATTTCAGGAGAGGAGGGTTATAGAGGAAGGAGCAGAGTCCTCCAGCAGTGCAGAGTATTTCAGGAGAGGAGAGTTATAGAGGAAGGAGCAGAGTCCTCCAGCAGAGCAGAGTATTTCAGGAGAGGAGGGTTATAGAGGAAGGAGCAGAGTCCTCCAGCAGAGCAGAGTATTTCAGGAGAGGAGGGTTATAGAGGAAGGAGCAGAGTCCTCCAGCAGTGCAGAGTATTTCAGGAGAGGAGAGTTATAGAGGAAGGAGCAGAGTCCTCCAGCAGAGCAGAGTATTTCAGGAGAGGAGAGTTATAGGGGAAGGAGCAGAGTCCTCCAGCAATGCAGAGTATTTCAGGAGAGGAGAGTTATAGAGGAAGGAGCAGAGTCCTCCAGCAGTGCAGAGTATTTCAAGAGAGGAGAGTTAAACGCCATCCTGCAGTGCCAGTCGGAGCTCTATGTGAGCCGGGGGTTTCTTGTTCCCCTCTCTATGGCAGATCCAGTGGCAGGTTACTGACACTTTCACGCCCCGCTATTTAAACATTGACTTAATTTTTGGTGGTTGTAATCCGGTGACACATTTATGAGTTCTGTTTTTATCTATGTGTTGCAGCATTAATCTGCTTTTATCAGTTCTGATTGCGTTTATCTCTGTTTTCTGGCAGGTGCTACGCGGACTCACCTCTCTGACTTTAAGAGGCATCGGGCGGCCAGGATAGATCACTATGTGGTTGAAGTCAACAAACTAATCATTCGCTTAGAGAAGGTGAGCCTCACCGCCTGGGGTTTAGTTCAGCTTGTGCTTCTCTGGCATTTGACCACTTAACAGGACAGGCTGCATAGGTGTCATATATTAACCACTTGACCTCCGAAAGCGTATATTGGTTCGTGCAGAAGTTATAGTATCTACACACTATGGGATATTTGTATTTATTTATTTTTTACTAGTAATGGCGGCGATCAGCAACTTTATAGCACTTACTGCAATATTGTGGCGGTTATTCAAACATTAAGTGACAATATTGACACTTTTTGAGGACCAGTGACACTTAATACAGTGATCAGTGCTAAAAAAAAAAGCACTGTCAATGTACTAAAGACACTGGCTGGGAAAGGGTTAAAGTGGTTGTAAAGGCAGAAGGTTTTTTTATCTTAATGCATTAAGATAAAAAGCCTTGTGTGCAGCAGCCCCCCTAATACTTACCTGAGCCCCCTCTCTGTCCAGTGATGTCCACGAGTGTCCTAGCCATCCGAGATTCTACTTCCTGATTGGCTTAGACACAGCAGCAGCACCATTGGCTCCCACTGCTGTCAATCAAAGTCAGCTAGCCAAGCAGGGGAGAAAGGGTCAGGGCTCCGTGTCTGAATGGACACAGGGAGCTGTGACTCAGCTCAGGTGCCCCCATAGCAAGCTACTTGCTGTGGGGGGAACTGAACAGGAGGGAGGGGCCAGGATCACAGAAGAGGGACCCGAGAAGAGGAGGTTTGGGGCTGCTCTGTGCAAATCCACTGCAAGCGAGCAGGTAAGTGTAACATGTTTGTTATTTTTATAGTAAAAAAAAAAAGAGACTTTACAATCACTTTAACATCAGGGGAGATCAAAGGGTTAACTGTGTTTTACTACACTACAGTGGAAGGTGCTTTTTACTAGGGGATGATGTGAAATTTATTCTTTGCTTTCTATTTAAAACCACATATATACAATTTATGGCATCTCCTTCTTGCCACTCGAACACTCTGACTGACTGAGGAAGTTTGTGAAGTGGACGTAATGCGTATAAGTGGCGGAGCCACACCAGTGACGTTACACCGCTGCCATCTTGGTCTGGGGAGCGTGGTGAGAAGGAGATGATGCCATATGTCGTATATATGCTTGTTTTAAATCGCAGACCAAGATGGCGGTGGTATGATGTCGCTGGTGTGGCTCCGCCACCTATACGCATTACGTCCGCTTCACAAACTTCCTCAGTCAGTGTGTGGAGTGGTGAGAAGGAGATGATGCCATACATTGTATATATGCGGTTTTAACCCCTTCCCGCCGAGCGTACGCAGATGTGTGTACTCGGCTTTCCGGGGTTATACCGGGATGATGCCGGCAGCTGCAGGCATCATCCCGGTACTGTTGTTTAGAGCGGGCGATTGGCTATCCGAGTATAACAACCCATGCGGCTAAAAGCCGCTCGGCTGTTACACCGGAGGAGCGGGAGGGGACGTCCACCCCCCCGCCGCTCTTACCGGGCCTCCCGTTCGATCGGGAGGCCCGGTGACCAATCGGCTGCCTCCAGCGGCTGGGGGCGGGCTGGCATGAACCCGTGGGCGGCTTCGTTCCAGCCTTCTCATTGTAAACGTGGAAGCCACGTCATGACGTCGCTTCCCGTTTACTCGGCTGCTAAAACACCGCTGCACAAATACCGTGTGATATAAAATATTGCAACAATCTCCATTTTATTCTCTATATTGTCTGCTAAAAAATATATATATATATAATGTTTGGGGGTTCTAAGTAATTTTCTAGCAAAAAATACGGATTTTAACTTGTAAGCACCAAATTTCAAAAATAGGCTTAGTCATGAAAGGGTTAAACAACACTAGTTGTGCTTTTTAATACGTTTGTGTCTTTTATCCTTGAGCATGATTACATTTTATATACAGAGAGCACTATTGGTCCCATTTTTTTTTTTTTAAATGCTATGTAATTATCTGAGTGATGCAAGTGGTGGAAGCAAACAGTATGTTTGAGAGCCAGTCCTTTTAATAGCAAAAAGGGGGGGCAAAAAGTGCGTTTTGATCTAAAATTTTCTATAGAGGTCAAAAGTTGGAGATGAGCATTTATTACAGTGCATCCGGAAAGTATTCACAGTGCTTCACTGTTTCCACATTTTGTTATGTTACAGCCTTATTCGAAAATGTATTAAATGCATTATTTTCCTCAGAATTCTACAAACAATACCCTATAATGACAAGGTGAAAAAAGTTTGTTTGAAATCTTTGCAAATTTATTAAAAATAAAAAACCCCATGTACAAAAGTATTCACAGCCTTTGCCATGACACTCAGAATTGAGCTCAGGTGCCTCCTGTTTCCACTGATCATCCTTGATGTTTCTACAACTTGATTGGAGTCCACCTGTGCTAAATTCAGTTGATTGGACATCATTTGGAAAGGCACACACCTGTCTATATAAAGGTCCCACAGGTAACAGTGCATGTCAGAGCACAAACCAAGCCATGAAGTCCAAGGAATAGTCTGTAGACCTCCGAGACAGGATTGTATGGAAGCACAGATCTGGGGAAGGGTACAGAAAAATTTCTGCAGCATTGAAGGTCCCAATGAGCACAGTGGCCTCCATTATCCGTAAATGGAAGAAGTTTGGAACCACCAGGACCTTTCCTAGAGCGGGCCGCCCGGCCAAACTGAGCGATCGGGGGAGAGGGGCCTTAGTCAGGGAGGTGACCAAGAACCTGATGGTCACTCTGACAGAGCTCCAGCGTTTCTCTATGGAGAGAGGAGAACCTTCCAGAAGAACAACCATCTCTGCAGCACTCCACCAATTGGGCCTGTATGGTAGAGTGGCCAGACAGAAGCCACTCTTCAGTAAAAGGCACATGACAACCTACGTGGAGTTTGCCAAAGGCGCCTGAAGGACTCTCAGGCCATGAGAAACAAAATTCTCTGATCAAACAAAGATTGAACTCTTTGGCCTGAATGGCAAACGTCATGTCTGGAGGAAACCGGGCACCGCTCATCACCTGGCCAATACCATCCCTAGAGTGAAGCATGGTGGTGGCAGCATCATGCTGTGGGGATGTTTTTCAATGGCAGGAACTGGGAGACTAGTCAGGATCGAGGGAAAGATGAATGCAGCAATATACAGAGACATCCTTGATGAAAACCTGCTGCAGAGCGCTCTGGACCTCAGACTGGGGTGAAGGTTCATCTTCCAAAAGGACAACAACCCCAAGGACACAGCCAAGATAACAAAGGAGTGGCTATGGGACAACTCTGTGAATGTCCTTGAGTGGCCCAGCCAGAGCCCAGACTCGAACTTGATTGAACATGTCTGGAGAGATCTGAAAATGGCTGTGCACCGACGCGCCCCATCCAACCTGATGGAGCTTGAGAGGTCCTGCAAAGAAGAATGGGAGAAACTGCCCAAAAATAGGTGTGCCAAGCTTCTAGCATCATACTCAAAAAGACTTTAGGCTGTAGTTGGTGCCAAAGGAGCTTCAACAAAGTATTGAGCAAAGGCTGTGAATACTTCTGTACATGGGATATTTATTTATTTATTTTTACTAAATTTGCTAAGATTTCAAACAAACTTTTTTTCTCACATTGTCATTATGGAGTATTGTTTGTAAAATTTTGAAGAAAATAATACATTTAATCCATTTTGGAATAAGGCTGTAAAAACAAAATGTGGAAAAAGTGAACCGCTGTAAATACTTTTCAAATGCATTGTATCTGCATGAGGTGGGAAGCAAGCATGACACTATAGGTGCATGATCTATTGGAAAATGTATTTTATTACATTATGAACTTTTGGTATTTTTTAAGTGATTGATATATTTTTTTTGTTAAGTTGCGCTACATTTTGTATATTTTATGTTTATGCCAACTGTTGTAAAATCTCAACAAAGTTTGGTGCAGTGACTGCTCCGCTCTTGTGATTTGTCCATTGTTATTATGGGACTGCTGGAACTAAGTTGTGTGTGTTTGTTTTTTTTTTTTTTTTTTTTTTTTAATTTTATCTGCCTCTAGCTCACATCGTTTGACCGCATGAACACAGAGTCTGCCAAGATAAGAGGTAGGCCGGTCTCAATATTGGTCTCAATGGCTGCAGCCAAACCTTGAAACTTAAGTTGTGCCATTTCTGTTCCCCAGCCATAGAGCGTTCCGTGGTACCATGGGTGAATGACCAGGATGTCCCCTTCTGTCCGGATTGCGGCAATAAGTTTACCATACGCAACAGACGCCATCACTGCCGACTGTGTGGTTCCATCATGTGCAGGAAGTGCACCGAGCTCGTCACCATTCCATTTGCCAGTAATGAGAAAGAATCTATTCATCCCAAATAGGGATGCACCGATACCAAGTATTTTCTCGAGTACTCGTGAAAATGTTCCCGAAACCGGTACTTTTGTGGTGCGATTTGCGTCCATACAAAATGAATGGGCGCAAATTGCACAGCAAAGAATAGCATGCAATTCCTGTCCATATTGCATGCAGTTTCCCGCACTGCTCATGTGTGAACCCAGGCTGAAATCACTATGACAAGCACAGGAGCGGTGGGGGAAAACGCATGCGATTTGGACAGGAATCGCACTGCATTCCTGTTCGAAATTGCATGCGATTCTTTGCAATGCAATTTGAGCCCATTAATTTTGTATGGACGCAAATCGCACCGCAAAGTATTGGTACTCGGTATCGGCGAGTACTTGACCTAAAGTATCGGTACTCGTCGATAACAAAAGGGTATGGGTGCAATCCTAGTCCCAAATCCCCACAAGTTTCCTATTCTTTAGATTGATTCTAACATCGTATCTTGATCTGTCTTTACCTTCTACAGACAAGCTTACTAGCGCCAGCAAGCACTCGGCGTCATCGCACAGCAGCCCCAATCTGTCCCCTATCACCAGCGCCCAGGCCTCGCGCCGTGGCAGCATCAGCAGTCTCAGCAGCGTCAGTTCCGTCCTGGAGGAAAAAGATGACGACAAGATCCGCTGCTGCCAGCACTGTAAGGACACGCTGCTCAAGCGGGAGATGCAAATGGACGAGAAAGAGCACACGCCAGACATTGTCCGCCTTTACCAGGTGAGAAGCGGCTTGTGCCCTCCATGCTGAGCATTGCGTGGTTGAACTTTTAATAGAATAGGGCAGCATTGTGAACACCAAAACCAAGTCTAAAGGGAACCTATCTAAAAAAAAAATAATATCGAATTTGCCACTGCTGATTCACTGCTGGTGAAAGCTATAGTGCTGTCTTCCTTATCCTTGCTTCACTTGTTAAAGAAGATAGGAAAAAGTTGGCGCTTTGCATCAACTTAGGAGGCGATCCACCTGGCTAGTTAAACACCTTAATATAGAAAGGAAAAGAACGTGTTTATGATATTGTGACTGACTACAGTCCATAAAGTCTGTGAAAAAGCACTTGAAGGCAGCTTCAGTGGAGTATTAGAAGCAGAACTCTGTGTAATGAGAGAGAAAGCACAAAAAAGCGCCACTCTAAGTGCAGTATTACACACAATTTAGTTGGGCACAGGATGTATTGTACTCACAAAAGTATGTGACAGGTAGGCATATCACCAAAGTGAGCTGTCCAGGGGGAATCCATCAGGGAGTCCAATGGGGTGTCCAGCCAAGAGTCCGTCAAGGGCAAAGAAGTGAGAACCGCGGAACGGGTTGCGCCGGTGGATACTGACGTTTCCTGGTCCTCAGAAGCCCTGGATGCTGGTGGATGACTCGCTTCCAGTCGGACGAGTTGGTCAGTAGCAGGCGACGCGTTTGTGGTGCATGCGCTCTTTCTTCAGGCCTGAAGAAGGAGCGCATGCTCCACAAATGCGTCGCCTGCTACTGACCAACTCGTCCGACCGGAAGCGAGTCATCCATTGGCATCCCAGGCTTCTGCCGACCAGGAAACGTCAGTATCCACCGGCGCAACCCGCTCCACGGTTCTCACGTCTTTGCCCCTGACGGACTCTCGGCTGGACACCCCAGTGGACTCCCTGATGGATTCCCCCTGGACAGCTCACTTTGGTGATATGCCTACCTGTCGCATACTTTTGTGAGTACAATACATCCTGTGCCCAAATAAATTGTGTCTAATACTGCACTTAGAGTGGCGCTTTTTTGTGCTTTCTCTTCCACTTAAAGAAGACCTGTTCTGTTCTGTGGAAGCTGTTCCCAAAATCGCAAGCCGAGGGCAAAAAGACTAACCACCGGTATTGTTGTGGGCTCCCTGCAGCTCATCTTTAAGTACTGATTTGCCATGCTTTTGTTCTTCACTCTCTGCGTGGAGGTGGCCATCTTGGTAGAGGCAGGGCTTTGCATCCTCAGGTCAGAGCTGCACCCCGACTGTTCATAAATTGATCATAAAGCAGCAGAAATGGTGGAGGAAGCACAGTTCCACAGAATAGATGGAGTAGGGAGATCTTTGCACTACAGGCCCTCCGGTACAGCTTCCTCTCCAGCAAGGAGAACAATGAGCGGCACAGTGGTGACATCACCAAATCTCAATCCAAAGTGAGAGCTTACCTAGGACTGTCCTCATCTTCCAGGTTAAATGCAGCCCAGCTTCATTAAACGTGGAAGACTGAGGACATGCAGTCTACACTCACCTGCCCACTGAGGGGACTTTTCCATGGCATCCTACTTGCAGGGTATTGATGCAGAGAACGTAACTGATTCACGCTTTGCTCTGCTCTCCGCCTCACTGAGGACCGTCCACTATTGAGAGTAGACCGACGTGCACCCGGCTCATCATGTGACCAACATTGAAACCTCTGGGAAAGGTAAGTATAATAACAAAAAAAAGCAGAACTTCTTGGGGGTGGATCTTTCGGGGGGGAGGGGCACAATTGTGGGATGTAAGGTTACTTTTTTAATGGCACATTGGCTTGATTAATACACCAGTTTAGGAAATATACGCTGACCCCTTTTTTTTTTTTTTTTGTTTTTTTTTTTGTTCTCTTTTCTTTTTCTTTTCTTAAATCCTCATAGAGACTTCGAAACTGCATGGACAAGGTGGATGAGAAGGCCCCTGAATACATCAGGATGGCCCAGTCTATCAAGTAAGTCTTTGCAATATTTCTGGCTCATGATATCGCAGCAGCTTAGTACTGAGAATGATGACGGCATCCAATGGAGTACAGTGCCTACGTTGCCCCTATAACCAATCAGATATTCGCTTATATTTCATATCCTTCATTGGAAGAAATGACAAGTAGAATCTGCTCACAGTGCAGCTCCAAAGTCCTTTTTTTTTTTTTTTTTTTATTTATTTATTTATTTTTTTCCATTCGTATACAAGGGGACTAGCATGGGGCAAATGTATACATTTTTAAGTACATTAATTATTAAAATGGGACTGCATGCAAACCTTTTATTTCTTTTTCCCCAATCATCTTTCAGGGCAGTACATGAAAAGAGTGTGGCTCTGCCCACCTAATACAGGAAACAGGAGGCTCCCACACAACAAAAGAACAAGCCAAGACTCTTTTGCCTAATCAGAAAAACCAATATTGCAAGGCCTTTCTGCTAGTTGTAGGAAGCGCCTGCACTTTCCTGCTTAGAATCTCCCCCAGGAACAATGAACCTGGTGGGCTGGATAAGGTGAGACCTCTCCACTCCCGAAACCCAGGTTTTCTGCTGTAGAGTTGTAGTTCTACAGCAGAAAGACCCGTCAGCACAATATCGGATTATTTCCTCCTACTGCAGATAATGTCTGCAGCCTGGAGGAGACGTCTACAATCAGAGGTCCAATATGAAGGAGGAAAACCTACCCAGAGCAGCATGCTGGGCCCTCTAGTCCTCCACCGCTCTCTGTAGTGTAATTATGGGCTTTCTAGTCCTATACTGCCCCCTGTAGTGTAATGCTGGCCCTCTAGTCCTCCACCGCCCCCGTAGTGTAATTCTGTGTTTCCTAGTCCTATACTGCCCCCTGTAGTCCCCCCTGTCCTTGGGGTCTATTCACGCACACAGGGAGGACAGCTGAGTCCCGCTCCGGCCTCCATACTTTTACCCCCAGCCTATCTCAGATACATGGGGGATATAACACTGTCCGTACCTCCTGGAAGATCTAGATCACCTGGAAGATTTATGATACTTACCTCCACTCCCTTCCTCTGAGGAGTGTGTTAACTGCAGTGAGGTTTCCTTCATCCTCCACCTTAGGAGGCGCAGCAAGGCCTACATGCTCTAGTTGTTGTACGCCCTTTGAGCAAGTAACAGACCTGCTCTTGCTTGGGCTTGACCTTGGAGGCCATCAGAAGAGACTCCTCCCAGAACTGTGATGTTGGAATTGTGCTGCAGGTCTATGGTAAAACCAGTAGGCCAATGTGGGCATCTGGTGATGTTGGCCTTGCTGTTCCTGCTAGTTCCAGGTTAGGAGTGGATGCACTACTGATGGGCATGGGGTAATGTTGGACCCTCAGCCTTGCACAAGGCTCATATGATGAATTGCTTTGAAGCTGTTATGGAAGTTATTTCTTTTTTGCACTCTCCATTTACGAATAAATTGAACAAAGCCCTCAACTAGTTAAGATACTTAAATATAAATTTCCAAAAACAATGTGGGTGTTCGGTGAGGCTGTCTTACTGTACTTCTACATGCCTTGCACGCCCACTTTCCTTGTGATCGTTTGCAGCTCCTATTTGTGTGTTGCTGACAAGGGGTAATTATCTGACAATTTAGTTTTGACTTGTGTTTTGTACTTATTTTACCCTGTAGTGCTGGTGAGACAACCTACAATTTGGACCATGCCAACAACCGGAGGGTGGAGGTGCAGAAGCTCTATGAGTTAATAGATGGTTTAAGGTGAGAAACAAGTGTTTTTGCATTGAATTAAATTGAAAGAAAAAGATGCTTTTTTTTGAGTGCTGAAACCTAAATGTAGCTGCATAGAAAGTGTCATCACGTTTGCTATTTATTACTTTCCATGTTGGGATTTAAAATAAGCACAGAAAAGTGGGCGCTCATCTCTGGTTGAAGATGCATTTTTTTTAAGGGGGTTTCAGGGGCACTTAAAGTTGTTTAAAGGCTCAAGGTTTTTTACCTTCATGCATTCTATGCATGAAGGTAAAAATCCCTTCTGTGTGCAGCAGCCCCTTTAATGCTTACCTGAGCCCCATCTCGATCCAGCTTGTGCATGAGAGCAGCAGGTCTCCAGGTTCTCTGCCTCCTTATTGGCTAAGACAGCAGCAGGAGCCGTTGGCTCCCACTGCTGTCAATCACATCCAGTGCGGAGGGAGCTGGGGTGGGCTGAGCACTGTTTTCTGTGTGTCAATGGATACACAGAGCAGGGCTCGGGAGCGTGCACGCAAGAGTGCCTCCATAGCAATCAGGGGGGAGGAGCCAGGAACTACCGTCAATCACAGCCAGTGAGCCAATGAGGGGAGAGCGGGGCCAAGCTGTGCTCAGTGTTTGCTGCTTGCTATGGGGGCACTTGGTAGGAGGGAGGGGCTAGGAACGCTGATGGGGGACCTGAGAAGAGGCAAATCGGGTGTTCTCTGTGCAAAACCATAACACAGAGCAAGTAAGTATAACATGTTTGTTCAAAAAAAAAAAAAAAAAAACAATTCAGCCTTTAATATCACTTGAAAGGCCCAGTACACCTTTTGCAAAAAAAACCATGGTAAATGCAGCAACATTAACCTCCTGATCAATGTATATTTAGGGCAGGTTAACGGCTGCGATTTTATGCAGAAGAAAAAACGCACCTTTGCACATGGGGCACATGGACAACAATAGTTTTCTGTGTACTGCATTCACGTTTGCGCACAGCTGTCATCTGCGGGGCAGAGGGGTGCAGAAAATTGCAACAAGTCTGCATTGCTCCGCAGCTCTCTGTCACAGCCTGTGTTTTTTTTTTTTTTTTTTTTTTTTTTTAATGGACCACAGCTGAACTGCGGTGCATAGAAATGAAAGAAATGTCACTTTGTAGGGTGGGGGGAATAGTGCCTTGCATTGTAAAAATGCCAAGCCACCGTCCCTCATAGCCTGCCCGGCATGGACAGCCATAGCCACGGAATGTTTGTTTTCCTATGTGGGAAGTGTGAACTCCGCTTTGCTACATTTTTCCAATGGAGGCTCTTGCAAACTTTTTCCCGAGCCTCAGCGGGAAGGACTCTTGCACACAAGTAAAAGCATTCTCCTGGGAAAGATGTACCTGTGATTTAGGTAAGGTGTTTGGGGAGGGGGGGGAGTGGTTTGAGTTTTGGGAGTGGTGTTTTATTCCATGTTTCAAGGTACATCCTAAATAAGGTTTTGACAGGAAACATGGTGTAAAAGGTGGGCTTAGACTTTAAAGTGGTTGTAAAGGACTGAAGGTGCCCCATCCCCCCCCCCCCCCCCAGCGCACCCTATCACCTGAGCCCCATCTTGATCAAGCAGTGTGCACAAGAGCAGCTGCTCTCCTGACCCTCTCTCTCCTCATTGGCTCAGACACAGCAGCGAGAGCCTATGGCTCCTGCTGCTGTCAATCACAGCCAGCGAGGAGGGGGCGGGGCTGAGCCTTGCTTTGTGTGTCAATGGACACACGGAGTGGGGCTCGGGAGCGATCACACATGCGTGCCCCCATAGCAAGCTGCTTCCTATGGAGACACTCAGCAGGAAGAAGGAGCCCGGAGCGCCAGCAAGGGGACCCTTGCAGAGGAAGATTGGGGCTGCTCTGTGCAAATCCATTACACAGAGCAGGTACGTATAACATGTTTGTTATAAAGTGTTTCCTTTACTATCAGTTTAAGCTATTGTATATTATGGATACTTTAAAGAAGAACTCCAGCATAACCATGTTCATTGAAAAGTCAGCTGGTAATACACATTAAAGACTTTGTTCTTTTGTACTGTGTGTTTTTTGTTTGTTTGTTTGTTTGTTTTTATTTTTTTATTTTTTTTTTGGCGCAGCTCCCACAGTTCAGGCCACTTTAGCAATCATTGATTACTGGATTTTATAATTAGAACAAATGTGAAGATTTAATCTTGTGGTTATCCTTTTTGTGAGCCTAAAAATGTGTATCTATCTATCTATCTATCTATCTGTCTATCGTGTAAAATAATTTTTTTTTGTTTGTTTTAGCAAAAAAATCCTAATCTTGGGAGTAAACGAAGAGCCCAAACCTCACCCGAAAAACTTGCAGCTGCAGAAGATGGTGCGATACTCGGCCACACTGTTTGTACAGGTATCGGCTTCACTGGGGCTACGGGAAACGCGCTCTGCAATTTAAAGGAGAATTCATAGCCCCCCAAATATGCCAGAATTACCACTTGTAATGCTTTTTTTTTTTTACGCATACTTGGTCCCCCCCCTCCCTTTCCCCACATAATAAGTAGTTGAAGAGGTCAGAGTTCACAAGTAACAAATTTTACTTTTCCCCTCGAGTCCTTGAATCCTTCTTCTTGCTAGTCCTGCTCATGGGACCATCTGCGGGCTCAGCTAAAGGGGTTTGGTGGAATGGCGACCAGGCAGAGCTGATCATTCAGTAACTCCCCCTGAACTTTGACCCTCCTCCTTCAGCTCTGATCACATGAGCACCTCACTGCAACCTACAGCAGCTTCAGATTTTCTAAAGTTTAAAAAGGCACTAATATTGATTCAGTGCTAAAGAGTGATAGATAACATAAGTAAGACGTTTTATTCTGTTAAATCAGGGGGGTCTCCAAACTTTCAAAACAAAGGGCCAGTTTTCTGTCCTTCAAACTTTAGGGGGGCTGGACTGTGGCCAATGGGAGTAGAAAATGCCCTGGTATCGGTGTGAGTAAACCATGCCATTGGCTTGGTGATAAGTGGGAGTAAAAAAAAAATTTACATCATTGATTTCAGTAGGAGGAATTGTGCCTCATCTCTGGTGTCAGTGAAAGAATTAGTTCCCCCATCATTGGTGTCAGTGGGAGGAATAGTGTATTTTTGAAATTTATTTTTTTCCTTTTTTTTTTTTCTTATTTTTGACACTGTATTGCTCTTGGGAGGTGATCAGGTTTTTATT
The DNA here is from genome assembly GCA_037952835.1 of Lithobates septentrionalis. Taxonomy (NCBI): domain Eukaryota; kingdom Metazoa; phylum Chordata; class Amphibia; order Anura; family Ranidae; genus Lithobates; species Lithobates septentrionalis. The sequence goes on along the minus strand of JBBDGP010004239.1, from coordinate 47,521 downwards.
TTCACTACTGATTGCTTATTGCAGTGATCTGATCACTGATTTAAGCAATCCTTTTTATGAATAGCTTCCATGCATGTGCCATTGTGTACCTTTGTGATAGCTGTGATTGGCTACAGCTATCACATGGTACAGGTCTGCCATGATTGGCCCCTGTACCATGTGATCACTGTGTCCAATTTCCGAAATCACAATAGTACACATGAATGGCTATGAATGAAAGCCATTGTGTACTATTGACATGTGATCACTCACAGCCATCACATAATACCATGACCAGCCCAGTACAATGATTTGCCTTCTGCTGGGTCCGATGGACACAGTGGGTGACAGATCATGCCAGTGCACATACCTTGAGGTGCGCTTCTGGAGGACGTCACATGATTCCAGGATTAAAAGCTCTCGCCAGGCTGTCATTTTACAATAGGCTGAGCGGAAAGTGGTTAAGAAGAGGTTAAAAAAATCTACTGTTTTTTTTTTTTTTATATATATATATATATATATATATATATATATATATATATATATATATATATATATATATATATATATATATATATATATATATATATATATATATATATATATATATATATATATATATATATATATATATATATATATATATATATATATTTTTTTTTTTTTTTTTCAGGAAAAACTTTTGGGTCTAATGTCACTGCCAACCAAAGAGCAATATGAAGAGCTGAAGGAGAGGCGTAGGCAAGAAAATGAGCTGAAACTACAGAGAGAGCGACAGGTGAGAGACCGAATGGCTAAAACATGAATGGCCGGGTTGCCAAACACTCCTTTCCGGATGAAAGATTCTCTTTTATACTTTAAAGATCAACTTGGGTATATTCAGCCTGCCCACATACGGTGGAATCTGCCGGTTCCTGCTGAACCGGTCGACATTCAAACCGCCTATGGCCGACTTAAGTCGCTGAGCTTGAAATGCATATTAGATTTGTGGTTCTATGAAAATAAAGCCAGTTCTGACTGGTGTGGCAGCCTTTACTACTATTCTGTTTGAATTACTAAAAGCATGCAACAGCGTCTGCACCACCTTACTGTGGATATGCTGTAACTGCCTGGTGTGGCTTTCTTTTGGGTATACCTTCCCTCAAGTTGTCTTTGATCTCTTTTCCACCAGGCAGCTCTTGATGCCCAGAAGAAGGGAGATGAGAGGAGAAGAGATGGCTTCCCGCGTCCCACGGACATAGTGAATGGGGAGCTGCAGCAGAGGGGTCGTATTCGGAAGGTGGAGGGGTGGCTCCCTACATCGGGTGCTGTTCGCATTCGAGAGACCTCAGACCCTCTTCTGCAGCAGATTGAAAACATCACCTCCTACGTCAGTCAGGCACGTGAAGCTGGGAGAGTGGATGAGGTGAACATGCTGGAGGACAACCTAAGGCAGCTGCAGGATGAATATGACCAGCAGCAGGTTGAGAGGGCCATTCGGATGTCCAAGGATCTGGCGGAAGAGGAGGCCATGCAGAGAGAGCAGCTAGAGGTGCTGAGGATCAGGGAGGAAAGCCGAGAGATACGCAAGGGGCTGACCCAGCACAACAGGACTCATTCGCTGGATTTCCGAGAGCAGAGCCAGCTCGCGAGGTGGCAGGACAAGCAAACGGCAGCCCTGGATCTTCAGCTCCCAAAACGTGACACTAGCCCTTTACAGACCCCTCCGGCAATTTCTCAAAGGTCTTTAGAAACTGTTGCCAACTTCCGTATTTCCCCTGTACTTTCAAAGGTGGAAGAGACCAAACCTGCTCTCACAAACCCCTTTGAGGATGATGGCGATGATGAACCAGTGCCTGCTTCCTCCTCGGACCCTATCCAGCAGAACGGCACCAGAGAGTATAACCCATTCGATGAGGATGATGAGGAAAAGCTGAAGGAGCGAGCTGAGAAAACTGTGACCTCCACCAATCCCTTTGAAGACTCTCCCGGCATGTCCCCTGAAGCACCTACTTCAAAAAATCCATTTGAGGTAGATGATGGGGCTTGTCTGGGAAACCCGTTTTATGAGCCTGATGATCTGGGAACAAATGAAGAGGAGGTGATAGAAGAAGACCTACTTCTGCAGCAGATCGACAATATCAAGGCCTACATATTTGATGCCAAGCACAGCGGTCGGCTGGACGAAGTGGAGGTCTTAACGGAAAACCTCAGAGAACTGAAGAAGACTTTGGCCAAGCAGAAAGAACAGTCAAAATGACCAGCGAGGACAGAAGACTCCTTTTTTTTTTTTTTCAGAATATATTGTTCTTCATCCTTTCCAGCCCATCATGCATATGATTATAAGTTGGCAACCAGCATAATTCATGGAGGTGGTATGGGCACCAGATGTACACAAGGCCTACGTTTCTCTGGTATACAGAGTTCACTCTCTGATCAAACCTTGGAATGGATTGTCCTCTTTCTGCATCTTCCTTCTGCAGAGCAAATACATTTTCTAAAAAGGGTCTCTGCACAAAACGTTTAAATTAGTCCATGTAATGGTGGCAGACAGTGTGGAAATATCCATCCCGTTTCCTATAAGAGATGTTCACCTTTCCATTGTCCTGCTAATCTAAAGTCTGGCTTGTAGTCAAGAACTCTGCAGACTGACAACTGGCCAAGCTGGCCAGCCACCCCCCTTTCCCCTCCTGGTGATGCCAAAGGCCAGTTCATCTGGATTATTTTCCTACAGCACAGAATGACTAGCATGGTAGCCACCAAGAAGCATGATATCGCACCATATTTTCCAATAACGTGCTTAGTTAATTTGGCCCGCAATATCAACCGTTGGCTATCATCTTAGCTGATTGTCGGGCAATTCCGTCCTTGACAACCAATCTGACTTATAGGTATCATAGCACTCAGTAGGCCCTCGGACAGGTGTAAGTGCTCTCTTTTAAAAGCTTGGAAATGGGATATCTATGTCGAAATGGACCTTTCAACCAAAATTTGGCAGAGTGGAGAAAAGTTAGAACCTCCTGTCTTTTTTATTTCTTTTTTGCTATGTTGCCTTTTGGTCTGACTTATTCTCCACCCTCTTGACCTGGAAGTGCAACAGGAATTGAGGGACATTTTCTCTCGTTTTGTCTTCCAGTGACCATTAGATTACTCGTAGCGTTCTGTACTACTGACAGCAGTCACCAGCACGGGAAGTCAGGGTAAATCTCCCCAAAGGGGGATACAGACAACAGTAAAAAAACCTAATGTAGGGCTTCTAACTTTTTCTACTCTATCAAAAAAAAAAAAAAAAGTTTTGACGTGAGTATTACTTTAAGAGCCAGGCTGCTTAATGAAATATCTGCTCGGAGAACCTCTTTAATGACTGGCCATTGAATGTCAACCAGCCTAGTAAAGATTCCAAATATCCCTGTAAAGACTTTTATATATGTAATATATATTATTGCCTAAGGGGAACAAGCCACTGTCTATAGCCGGCGGCCTGCGGACGTGGAAGGTCAATTTTGCAGCAGGCCTTGCTTCGGGTCAATAGGAACAAATCTTCACAACAAGCATCTGATGAGAGAATGTATGTGTGGAATAGTGAACAAAGCATCACATTTTCTTAGTGTCAGAGCTGTTACAACTTTAATACACTACAGGCCTTAGCGAACGAGCATGAAGGCAACTGGTGGCTCCATTGTACCAGTGCTGCTGCTGAGGTTTGGGAGGTGAGTTGCCGGTATGTTAAGACATCAGATAGCAAAAAAATGCTAAGCACAAACATACTGAGCCCCTCAAATTCCCAGGGGGCTAACACTTTATTCTGTCGGTGTACACTAAGCTGGGATGACACAACCAGGCAGCTTTTTATACACTGCCCCCTGTGGTGCTACCAAAAGGTTACACACTAATTACTGGAGTGGTCACCAATCAAAGCTAATGGAAGACTTCCAATGAATTGGAGACAGTTGGTGATCACTCCTAGTATTTTTTTTTTTTTTTCCTGCTACTACTGCAGCATGCAGTCCTTGTCCCTTCGATGAGCTTTTGGTAAAGTAAATTAAAATGGGGGGATTTCTGCCTTCAGATAACAATATAGTATATATTCTATATAGGACAGTACATGCCCCTCTTTTAGTAGGTACACACTTATAAAGTTCTGCTTATGATAAATCAGCAATAGTGCCCCGTTGTTGGTGTCAGTGGAAGGAATAGTGCCCCATTAATGGTATCAGTAAAAGGGAATAATGGCCCCCTGTTAGTGTCCGTGAAAGGAGTAGTGACCCATGGTCGGTGTCAGTGGGAGGATTGGTGCCCCAAGGTCTGTATCAGTGGGAGGATTGGTGTCAGTGGGAGGATTGGTGCCCCATGGTGGGTGTCAGTGGGAGGCTTGGTGCCCCATGGTCTGTGTCAGTGGGAGGCTTGGTGCCCCATGGTCTGTGTCAGTGGGAGGCTTGGTGCCCCGTGGTCTGTGTCAGTGGGAGGATTGGTGCCCCGTGGTCTGTGTCAGTGGGAGGATTGGTGCCCCGTGGTCTGTGTCAGTGGGAGGATTGGTGCCCCGTGGTCTGTGTCAGTGGGAGGATTGGTGCCCCGTGGTCTGTGTCAGTGGGAGGATTGGTGCCCCGTGGTCTGTCAGTGGGAGGATTGGTGCCCCATGGTCTGTGTCAGTGGGAGGATTGGTGCCCCCATGGTCTGTGTCAGTGGGAGGATTGGTGCCCCATTATTGGTGGGCTAAATATAATAATGCCCCATCAATGTATCAGTAAAAGGAAATAATCACCCTTTGTTGGTGTCAGTGGGAGGAAAAAATTACCCATTGTTGCTGTCCATGAAATGAATAGTGCCCCTATCCTTGGTGTCAGTGGGAGGAATAGTGCCCCAGCAATACGGGTCAGAATGCCATCCTTACAGACAAAACCATCATTGGTGTCTGGCAGCTGGCTTTGCCCAGTGGTGTTGGTCATGAAACGATGCAGACACCATCAAATGGGAGGCCAATCAGCCGCATCTCGGGGAACTCCTATAAACCTTTGGAGGAACCCTAGTTGAGATTGGCAGGTCTAAGCTACTGAGAAGGCATTTGCAGTGTGTTCCTACCCTTAGTATTAGGATTTCAGTTCCTTTTCTGCTTTTCAGCCGTCCTTGGGTATAGAACAGATCTATTGTGGGGTGCAGTCCTCAGCAGAGAGCTCAAGGCAAATGAAATACTTCTGTGGAAGAATAATAACGTATGGTTATCTGAAGGTGGAGTCCTCTATATGTAATAAGGCTGATCGACAATACCAAGTTATGTTTTTAAGCTGCAGTTTAATTCTAAAGTACAAATGAAATAAGTTCAGTATTTTTAAAGTGAACCTGTGCCGAGGCACGTAGGCTGCCACTGGTGACCTCTCCCTCTGGAAATGCATGTTGCTTGGCTGGTTCCCTTGGCTTCAGGCCTAAGTTGCATGTTTGCAGATCCAGGAGGAGGCACTGTGACTGTGTGCTTGTTCCTGGACAGAATGTACTTAAGCCATTGGCAGCCAAACAACCTCTTTTCACAAGGAGATCAACCATGGAAGCCACCTCTTGGCACAGGTTTGCTCTATTGAGAGCCAGCTACGACCCGACTCATGCAAGAAATTGAACATTCACTAGTTGAGCAGACTTCTATGAATGCAGTGTTTGGCCTCTTATTTATCTTTGCGAACCCAGAGTATGTATGTGAGCCGCTCAGGCGGCAAGGAAGTGTAGTCTTGTGCCTGCTGCTGTGAGTGCTGGCCAGGAGCCCATACATGCACCAGACAATGATGGACAAGAGCTAAAGGTCCCGGGAGCCCCACATCAGAACGAGACCTGCTGTATGTGAACAAGTTGCAGTCTCGGCCTGGAACCCTGCCAGGCCACGCCCCTAACGCGATTCGTTCCGCCCACCGGAGCTTGCTCATGGGGATCCAGTGGGTGGAGCGAAACGTGTCCAGGCTGAGAATGCCACTTGTTCACACACAGCGGATCTTGTTCAGATGTGCGGCTCCCGGCACCTTTTAGCTCTTATTTCACTTTTGAAATTGTCTGATTCTGACTGTGGAGCTGAGAGAAGGGATTGTAATGTCAGCTGAGATCTCTCAATTGCCCTATCAGCCACTGGCCTTTGCGCCATTAACAAGCTGGCGACCTGCTCTTGAGTGTGCACAACGTCATCAGATAAGAGGGACCCATCGCTGTTTACATTCCTCTTCACTACAAGGCTTTGTTATTTGATGCAGAATGCAGACTCAGGAGCTGGGAGTTATCAGGCAGGCAACTCGTAGTAGTTCCCAAACCCTTTCAGTCTCTACTCTGAGCCCGTCTTTAGACAAAAAGTATGTGAAGCGCAATAAAAGGCAAATGCTTCTTTTATATGTAGGCCCAATTAAGTAACCTAATATCTAGTGTTGAAATTCTTGCATTAGCCCAACTTTGACTGGTTCTCTTTAAACCGAACGCCGTATTATGATACACTGCAGTATTATTGTGTTCAGGTGTGTATGTGATATATTTATAGGAGAAAGGTGACGTCGCAGCTGCTGTAAAGCAGTGTATCATGGATGTGTTCCTCGGGTACCCCCAGCAGGTCATGTATTCAGGCTTTCTGTTAAGGTGGCTGTCCATTTGAGAGCACTATTCACTGCCTTTCTCTGTAGTCCCTAGAGAGGGTGGTTGCACAGGATCATGGGAGAAGAGGCTGCAGTTCCACTGCAACGCAGTGCAAAAATTCTACTGAGTTTGGTTGTGGTGGGATAGGCACTATATGGCTAAAAGTTTGACATCTAACCATCACACCAGTATGCCCCTACTGGATATCCCATTCAAAAATCACGGCCATCGGTATGGCGTCCCACCCCGTCATGGCCTTTCAGTATGGCGTCCCAACCCGTCATGGCCTTTCAGTATGGCGTCCCACCCCGTCATGGCCTTTCAGTATGGCGTGCCACCCCGTCATGGCCTTTCAGTATGGCGTGCCACCCCGTCATGGCCTTTCAGTATGGCGTGCCACCCCGTCATGGCCTTTCAGTATGGCGTGCCACCCCGTCATGGCCTTTCAGTATGGCGTGCCACCCCGTCATGGCCTTTCAGTATGGCGTGCCACCCCGTCATGGCCTTTCAGTATGGCGTGCCACCCCGTCATGGCCTTCAATATGAGGTTGGCCTCCCTTTACAGTTATAACCACCTCTACTCTCCTGGGCAGACTTTCCATAAGATTTTAGAAGGTGTTTGTGGGAATTTGTACCCATTTGTAAGGGGGGGGGGGGCAGTCATGCTGGAACAGAACATGGGTTATCCTCAAACTGTTACTACAAGGGTGGAAGTCTACAATTGCCTACAACAGAGGTCCCCAGCCCCGGTGCTGGTCTGTGGCCTGTTGGGGGGCCGGCAAGCAAGCGAGGCTTGATCTGTATTGGCAGCTGCTCACATCTGGATCCTTGTGGCGGTCTAGTGCCTGGTGGTCTGGCAGGAGTCCTGATGCCAAGATAACGAGCCAGTACAACCTGCACTACCACCCTCCCAAAAGTAGAGGGCACCTGCTCCCCTTTCACCAGCACCACCACTCCCTTCCTTCCCTCTCTGTGGTCAAGTCACTCAGTCAATGTAGAGAGCAACACAGGTGTTGGTGAGCAATGACCTTGCCTTTCACTGGAAACACCTGAACTCAGTCATTGGGAAGGGTGCCCACTTACCTTACGACATAGTGTATAGCGGGATATTGAGTGGTCCCTTCTGGGGCTGAAGGGTGTTTTGAAAGATAGGTCTACCTTTCTGACCATGTTTGATGTTACACCCATGTTTGGGGTGTAACATCAAACATGGTCACAGTCCGCAAGCCCCCCCACCCCCCCCCCAACTGTTCCTTCCCTACAGAATATGGGGGTGGTTCTCCATTTTTTTTTATTTTTTTTTAATTCAGTACGGCCATACATGGTTCCTCCTGCACAACCACAGCATTCACTGCACTCTGTGTATGAAGGAAAAGTCCCATCTGCCACTGCGGTAAAGGGATTTGTAGTTCTCAATGGAGTACAAATGAGGTGGCATCACCACGCTTGTGGCCTACCAATACTTTTTCCAGCCCCGTAACTGAAGGTCCGTACCTGTGGCTGGAGTAATAGCCTGCAGGAGCCTGAGCACTGCAACCGCAATCCACTGAATGCAGTTGCAATGCTTTGCAGGCTTCAATGCACAAAAAATAATAAATGCACATTTCTTTTTATTAAGTATGGGTGTATTTATTATGTTTTTTTAAAAAGTGGAATTGGCCTTTAAGGCCTGGTTTACACTTGCGGTTGAGAGGGATGCAATAAAAACAGGTGGTTGAGTCACATTTTTTCCACCCAGTCACTAAGCTGTATGGCAGCCGTACGGGGGGTTATACACATGCCATGGCATTCAAGAGAATAGGGCCATGCCGCAACCGTCCTTCCACTGCGTCCAATACACGCGGTTGCTGCACGGTGGCGCAGGCAAGGGTTAAAACCAGTAGTGAGGGTGCAAAATAATGCCTCCTCACTGCCTGCCAAAGGCCCTTTTAAAAATTCTTCACTGCAGATCGCTCTTTAGAGGACCACCACAAGCGTAAGCCAGCCCTGGTTTGGTTATTAACGCAGCCGTTTCCTTCTAGGAAATTCCTGAAAACATGACTTGCTGGGGTTAATCCCGAGGACTGGTTTTGTGGAAGCGTGGTAGTGGCTGTTTGGCTCCCAACACGCAGAGCAGAAATAGGAACATGGACTTTCATGATCTCACGTTCCCTCATTTTACTGCCTATCCAACTAGACCAATGTACTACCCTGCCCACACATCTCAGACATTACCTGGCGGCTTGCATTGCATGCTGGGACTTAAAGGGAAGCTATGTTGTATCTTAAATGAATTATTATTATACAGGATTTAATGAATACATATTTTTAAAGTGGTTGTAAACCTTCACATATACCCGGTGAAGTGACTGGCCTCAGGTGATGCACCTAGATTACACAAATCCTCCTACATATGTTGTACCTGTTTATCTGCAGCATTTTCTCCTCTAAATCCACCATTTAAAATGCTTGTCTGAGCTGTCAGAAAATGGGGGCGTGGAGCTGACGTTACACACTGCAGAGCTCAGTGAGGAGAGCTCCGAGAGCTGATTGGAGGGAAGGGACACCCCCCCCCCCCCCCCCTTTGCACAGGAACAGAGCTGAGGCTGTCAATCTGCTGGAGGTCCCTCCCCCTGTCACCATTTTTTTTCTTGGTGTCAGAAAAAATTGTCAGGCGTGACTCATGCGGATAGCAGAGGAACGAGTCAGAGGTCAGAAATGACACGTAAAGGTTGATTTACTAAAGTCCAATCTCTGGATAAGCTCTGGAGAAACTGCACTTTGCACAGCGCACAGTTTTTTTGCCTTTAGTAAATCAACCGCTTAGTGCTCTGAAATGAGACAAGTATTCACTAGAGAGAGATATGCTTTGTCCATATTTCATGTCTGAGGTTTACAATCACTTTAGGTTTTTATCAGAATTTTTGTGGTTTTGTATGTTGAAGAAGATCTGGCCGCCACATAAATTAGAATGATTTTTGAATGAAAATTGAAAAGTGTGTAAACCATTGCTGTATATTCATAATATTATCTATTAATGTAATTTAGGTTAAAATATATTCATATGTAAAAATCCTAAAATCTCCGTAGATTTCCCTTTAAAGTTCAGGTTTGGCGCCCGGTCTATGTCTGACCTATAATGTTGGTGCCAACAGCGGCTCGGGCTAAGAGAGAGCGTGAGTGTGTGTCTTTATGTTCATTATGTATATATGATATTATAGGATTTAATGTGATTTCTCCTTATTTCCTGATGCTTTTGCTGCAATCATCTCCGGCTTCTTTATATTTTTAAATTCTCCCAGCAATGGGATTTTAGCTCTGAGAGTTCCAAGATCCGCCTACCAGCTGCTACCATAATAAGGGGTAACATGCAGCAGGAGAAGTAAGACCCCTTTGTAAGGGGGTATGCAGTTTAAGGGCTCCCGCTGAAGAGTTCTTATCTTTTGCGTCTCAGAAAGATATAAGAAGTCCTGGGATGATTCATGCCACCATTATCTGCCCATAACAGAGATGCCAGAATTGGGTGGTTCTAACATTTAAAGCGCCACTCCCCAGAAGCTGCTAAAAACATAGATGAAACATGTGTGTGGCAACTGTTTAATGTGCTAGAACAGGAGTCTCCAAACTACGGCCTGGGGCCACATTCGGCCCGCTGCAAAATGTTATCTGGCCCCCAGCTAGGGTCAGTGGTGTATCCTCAATGTTCCATGAGAATTAAGGTCAACAATAGCTGCCTATGGTCTCTGCTTCTGATGTAAGTGATGGGGACCTGAATGTAAGAGGGGTCTTTGGTGGGGGAACTGGTGTAAGAGGGGGTCTCTGATGGGGAGCCTGGTGTAAGAGGGGGTCTCTGATGGGGAGCCTGGTGTAAGAGGGGGTCTCTGATGGGGAGCCTGGTGTAAGAGGGGGTCTCTGATGGGGAACCTGGTGTAAGAGGGGGTCTCTGATGGGGAACCTGGTGTAAGAGGGGGTCTCTGATGGGGAACCTGGTGTAAGAGGGGGTCTCTGATGGGGAGCCTGGTGTAAGAGGGGGTCTCTGATGGGGAGCCTGGTGTAAGAGGGGGTCTCTGATGGGGAGCCTGGTGTAAGAGGGGGGTCTCTGATGGGGGAGCCTGGTGTAAGAGGGGTCTCTGATGGGGGAGCCTGGTGTAAGAGGGGTCTCTGATGGGGAGCCTGATGTAAGAGGGGTCTCTGATGGGGAGCCTGATGTAAGAGGGGTCTCTGATAGGGAGCATGGTGTAAGAGGGGGTCTCTGATGGGGAGCTTGATGTAAAAGGGGTCTCTAGTCGGGAGCTTGATGTAAGGAGGGACTCTGATGGAGAGCCTGATGTAAGAGGGGTCTCTGACGGGGAGCCTGATGATGTAAGGGGGGTCTCTGACGGGGAGCCTGATGATGTAAGGGGGGTCTCTGATGGGGAGCCTCATCTAAGGGGGGGGTCTCTGGTGGTAAACCTGATGTTAAGGGGGCAGGGTCTCTCATGGGGAGCCTAAGGTAAGTGGGGTCTGATGGGGAGCCTAATGTAAAGGGGAACTCTGATGGGGGAGCCCTATGTAAGAGGGGTAAGGGGGAGCTTGATGTGAGGGCACTCTGATAGGAAAACTTGATGTAAGGGAGGACTCTGATAGGGAGCCTGGTGTAAGAGGGGTCTCTGATGGGAACCCTGTTATAAGGGAGGTCTCTGATGGATACCCGATGTAAGGGGGGAACTCTGATGGGGTGTTTTTTGGCCCACGAATATTTGTAAAATAGACAATATACTAAGTTTGGAGACCCCTGTGCTAGAAAACGTAAAAAAAATGGTGAACTTTCACAGCCTGCAATCCTGCCTGTTCCGCGCCACTGCCCCGTCTCCTACCTCTTAGGTCTGTGAGTGATCTTCACCTCATTGGTGAGACCCACAATGAACTCTCAACCATTTTCTGGGATGTTGACGTGTTTTGCAAGCCGTGCCTATTTGCATGGGCTACCTAATGGAGTGCACGTTGATGCCTGGCCAAAAAGGGTGTTGGCACACCCCAGCAGGAAAGTTTGAGTCTAGCCTATGTATGCAATGCACACTGCAAAAGAAGCAAATGGGTCCTAAGCCTTTCTGAAAGTTGATGGGGGGGGGGGGTGTAAATTTAAAGAATAACTTTAGAAAACTTGGCATGATATATGCTGCCACTGCAATCCTTTCTACCTCTTGTCTCCTCGGGTGCCAACTCCGCTCATCTGACCATATGTAACACAGACAAATAAAATCCAAATGGCTACACTTCCAAAATATCATCCACTTTATTACAAATGTAAAAATGGCAAAAACTGCAAACCAGACAGTGTGGGAGCCGATGATGGTCAACGTGTCTTGCTCTAACTATAACTAGCACTACGAAATGCGACTTCATCCCCTGGTCCCACAGTGTCTGGATTGCTGTTTTTGGAATTTTTACATTTTGTAATAAAGTGGATGACTTTTCGGAAATGCGGCCCTTTGGATCCTGTATGTCTTTGTTATTTAGAAAACTTGAATTTTGAAATGGTGATTGACATGTATATCTAAAAGCATCAAAAATATTACACTTCCTCCTTTTAGGAACCAAACTTCCAGCCTGTGTGTAGCTTCTGCTTGCATCTCCCTGTCTCTGCCCCAGTTTCCCCCCAGCGTAGACAGACTGTTTTATAGGTCATTGGCTCCACCTGGTTTCCTCGCTGACCTTTTTCAATAATTCTTTCCCTGCAGTTTACTTAACATAGTTAATGTTTAGCCGCTGGAGCTTCTTGGTTGACCTTGAGGAGTCTTGTCCTTCAGTGGTGGTAGGATTGGGAGCTGCTGGCCTATAGTGGAATTAAAAATACCATTAGGCCTTTCTGTTTCCAGAGCAGCGAGCTAGCTAGATTGTTGAATAGCTGGTATGGTGTCAGTTAAAGTAGAACTATCCAAAGCACCTCTCTTTCCTAATTGGGTTTTATTGCCGGCTGAGACTTTGCTTTTGTTGATGACCCAAGCAGAGACAGCTGCCTTTCACCTTCAGACCCCATTCACACAGGGACGACTTGTCAGGCGACCTAGTCGCCTGACAAGTCGCCTCCCGTTCTGTACTATGGAGCCGTTCTAAGGGGAGCGACGCAAGTCGCTCCGACTTAGAAAAAGGTTCCTGTACGACTTCGGGGGCGACTTGCATAGACTTCTATGCAGAAGTCGTTTTGCAAGTCGCCCGGGCAGTCGTTTGCAGGTCGCCTCGCTGAGGCGACCTGCAAGTCGTGTTGCCCCTGTGTGAATGGGGTCTCACTATGACTGGCAGGTTCCCACTGTGAGGACGTCTTCCACTCTCTGAGTTGTTTGTCTTGTTTAAGGATCATTAACTTCATCTCCAAGGGCCCATATAAACTTCCATATTACCTCTGCTATCAAGAAATCAGACTCAGAGTGGGAGATTGTGCAATAATGAGCCAATAGGTCTCTTTAGTATTGCACACTGATGTCATTCTAACACACCGATCAGCCATTACATTACCACCCACCATAACCGGTCTAGGCATGGACTCCACTAGACCTCTGAAGGTATGCTGTGGTATCTGGCACCAAGCCGTCAATAGTAGATCCTATAAGTCCTGTAGGTTGAGGTGGGGCCTCCATGGCTTGGACTTGTTTAACGAGCAAATCCTACAGATGCTTGATTAGATTGAGATCTGGAAAATTTGGAGGCCAGGTCAACGCCTCAAACTCGTTGTGTTCTTCAAACCATTATTAAATTTATCAGACCAGGCCACCTTCTTCAATTGCTCTGTGGTCTAGTTCTCATGCTCATGTGCCCATTGTTGATGCTTTTGGCTGAGGACACGGGTCAGCATGGGCATCCTGACCGATCTGCGGCTACACAGCCCCCCCATACACCACAAACTGCGATGCTCTGCGTGTTCTGACACCTTTCCATCAGAACCAGCATCAAGTTTTTTTAGCTATTTAAGCTACAGTAGCTCTTCTGTTAGATCGGCCTAAACTTGCCAGCCTTCGCTTCCCACGTGCATTACCTGTTGGCCGGTTTTCCTTTCCTTGGACCACTTTTGGTCGGTCCTCACTACTGCAGACCGGGAACATCCCACAAGAGCTTTAGAGGTTTTTCTGACCCAGTCATCTACACATTACAATTTTGCCCTTCTCAAAGTCGCTCAAATCTTTACGCTTGCCTGTTTTTTTTCTGCTTTCCCATAGTTCATCCTGGTGCCTCCCCCTTCCCTAGGTAAGTGACGCACATCCACTCACACCCGGCCATCCACATCATGTAAAAGAAAACGTGATTCACCAGACCAGGCCACCTTCTTCCATTGCTCTGTGGTCCAGTTCTGATGCTCACATGCCAGTATGGACAGCGATTGAGCATTTTTCCTTCTTTTTTAAGACATCTACTTCCGGAACGATATGTTCACTTGCAGCCTAAGCTATCCCTCCCACTTTCAAATGCCATTGTAACAAGATAATCAGTGTTATTCACTTGACCTGTCAGTAGTCATAATGTTATGGCTGATCGGTGTATTTCAGGCACTGGGTGCTGAAGTGGGAAGGGATTTGTGCAGTTTACAAAAGGCAGTGATGACTACATGAATCGTATATTTCCTCCTAGTCCAATGAACAGATTGGAGATGGGGCAGGAAGTTGCAGTCTATGAATAGTGATGTCATAATGTGTGGATGACACGAGTGGTTGAACAGAATCGCTTGTCAATTTCAACTGTGTATTTAGCACTTTGGTGGAGATCTAGTAAAAAGACACTCAAATGTTTATTGCTGTTTTATGCCGAATTTTATCTACTGCTTGCAGATGTATCATTGGAAATTTCCTTTGTCGCGGATAATTATTTTCACCTGTTTGATCGGTAATTACGGCTGAATCTAATATTTTACAGCACTTCATTACTGAAGGGAATGTTACTAAACCAACGTCTACTAATAATGTTAATGAGTCCTATTTTACCTGGAAAAATAATGCTAATAAATCCTCTGGAAACACTAGACAGGGCCTCTTTATGAAGGTCCAAATGGCTACCTTGTTTCTCTTTAATTATTGAGTATAATAGATATGTTAGATGTGTTATAAAGCTGCACCTCGATCTGCTTGTTTTCACCATATTCTGTTGAACATTCGGGAGGTTAATCAACTCTTTAGCTTAATTTTATTAGTTTTTCCACCAGTTTTTTTTTTTTTTTACCGACATTTTCTTCCACGCTAAACTGGGTGTATTCTGTTATTTCCAATGAAAAACTGGACCAGAATTTTATTTTTCCCCCACAGACCACGCAAATCCAAAGGACAAGACTGGCTGCACTCTATAGAAAATTCAAACGCTGGTAACTTTATTAATGTAGATGTCATGAACAAAGAGTTCCCCAGCTTGTGACCTTCTCACGACGCGTTTCGCCCGCAAAGCTGGGCTTAATCGTGGAGGTTCTATACCAGCGTTTGAATTTTCTTCTGATTGCAACCAGTCTTTTATTGGATATATATAGTAATTCATTTGGGACAACTTGCACCTTTTGACAAAGATAACAAATACAGCTGAATAGATCACAAAATAACGCAGCCATGTGGTGTATATTGTACGCCAGGCATATATAATTAGTGTACCTCCAGCTGTTGCAGAACTACAAGTCCCATGAGGCCTAGCAAGACTCTGACCACAAGCATGACAGGCAGAGGCATGATGGGACTTGTAGTTTTGCAACAGCTGGAGGTCTGCTAATTGCATATCCCCGCTTTAAAGCAATGATAGTCTACAAAGAACAGTAACCTGCCACTCAAATTTTAAGTTACCATTTCAAGCCAACTCAGAGAAAGAGGCGATCTGATTGGTTGTATGGGTTACAGCCCTCAACATTGCTCTTTGGAGAAAAAGCCTCACGTTGAATCTGCTTGCAACAGCTTGAGGTCCGCTAATTGCATATACAGGGTAATCCAAGGTTTCTGGGGTGGGGGGAGTCATGTTTGTAATAACATCAGAAGTCCAGCTTGCTGTGAGAAGCCACTTTATGATTGACATCACCCCAACCCATCCTTTGATCCAACATGGCCATGATAACCTGCAGCTGTGTTAGGCAGACCAAGCCTGACAAAGTTTTTAATAACTATACAAACTTGGTTGATAAACACTCCCATGCAAAGACCTTGACCTGGTAACCAATCAGAATAAATTTCCCAAAGGGACCGTCTTAAAATTAAAGCAACCCAGTATTGTCTCTATAGAGATGGTACTGGACGCAAATAGGTGTTTGCTTCTACCTTGACAGCTCCACCCCCCCTCCCCTCTAAACCTATACCAGGGGTCTCCAAACATCCTAAAGGGGCAGTTTGCTGTGCTTCAGACTTTAGGGGGGGCAAGACTGTGGGCAATGGCAGTATACATTTTTCCAGCATCAGTGAGAGTAACCAATTTTCCATCTTTGGTGTGGGTAGGAATAATAGTGCCCCACCACTGGTGTCAGTGGAAAGAATAGTGGCCCATCGTTGGTGTCAGTGGGAGGAATAGTGGTCCATCGTTGGCGTCAGTGGAAAGAATAGTGGCCCATCGTTGGCGTCAGTGGAAAGAATAGTGGCCCGTCGTTGGCGTCAGTGGAAAGAATAGTGGCCCATCGTTGGCGTCAGTGGGAGGAATAGTGGCCCATTGTTCGCGTCCGTGGGAGGAATAGTGGCCCATTGTTGGCGTCCGTAAGAGGAATAGTGGCCCATCGTTGGCGTCAGTGGGAGGAATAGTGCCTCATTGTTGGTGTCAATGGAAGGAATAGTTTCACATCATTGCTGTCAGTGGAAGTCAGTGCCCCATTGTGGGTGTTAGTGGGAGGAATAGTGCCCCATTGTTGGTGTCAGTGGGAGGAATAGTGGCCCATTGGTGTCAGTGGAAGGAATAGTTCCCCATCATTGCTGTCAGTGGGAGGGATAGTGCCCCATCGTTGATATCAGCGCATGGATTGTTGCCCTATTGTTGGTGTCAGTGGGAGGCATAATGCCCCATTGTTGGTGTCAGTGGGGGAAATAGTGCCCCAAGGCCTGGATAAAGGCAAGCAAAGGGCTGCACTTTGGAGACCAATGACCTATGCGAACACTGATTAATAAAAGTCAAAAGGGTTAAGCCTGGAGAGAGAGAGATCTCAGGCTCTGAGCACTGCGTTGTGATAGGGCAGGAGAGAAGAGGGGGTATATGTGTGCCCCCACACTGGACCTACAGATGTGAATTGCAGTGCAAAGGTTGCATTTCAGTCCACATCTACAGTGTGCTGTATTGTACCTGCATTAAAATGTGATGCACAGATACATATGCAGCGTGTGACATGTAGCCTAATCATCTGATTGTAGAAAGAACATTCCATTTAGCACTATTTAAAAAAAAAAAGTTTACCAGAAAGAATTATCTAAAAATCTTTATAACGGAAGCAGGAAACTATCTGCAACAAAGCTGCTTGAAACGTTTACAATTTATATAGCTGACCTAGGCGATTGTTTTTATTCTTTTTTCTTTTTTTTTTTTTGTCAAAGGCGTTCTGATTGGTTGTTGGGCTTCCTGTGGCACCCTATTGAATAAGCCCATGTTTACAAGCTGCAATCAAATTCTAACTCGCTAAGCGTGTGTCATGCATGTTTGTCGTGTGTTGCTGTGATTGTGTTTGGTTAAGGGTTGTGCAGCCCTGCTCTCTTTTTCTGGGGAAACTACCTGTTACAGCAAGGGCATGCTGGGACTTGTAGTTCTCAGGAGCTGGAGATCCTCCAGACTGTCTGTCTAGCTTGAACTTTGGAATGAGTGACGGTGGTGAAATGAAGACAATGAGTCCACCGGGAAATCTCTTGATGATGCGAAGAACGTGGTGCATGTGATAACTCCGTCCTTCAACTACTGGAACTTTTTGTATCATTAAACATTTAATAAAAGCAAGTGAAATGGATCGTGTTGACTAGTTGATTTTGTCTTTTGCTTAAAGCTGATTTCATTTTCTTATATTTTTTTTTTTCCTGGTCCCTTCTTTTTCTTAATAGCATACGAAATTTAAATTTTGGACGTACCGTATATACTCGAGTATAAGCCGAGGCACGTAATTTAACCACAAAAGACTGGGCAAACTTACTGACTCGAGTATAAGCCTAGGGTGAGAAATGCACAGCTACTGTAAGTGGAAAAGAGGGTCAACAATGCCCATTTGCAGCCTCACTGTGCCCATTTGCAGCCATAGGTCCCCCGAACTTCAGAAATGACACCGCTGCAGATGGACACAGTTGACCAAATTTGGGGTCCCGTATCTCGGGGCCACTTAGTGCTAGGAACCCCAAATTTGGTGTGCAAACCCAGCGGAAATAGCACTATAACATATCAAAAGCTGGTGTTCCTAGCACTAAGTGACCCCGAGATAGGGGGCCCCAAATTCGGTTCGGAAAATGTCGAGCACTTTTCTGCAGCAGAGAATGACATTTTCCGAACCGACTTTGGGGCCCCGTATCTCGGGGCCACTTGGTGCTAGGAACCCCCAGATATGTTGTAGTGTTAGTTTCACTGGGTTGGCACACCAAATTTGGGATCCCTAGCACCAAGTGGCCCCGAGATACGGGGCCCCAAAGTCGGTTCAGAAAATGTCATTCTCTGCTGCAGAAAAGTGCCTGACTCGAGTATAAGCCGAGGGAGGCATTTTCAGCACAAAAAAATGTGCTGAAAAACTCGGCTTATACTCGAGTATATACGGTAAAATCTTTTTCGTTTTCATTATATACCTTTTACTCTGTGTCAGTACTTCCAACCTCTGCACTAATTGTTACTTAATACTGACCCCATTGCACACTACTGACCCCCTGAACTCTGCATCACTACTAAACTTTACTTCTGACCCCTGCATTCTTTGTTACTTACTACTGACCTCTGTGTTACTACAGATTGCTGCACTGTTATTTACTACCGACCTCTGCATTACTTACTACTGATCCCTGAACTTTTGGTATTTACTACTGACCTCTGCACTCTGTGTCAGTACTCCTTACCTCTCCACTCTTTGTTACCCAATACTGACCCCTGCACACTGCATTACACACTACTGACCCCTGCACACTGCATTACACACTACTGACCCCTGAACTCTGCATCACATACTACTGAACTCTGCGCTGCGTTATTTATTACTGACCTCTGTGTTATATACTACTGATTCCTGCACTCATCGTTATTTGCTACTAACCTCTGCAAACTACTGACCCCCTGAACTTTACATCACATACTACTAAACTCTGTTACTTCTGCACCCTGCGTTACTACTGACCTCTGTGTTACTTACTACTGATCCCTGCACTCTTTATTTAGTACTGACCTCTGCACTCTCTGTCAGTACTTCCAACCTCTGCACTATTTGTTACATAATACTGACCCCATTGCACACTACTGACCCCCTGAACTCTGCATCACTACTAAACTTTACTTCTGACCCCTGCATTCTTTGTTACTTACTACTGACCTCTGTGCTACTACAGATTGCTGCACTCTGTTATTTACTACTGACCTCTGCAATCTGTTACACACTACTCCCCGCACTCTGTGTTAATTACCCCTGACCCCCAACACGCTGCATTGTTTACTTTTGACCCCTGCATTACATTTACTCTGTTATGTATACCTGACCCCTGCACTGACATACAGGCCGCTGTTACTTCTGGCCTCCCGCACTCTGTTACTTCTGACCTTTGAATGCTGCAATGCAAACTACTGACCACTGAGCTCTTTAAACCGTTCTTAATTTTTTCTAAAGGGGCCTTGCTAGGTTATTTCCTTAAAAATTAAAAACAGCTACATCCTGCTAATCTTTGATCTCCTCCATGTTTGTTTAGGAGGAGTACCACCTCTCCAGGGTGGCCCACCCTTGGTTTACAGATCCGTGAAGGCAGCGCTAGGCTTTCTGATTGCATGGCTGCATTCTGCACAAGATCTTTATATTTAAAAGATATTTTACAAGTGGTACCAAACAAAAAATGCTAACATTATTTCATACATTTGAATATTTTCTAAGATAAGATAACATTTACCAAAAGCTATTACAGTTTGGCTTTAAAAGGACGGCATCACCTGCTGAGACTTTGTTCCTTCACAGTCGGAGGTGCAGTAATTACCCGGCCCTATAAAGAAGCGCAGAGTGGGTGGTGCGAAGCACGACGTCGCTTTGTCTTCGAAGTCTGGCATTGACGGCGCTGTCGCAGTTGAAAAGGTTTCTTGCGCGGCATACAGAGCAGGTTAACGGGTTAAGCCACCCGGCGTGTCTTAGAATAAAATATCTGCCCTAGTTAGAAGAAGAGTGGGAGTCGGAGCATCTCAATCTCTCTCTGATCTACTTCCGTTTCCAGAGTCCCTTTCTACTCCTAATCACCCAGCGCCAGAGAGACGAATGGAAATTAGCTGGTAATTACCGCTCGTTCGCACATCAAACGCTCCGACGGAGAGCGGAAAAGTCTGCTGATCAAAAGCAGAAGGAGAAATACATCTGGGAGAGGGAAATCACCGAGGATTAGGGCGACACCTGCGATTTTTATTAAAGGTTTGAGGTGTCGCGGAAAAGAAAACGACGGAACGTCCTGAAAACGTCCTTAATTACGATCAAACTGACGAGGACCGAAGAGAAGGATCCGGAAGGAAGGCGAAGCCCGACACGGAGGAAATGTTTATCCCGCCCTCGTCATCTGTCTCTTTGAAGTACATTTTGTGATTTTTGAACATACACAGAAGAAAAAAAAAAAAAAGTATTGTTCCAGGTGGTCTTGGGGCTCGCCCGCCAGACGTAGGTGCCCACTCACTTAAAGTGGTTGTAAAATCTCAAGCTTTAGAGAATGTATTAAAGAGGTAAAAAATAAATAAATAAATAAACATATACTTACCTCCACTGTGCAGCTCATTTTGCACAGTGTGGCCCTGAACCTCGTCTTCTGGGGTCCCCTGGCGGCTCCTCCCCACATCTGATAACCCCCTCAGAGAAGCTCTTCCCCGGGGGGTTACCTTGCGGGCGCGCTCCCAAGTCCAGCATTCGGCGTCCATAGAGGCCGAAAGCAGGACTCAGTCCCGCCCCCGGCGCCTGCATCATTGGATTTGACTGACAGCAGCGGGAGCCAATGGCTGCGCTGCTATCAATCTATCCAATCAAGAGCTGAGAACCCCGGGCAGAGAGACAGCACGTCCCCATGGGCCAAGTTCGAGGGTTCAGGTAAGTAAAACGGGGGAGGGGGGGGCAGTCACTGACAGGTGTTTTTTCACCTTAATGCATAGAAAGCATTAAGGTGAAAAAACACAAAGGTTTACAACCCCTTTTAAGGGGAAAAAGGTTCTGTGCTGCAGCTCCTCCCCAAACCCCCCTTTTCTTACCTGAGCCCGATCCGATCCAGCAATGTGCAGCGGCTCCAGCCTCTGTCGCTCTCCTCTTTGGACTGATTGATAGCAGCGGGAGCCATTGGCTTCCACTGCTGTCAATAAAAAGCTGTGACGTGGGGGTGGGGCCGAGTCCCGCTGTCTGTGTCAACTCGGGAGCGAGCCTGCACGGGTGCCTCCCTATGTAAAGCTGCTTTCCGTGGGGTCACCCGATGAAGAGGAGGGGTCTGGAGCGCCGGCGGGGGACCCCAGAGAAAAAGGATCGGGGCCGCTGTGTGCAAAACCATTGTACAGAGCAGGTAAGTATAGACATGTTTTGTTTTTTTAAAAAGAAGGTTTACAAACCCTTTAATTCTGTTCCTCCCCGACATATCTAACTACGAGCATGCAGCACATCCTCTCTTCCTTTCTTTGTATCCTAAAGGCTTTATTGTAACTTGAACATATTCACAAAGCCAAATTGAAACTCATTCTTCTTTGCCATACCCTAGTCTTCAAACGAGTTTCACTCCAACAGGTACTTTGTCATGACTAAGCCCCTAGGAGCAGGGTCAGGGTCTTTCAGAGAGTAGTGTTCTTCAGTCTGGGCTTGTGAATATGTTTAAAGTTACAATAAAGCTTTTAAGATGCAAAGAGAAAAAAAAAAAGAAAGTGAATGCTCATATTCACAAAGCCAAATTGAAGCCCATTCCTCTTTGCCATACTCTAGTCCTCCAACGCATTTCACTCCAACAGGTACTTCATCATGACTAAGCCCCTGTTGAAGTGAAACGTGTTAAAGAGTGGGGACAGGGTCTTTCGGAGAGTAGCGTTCTTCATTTTGGGCTGGTGAATATGTTTAAGTTACAATAAAGCTTTTAAGATGCAAAGAGGAAAAAAAAAAAAAAAAAGGAGTGAATGCTTATGTTCACAAAGCCTAATTGAAGCTCATTCCTCTTTGCCATACCCTAGTCCTCCAACGTGTTCACTCCAACAGGGACTTCATCATGACTAAGCATCAAGGGGTAAGAGCAATGTTCTTCACTCTGGCTTTGTGAATACATTTAAAATGTAAAATAAAGCTTTTGGGGTGCAAAAAAAAAAATATGAGCTGCTTTTTCTGTTTGGAATTGTGATTTTTGAGGTTTAAAAAAAATAACAGAACATGTGAGAATTTGCTTCCCTATGGCTTACAAATTAGAACTAAGACTTGGAGTGCAAAGTCTTATTCCTGTGTAAGCTTTGTTACTTATCACTGACCCCGGCACAGCAATACTTACTACTGACCCCTGAACTCTACATCACATACTACTGAACTTTTACTTCTGACCCTTGCAATCTGCATTTCTTACCACTGATCGCTGCACTTTCATTTACTACTGACCCCTGCACTCTGTTACCTACTACTGTCTGCACACTTCCTTACTCCTGACCTCTGCATTCTGCATGATTTATTTTGACCCCTGCATTACATTACCTGTGAACTCCTATGTACTCATGACCCCTGTACTCTTCATTATTTACTTTCCTGCCCTGCTTTACATTACATGCAAACTCTGTGTTATGTACTCCTGCACTCTGTACTACATACTACTGACCTCTGCATTATTTACTTTTGATCCCTGAGTTACATTACATGTGAACTCAGTTATGTACTCCTGACCCCTGCACTGTGTACTAGCAGAATCTGATCCTGAATTCCCGTCTACCCGAATCCTTATCTCTGAGACGCCCATTGAAACAAAAAACTTCAGAAATTGACCACCACTAGAACTGATGACTTTTAATTTAACAGGAGTATAGAAAAATATTCAACCAATAAAAATGCAACTATACAATAGTGTGTCTTGCTGGTAAGGAGCACTCTGGAGCTGGGTGATTCATTAAATAGTAGCCCGGCTTCAAACGTGCCTGTCCATAGCAGCTTGGGGGAGGGGCTCACACCGCACTCTCCGCTTTCAGTTTACTTTTATATTTTCCCGTCAATTCCTTCGGCAGCGGCACCAGCCCTGGGCAGGGCACCTGGCCCTCCACCTCGCACATGCACTCCCTCAAGTAGTACTTCTTCGGGCCGAAGTTGGCTGGGTGGGATAGCACCATCTTGGCTTTCTCCTCGGCTTTCAGCGTTTCCCTGAAGATAGAAAGAGAAGTGAAGAATTTAAAAGTGTATCCGACTCACTTTTCTTTCAACCATGTGACAGCGATGGTGTCTGGCGATTGGTTGTTCAGCCAGCTGTCACTTTGGGGGGGGATGTAAGGTGAGAGTTGTCAGATCCTGAAAGAGGCCGGTGGGAAGATGTTGGCACACACAAGGGACATCGCTGGAGCAGAGGCAAGCATAGCTCTACATTTAACCACTTGCCCCATATGGACATACCCGTATGTCCTCTACCAAGGTCATGTCTACAACTGCAGTCATGACCTCGGTATTTTTTTTTTTTTCTCCCCGGCAGGCGAATAATGAAAAAGCGATCTGAGCAGCAAAATAGCTGCTGAATCGCTTTTAAATGTGGACAAATGTGGTCCCCCTCTCGCCGCCTTTCCCCACTTTCCTGTTCCACCGGGAGCCCGGGACTGAAGCTGGTGGTTCTGCCGGCTGACCATAGAGATGAGGGAAGAGCAGATGTTTCCTCGATCATCTCTACGGTCTATGAAACCAGAAGCGACAAGCATTTTGCCACCTCTGGTTTGTTGTTTACAAGCCATTACTGACTTGTGAAAGCATCTGATCAAACCGATCTCTGTGGCCTACAGTTTCTGGGACACTGTGAGAGGAACTGATGTTGTTCCTCCCACTGTGTGACGTCACAAACAGGGAAGAAATGTGGATTTTGTCACTTCCTGTTTCTGTTCTGTGTGTAACTGGCAGTAAAGCAGCCGATCAGACAAATCTAATGTCTGAACGGCTGCACTGGAGGCCAGAGGAGAGATCTGGGGTCTAATAGACCCCAGATCTCTCCATAAAAGAGAACCTGTCATGGCCCATGCTATTCGAAGGGATGTTGTTCATCCCTTCGAACAGCAATAAAGTTGATAAAATAAAAAAGGGAGGCGGAGCCTGTACAACTTTGCAAGACTACAAGGGAAGTTAGGAAACTTCTTAAGAAGTATGATCGGAGCGATTTTGGCCATAATTCAGTTGTGAGTCACAGAAATGCACCTACCGTATATACTCGAGTATAAGTCGAGGCCCTAATTTACCACAAAAAAATGGGAAAAACTTATTGACCCGAGTATAAGACGAGGGTGAGAAATGCACAGCTACTGTAAGTGGAAAAGAGGGTCAACAATGCCCATTTGCAGCATCACTGTGCCCATTTGCATGCCTCACTGTGCCCATTTGCAGCCATAGGTTCCCTGAACTTCAAACTCAGTAGTTAAGGGTTCCTAGATGCCTCCTAGCTGCAGCCAAAATTTGGGGTCTCTGAACCCAAAGGGTCCCGAAATGACATTGCTGCAGATGGACACAGTTGACCGAATTTGGGGCCCCGTATCTCGGGGCCACTTTGTGCTAAGAACCCCAAATTTGGTGTGCAAACCCAGTGGAACTAGCACCATAAAATTTCCAAAGCTGGTGTTTCTAGCACCAAGTAGCCCTGAGATATAGGGCCCCAAAGTCGGTTCAGAAAATGTCAAGCACTTTTCTGCAGCAGAGAATGACATTTTCTGAACCGATTTTGGGGCCCCGTATTTCGGGGCCACTTAGTGCTAGGAACTTCAGCTTTGGATATGTTGTGGAACCAGTTCCACTGGGTTTGCACACAAAATTTGGGGTTCCTAGCACCAAGTGGCCCTGAGATACGGGGCCCCAAAATCGGTTCAGAAAATGAAATTTTTTGCTGCAGAAAAGTGCTTGACTCGAGTATAAGTCGAGAGGGGCACTTTCAGCACAAAAAAATGTGCTGAAAAATTCGACTTATACTCGAGTATATAGGGTACTTTTGCTCTCCTATGAGCTTGAAAAAGGAGCGCGCCTGTCTTAATAGTCCGAGCGCATGCCCCGAAATGTCGTCCTGTGACGTCACCACGCTGGCCATAGATGGATCGAATCCCAGATGGTTCAGCAGGGACCGGCCAAGATGCCATCCATCTATGGGCAGGCTGGTTGTACCCAAGTCGATCCATCAATCAACTTGGGTACAACCAGCCTGTTGGATTTTGTATATGCGATTACTGCTGGTGACTATAGCTGCCAGCAGTAATCATGTTCTGCTGGCCAGAAGGCTCCCCACTGGCAGAACACAATAGCTCAACAAGAGGCATTCCCCCATCAACACTGACCGATCGCTTTACAAAGGCATTTGACAGGCAGCGAGGAGCAGATATGCTGCCTTCTTAACGGCTGCTTTAACCCTATACATGCTGCACCACCGCTCCGCAACCATGTGGCTGCAGGGGGGTTCTGGTGTGACCCCTTTTGCTTGAATAGGCGGGAAGGATAATTTTAGCCGTTGCTGCAAAGTGAAGCATCACGGCTGTGGCTTGTGAACCCCCCATTCACAGTCTGTGCAGCTTAATAGGGGGCAGTATACAATGCAGATAAACTGCTTTTTTTTGTTTTTTTTACACCACCCTAAGCCTCCAGTCTACACGAGCCCTAAAAAAAAAAATATATGAGGAGGGTTTTAATTCTTCACTGGAATAAAAAAAAAAAAAAGGAGTTTAAGATACATTTTCAGTCTGGAGCCTGCTGAGCTGTGTGAGGAGCCCTCTAGTGGTGAGAAAGTGAATTGTCTCCTATGAGTCTTACTCGCTCTTCCCTAGGATCTTCTTCACATGCTGCACAATTTCCGTGTGGCTCTTTTCCTCCATGTCAACGAGAACCTGCTCGCCGTTGTCTGCCCATGATTAAAATGAAAAGAAAAAATATATATTTTTTTTTAAAATGTATAATAAAGCAACACGAACCGAAATTTATACAGGAAACAAAGGCTGGGGTGGTCCAACTCTAAATATTGGTAAACACGCACATCCCTTCACAGTACTAAATGGGATAGGAAGGAGGGGGAGGGGAGATGTGCAGCAGTTTTCACTATATTGTTCTGAATTGCAGCTTAAAATGAAACTCAATGGTTTAGGGCCCGACCACACCAGCAATGATAGTCTACAAAGAACAATAACCTGCCAATCAAATTTTAAGTGACCATTTCAAGCCAACTCAGAGAAAGAGGCGATCTGATTGGTTGTATGGGTTACAGCCCTCAACATTGCTCTTTGGAGAAGAAGCCTCACTATGAATCCGCTCTCAACCTGCGTTCCCCATCATCCCAGATCAGTCCCTCCCACCTCACCCCCAGTGATCACTATCTCACATGGCCTCTGTGCTCAGTTTCTCTCTAACCCTGCCCCCGTGTCACCATGGGTCATCTTCTCCCACCTGGCCCCATTTCTCTCTCACCTTGTCACTTTGTCATTCTTGGTCAGCCCCTGCCCCAGGCCGGTCTCTCTTACCTGGCCTCCTGCGCCCCCCCCCCCTCTCAACTGGCCCCCTGTGTCTCACCTATCCCCCTGTAGTACCCCCTCACCTGTCCCCATGTGGCCCCGTTTCTCACCTGCCTCTCTGTAGTTCCCCCTCTCACCTGCCCACTATCGCCCGCTCAACTGCCCCAACCACCACCACGTGTCTCCCCTCTCTCACCTGACCCCCAGGAGCCCGTCCCTTACTCATCTGTGCCCCTGCAGCCCCCCTTTACCTGTCTCCCTGCAGCCCACCCCTCGTTCACCTGTCTCCCTGCAGCCCACCCCTCGTTCACCTGTCTCCCTGCAGCCCACCCCTCGTTCACCTGTCCCCCTGCAGCCCACCCCTCGTTCACCTGTCCCCCTGCAGCCCACCCCTCGTTCACCTGTCCCCCTGCAGCCCACCCCTCGTTCACCTGTCCCCCTGCAGCCCACCCCTCGTTCACCTGTCCCCCTGCAGCCCACCCCTCGTTCACCTGTCCCCCTGCAGCCCACCCCTCGTTCACCTGTCCCCCTGCAGCCCACCCCTCGTTCACCTGTCCCCCTGCAGCCCACCCCTCGTTCACCTGTCCCCCTGCAGCCCACCCCTCGTTCACCTGTCCCCCTGCAGCCCACCCCTCGTTCACCTGTCCCCCTGCAGCCCACCCCTCGTTCACCTGTCCCCCTGCAGCCCACCCCTCGTTCACCTGTCCCCCTGCAGCCCACCCCTCGTTCACCTGTCCCCCTGCAGCCCACCCCTCGTTCACCTGTCCCCCTGCAGCCCACCCCTCGTTCACCTGTCTCCCTGCAGCCCACCCCTCGTTCACCTGTCTCCCTGCAGCCCACCCCTCGTTCACCTGTCTCCCTGCAGCCCACCCCTCGTTCACCTGTCTCCCTGCAGCCCACCCCTCGTTCACCTGTCTCCCTGCAGCCCACCCCTCGTTCACCTGTCCCCCTGCAGCCCACCCCTCGTTCACCTGTCCCCCTGCAGCCCACCCCTCGTTCACCTGTCCCCCTGCAGCCCACCCCTCGTTCACCTGTCCCCCTGCAGCCCACCCCTCGTTCACCTGTCCCCCTGCAGCCCACCCCTCGTTCACCTGTCCCCCTGCAGCCCACCCCTCGTTCACCTGTCCCCCTGCAGCCCACCCTTCGCTCACCTGTCCCCCTGCAGCCCACCCTTCGCTCACCTGTCCCCCTGCAGCCCACCCTTCGCTCACCTGTCCCCCTGCAGCCCACCCTTCGCTCACCTGTCCCCCTGCAGCCCCCCCCGCGCCTCACCTGTCCCCCTGCAGCCCCCCCGCGCCTCACCTGTCCCCCTGCAGCCCACCCGCGCCTCACCTGTCCCCCTGCAGCCCACCCGCGCCTCACCTGTCCCCCTGCAGCCCACCCTTCGCTCACCTATCCCCCTGCAGCCCACCCTTCGCTCACCTGTCCCCCTGCAGCCCCCCCCGCGCCTCACCTGTCCCCCTGCAGCCCCCCCGCGCCTCACCTGTCCCCCTGCAGCCCCCCCCGCGCCTCACCTGTCCCCCTGCAGCCCCCCCGCGCCTCACCTGTCCCCCTGCAGCCCACCCGCGCCTCACCTGTCCCCCTGCAGCCCACCCGCGCCTCACCTGTCCCCCTGCAGCCCCCCCGCGCCTCACCTGTCCCCCTGCAGCCCCCCCGCGCCTCACCTGTCCCCCTGCAGCCCCCCCGCGCCTCACCTGTCCCCCTGCAGCCCCCCGCGCCTCACCTGTCCTCCTGCAGCCCCCCGCGCCTCACCTGTCCCCCTGCAGCCCCCCGCGCCTCACCTGTCCCCCTGCAGCCCCCCGCGCCTCACCTGTCCCCCTGCAGCCCCCTCTCTCACTCACCTGTCCCCCTGTAGCCCCCCCCTCCTCGCTCACCTATTCCCTTGTACCCCCCCTTCTCACTGGTCCCACCTGTGGATTACTTGTTTAACTATTTAGAGACGAAGCCTGTTGGTGTTCGGTACGGTGTACAGAAATAACAGTCGGGATGAGAACCATTACCTAACATGAAGAAGTCATCACTGTGGATTTTATACTCACCTAAATAAAACCGCAGGAATGGAGACGGGGTCATGTTCTTGAAGGTCACTATCTGAACCCAGGGATTCTTATACTGGATTTGAGGGATATTAAAGAACACAAAATTTCTGCAAATAAAAGACGGGGTAGAGCAAAGTCTTTGTTATTGTGATCAGCATGAAACTGCAATGTCTCAGCTTGTACGGCCTTCAGAGCTGCAACATCAAAAAACACCCACAGGGGGCACCCTCTACAAGTTCACACTCCTCCTACACTCAGCTATGCCTTCCATATGAGCTCAAGCATGGCCTCAGAGATCACAGCTGTCCTTGCTCTGTGAAGTAACGCAGCTTACACTCATCCCAAAATGACCTCACACTTTCCGGGTGACCTCATATGACCTCACACTCATGCCCTGGAGCCATAAGACCCAATGCTTATTCTGCAGCCCAGAAGGACCACACACTCGTCCCATATAACCTCATGATCATTCAGTGTCCCTTTTTGACCTGACTCTTGTCCCCTGACCCCATGTGATCTCACGCTCCTCCCACAGCCCCCACATGACATCACAGACAACCTGTATGAAATCACACTCGTTCTGCAGCTAGCCCCATATGACGTCACGTTTATTCAGCGGCCCTGTATGGCCTCACGCCCGTCCAGTGGCCCCATATGAATACACGCTCATCCCACAGCCTTCTATACACTCACCTCTATGAGCCCATGTTCACAGAGATCTCTCTCTCTCTCTCTCTCTCTGGCCCCTTATAACCTCACATTTGTCCCAGAAGCCCATAATGATCTCATGCTTGCCCTCACTCTTCTCTTCATTCCTACCTGTCCGCGCTTTATGGGTCCACCCTGCCTGTCACCCCATGACGGATCCCTTGGGGTCAGTCTCACCATGAATCTGCACCCACCCTATGTCTCCCCCTCTTCTCTCTCACCCGGACCCCTGAGGCCCCTCTCTCCCTCACACCGGGCCCCCCCTCTTTCTCTCCCACCTGGCCCCCTGTGGCCCCTCCTCTCTCTCACCTGGCCCCCTGTGGCTCCTCCTCTCTCTCACCTGGCCCCCTGTGGCTCCTCCTCTCTCTCACCTGGCCCCCTGTGGCTCCTCCTCTCTCTCACCCGGACCCCTGTGGCCCCTCCTCTCTCTCACCCGGACCCCTGAGGCCCCTCTCTCCCTCACACCACCCCCCCCCCCTCTTTCTCTCCCACCTAGCCCCCTGTGGCCCCTCCTCTCTCTCACCTGGCCCCCTGTGGCCCCTCCTCTCTCTCACCTGGCCCCCTGTGGCCCCTCCTCTCTCTCACCTGGCCCCCTGTGGCCCCTCTCTCTCTCCTTCCCCTGTATCTCTCACCTGCCCCCCTGTGGCCCCTCCTCCCTCTCATGCCCCCCTGTGGCTCCTCCTCTCTCACCTGTCCCCCTGTGGCCCCTTCTCTCTCTCACCTGGACCCCCCTCTCTCTTCTGCCCCGTATCTCTCTCCTGCCCCCCCTTTCTCTCACCTGCCCCTCCTCCCTCTCATGGACCCTTCTCCCTCACCTGGCCCTCTCTGGCCCCTCTCTCTCACATGGCCCCTCTCTCTCCTGGCCCCTCCTCCCTCTCATTGACCCCTTCCCTCTCACCTGCCCCGTGGCCCCCTCTCTCCCTCACCTTGCCCCTCTCTATCCTGGCCCCTCCTCCCTCTCATGGACCCCTGAGGCCCCTTCTCTCTCACCTGGCCCCGTCTCTCTCTCTCCTGGCCCCGTCTCTCTCACCTGCCCCCTGTGGCCCCTCCTCTCTCTCATGGACCCTTCTCTCTCACCTGGCCCCTCTCTCTCCTGCCCCCGTATCTCTCTCTCTTGGCTCCCCGTGGCCCCTCCTCCCTCTCATGGACCCCTGTGGCCCCTTCTCTCTCACCTGCCCCCTCTATCTCTCTCTTCTGCCCCCCTGTGCCCCCCCTCTTATCTGACCCCTGTGGCCCCCTCCTCTCTCTCACCTGGCCCCCAGGCCGGGCTCCCCCCGGGTGTTGTAGTTGACAGTCATGATCCGGACCGGATCCCGGAAGACGATCTCGCCGCTCTGCAGATATTGGAGGGTCCGGCGGATCGGGAATCTCCCCTTCATCGGCATCTTCAGGACATCAGCATGGAACCGCACTGCACGCCGGGAACTGCCCTCCGCCCGGGGCATGCCGGGAGAAAACCACTGACAGCTGGGCGCGGGGCATGCCGGGATGTGTAGTCACATTGTATCCCCGGAGCGCTCACTGGATACAATGTATCGGCTGCCGGCGGGTCACGTGTCTGGAATGGAACCCGGAGCGGCCAATGGGAGGTGAGCGCTGAGAGTGACATTTCCTCTTCATAGATCAGAGAGGAAAGGGGCGGATTTGTGATTGGTTGCTCGGGGTTCCATCACCTCTTTTATATTTATGTCACTGCTCTGTACAATGGAGGGACAGAGAGAGGCGATCAGGAGGAGGAGTCTGCTCCAATCCCACCAATCACTGACCAGCTTGAATGAAATCTACCCAATGAGGATGATCCATGGGTAATTTAAGGCGGAACTCTATACAGACATCAAAGACGCAAAGAATACAGCTGTGAACATTTTAATGAATTAAAAAAAAAAAAACAACACACAATATATACCCCAATTTTTTTTTTAATATATAATGAAATATGATGTTATGCTGAGTAAATAGATACCTAACATGTCACGCTTTAAAACTGCGCACACTTGTAGAATGGCGACAAACTACGTTACGAAAAATCTCCATAGGCGACGCTTTAAAAATGTTTACAGGTTACCAGTTTAGAGTGGTAAAGTGCCCCCCCTCTCTCTCACCTGGCCCTCTGTGGCCCCTCTCTCTCTCACCTGGCCCTCTGTGGCCCCTCTCTCTCACCTGGCCCCTCTCTCTCTCTCACCTGGCCCCCTCTTTCTCCTGGCCCCCTGCGCCCCCCCCCCCTCACCTGGCCCCCTCTTTCTCCTGGCCCCCTGCGCCCCCCCCTCACCTGGCCCCCTCTTTCTCCTGGCCCCCTGCACCCCCTCTCTCCTGGCTCCCTCTCTCTTTCACCTGGCCCCCTGCGGCCCCTCCCTCTTACCTGGCCCCCTGCGGCCCCACCCTCTCACCTGGCCCCCTGCGGCCCCCCCTTCTCTTACCTGGCCCCCTACGCCCCCACCCTCTCTCACCTGGCCCCCTGCAGCCCCTCTATCACCTGCCCCCTCTCTCTTTCACCTGGCCCCCTCTCTCTTTCACCTGGCCCCCTGCGGCCCCTCCTTCTCTTACCTGGCCCCCTACACCCCCCCCTCTCACCTGGCCCCCTCTCTCCTGCCCCCCCCCCCCTTTTTTTAAGCCAATTAGAGCCTCCAGCTCTAATTGTGTGCTTCAAAAAAGGATTGTAGATTAGGGGCCGGGTGCATGTATTAGGGGGGCAGCGCCCCTGCATCCCTAATGGATGGACCACCACTGTTCTGCACAGAGGGATTGGGGGGGGGGGGGCCTAAAAAAAAAAAGTTTTTCTCATTTTATTTTGACACTGTCCCTATAATTTTTTTAAACCACTTTTATTCCTATGACAAGGAATTTAAAAACATCCCTTACAATAGAAAAGGATGACAGGTCCTCTTTATGGAGAGAACTGGGGTAAAAAACCAAAAAACATTTGTTTACTTCCACCTTAAATGAGACGTCATTCTGGTCCTCCAAGATCATAGAGGTGATCAGAGACAATCTGGTCTCTTTTCAGCTGTGACCAGCCGGCTGCACCGATGGTTCATTTCTCTGGCTTGCCGGTAAAAACGGTAAACCCGAGAAAAACTGGTGGGGCTGCTTCTGAAAGCGATCCAGCAGCTAATGAGCCGCTCAGACCGCTTTCATGAGAAAGGCAATCGCCGGCTGAAAAGAAAAATACCGGGGTTATGGCTGATAGCTTTAGCCATAACCCCAGTAAACCACAATAAAATACAGTGCATCCGGAAAGTATTCACAGCGCTTCGCTTTTTCCACATTTTTTATGTTACAGCCTCATTCCAAAATGTATCACATTCATTCATTATTTTCCTCAAAATTCTACAAACAATACCCCATAATGACAACGCGACAGAAGTTTGTTTCAAATCTTTGCAAATTTATTAAATATAAAAAACAAACAAAAAAATCCCATGTACAGAAGTATCACAGCCTTTGCTCAATACTTTGGTGAAGCTCTTTTGCCACCAATTACAGCCTCAAGTCTTTTGAGTATGATGCTACAAGCTTGGCACACCTATTTTTGGGCAGTTTCTCCCATTCTTTTTTGCAGGACCTCTCAAGCTCCATCAGGTTGGATGGGGAGCGTCAGTGTACAGCCATTTTCAGATCTCTCCAGAGATGTTCAGTCAAGTCTGGGCTCTGGCTGGGCCACTCAAGGACATTCTCAGAGTTGTCCCGTAGCCGCTCCTTTGTTATCTTGGCTGTGTACTTAGGGTGGTTGTCCTGTTGGAAGTTGAACCTTCGCCCCAGTCTGAGGTCCAGAGCGCTCTGCAGCAGGTTTTCATCAAGGATGTCTCTGTACATTGCCGCATTCATCTTTCCCTCGATCCTGACTGGTCTCCCAGTTCCTGCCGCTGCAAAACATCTTCACAGCATGATGCTGCCACCACCATGCTTCACTGTAGGGATGGTATTGGCCAGGTGATGAGCTGTGCCTGGTTTCCTCCAGACATGAAGCTTGTCATTTAGGCCAAAGAGTTCAAACTTTGTTTTATCAGACCAGAGAATTTTGTGTCTCATGGTCTGAGAGTCCTTCAGATGAATTTTGGGAAACTCCAGGCGGGTTGTCACGTGACTTTTACTGAGGAGTGGCTTCCGTCTGGCCACTCTACCATACAGACCTGATTGGTGGAGTGCTGCAGAGATGGTTGTTCTTCTGGAAGGTTCTCCTCTCTACACAGAGAAATGCTGGAGCTCTGTCAGAGTGACCATCGGGGTTCTTGGTCACCTCCCTGACTAAGGCCCCTCTCCCCCGATCACTCAGTTTGGCCGGGCGGTCCCGCTCTTGGAAGAGTCCTGATGGTTCCAAACCTCTTCCATTTACAGATGATGGAGGCCACTGTGCTCATTGGGACCTTCAAAGCTGCAGACATGTTTCTGTACCCTTCCCCAGATCTGTGCCTCCATACAATCCTGTCTGGGAGGTCTACAGGCAATTCCTTGGACTTCATGGATTGGTTTGTGCTCTGACATGCACTGTTAACTGTGGGACCTTATATAGACAGGTGTGTGCCTTTCCAAATCATGTCCAATCAACTGAATTTACCACAGGTCGTGATCAGTGGAAACAGGAGGCACCTGAGCTCAATTCTGAGTGTCATGGCAAAGGCTGTGAATACTTATGTACATGGGATTTTTTTCATTTTTAATACATTTGCAAAGATTTCAAACAAACTTCAGACTTTCAAACAAACAAAATAATGAATTTTTTGGAATGAGGCTGTAACATAACAAAATGTGGAAAAAGTGAAGTGCTGTGAATACTTTCCGGATGCACTGTATACGTGTTGCGTTCAGCAAGTGGATAATATATCATAAAATGTGTTTCAACTGGATTTTTACTTTGATCTCTTTGTCATCTTCTGTACTAATTTTGCTAAAACTTAACACCTATTGAAAGCAAAATGTGGTTTTTTTTTTTTAATACAAGCAATGCAAGTAGATCAGTCCCTTGTAATCCCTGTACAGCAGAGCTCAGACTGGAAAAGTGGAGAAGCATTACAAGGAGCCAAATAGTTGTGCTGCAATGCAAACATGCCAATAACAAACCTGCTGATAGGAGGAGAGAGAAGGAGGGATAGGGGGACCTCATCAGGCTCCTGCTTCCCCTTTTACTGTCCAATCACAGGCTGGGGGAGGGAAAAGATCAGCAAGTGTTGCTGAACCACAGCAGAGAATAATCAGATCTCCTTGTCCTGTTTAAATAACAAAACTGGATGACAGAAAAATAAATTTTTGGCCAGTGGCACTGGCAACCCGTAATGCAGGGGCGCCGCCCCCCTATCCATGTGTCCGGCCTCCTAATACACATGCAGGGCGCCGGACACATTGGATTCCAAATGGTTTTTTTTTTTTTTTTAGAAGCACGTGATTCCAGCCTGAGGCTGGGCTCGGGACGCAGAGCACTGCGCCCCAAGTCCACCCAGTTGTGTCACAATAGTGAATTAAAATTCGCTATTGTCTTCCTGATTCTCCTCCCAGCCAATCAGGAAGCAGGTCCTGAGACCAGTCACCCGACTGGCCGGGAGGAGAAGCAATCCTATTGGTCGCCTAGGAGGAGGAGGGAGGAGATGGACGGCGGAAGCCGCCGTGATGCCGAGGAGGAGACGCAGGGGAAGCAGCCACCCAGGGGAAGCGACCTTGATGGGGTTGGTGCAGGAGACCCGTCCGACCTGGGGGAGGAGGGGGGGGGGGATGGGGTCACCTGGGGGGGGTGGCTGTGGGTGCATGGTTTGCCACCCCCCTCCCCAAAAAAAAAAAAATTAGATAGATAGAGATATATATATATATCTATCACCAGCCACCACTGTTTTTGGCAGGTAAGACAAATCCCATCTACACCAGCCCTTCGGCAACGTTCACTCTTGTGCATGTTGGGGAAGCTTGCAAAACTGCTTGCTTTCCCGACATGCATAGAAACGCGTTGCCTTTTAGCAAAATCGCAGCAGTGGCAATAATCCTTAATTATCCTGCACGCGCATTAAAGTGCGTTGCAAAAATGGATTGTGCCACAGCACTTTGCGCGTGGGCACGGCCCGATTGTCTCACATGCAATGCGTGAGAAGCGGGCAGAAAACTACGTCACACCTGCATGGTGTGAATGCCGCCCTAC
Organism: Lithobates septentrionalis; assembly: GCA_037952835.1. NCBI lineage: Eukaryota > Metazoa > Chordata > Amphibia > Anura > Ranidae > Lithobates > Lithobates septentrionalis. The sequence continues at coordinate 12,349 of JBBDGP010004239.1, read as the reverse complement.
TCATAGGCTCCCCCCCCCCCCCCTCGTACAAGGGCACAATGAAATAACCAAAGCACGCAGGCCATTGTGAAAGTCTGTTATCCACTTTAATAATAGTATAAACCTCATTCAGGTAGTATCATCATCATCATCATCATCATCATCATGAAGCAACGAGAAAACAGCGGCACATCAAAACAGCATTTCATAAAATGCATAAGCTATTTCATGCACTGCAATACTCCATATACAAAAACAACAATGCAAATCTCTTCCTGAATGAAGACCATGATTAGATATAAAATTCAGCTTAAAAAAAAAAAATGTAAAAAATAAAAAGGAAAACAGAAAAAAAAAAAAAAACAGAAAAAAAATAAAACATGCCATTTTTGTAGAACATCACAGAAAGGCTGAGAAGGGGGGGGGGGGGGTGGGAAATGACTCCAAAGCAACTTGGGCAGCTGGTGGGAAACCATCCAAGCTGGGCTCTGTAGTTCCATAAAGACCAGGGACTGTCGACAGCCCAAAAAACAGAGCGCCGGTTCTGCGCCTGCGGAAGTTTGCAGTTGGAGGTTCTAGTCTGGAAAGGAGTTGAAACGACGTTTTCCTTCGGGAACGCAGCGGGGACGTCTCCCATTTCGGGCGAGTTAATACAAACTGTAGAAAGCATTTCACACTTCTAAGCAGAAAACAAAGTTCACAAACAATTTTGACATGTAAAGAAAAAAAATAAAAATAAAAAACAGCCAGGGTCTGGAGTGTAGGAGATCGGAAACCACAAAAGGATTGGAGCCAAAGATCCGGCGACTTAGGAAAGATCGAGTCCCGGACTAGCCGATTGCATTATTGAGCGTTCATTACTTTAAGGTTCCCACCAGTGCGACTTCACACTCTGGCACTAAAGTCACATCAAAAAGTAGTGCAGGAACCCTTGCAAACTTGCTGCGACTTTTAAGTCGCATAGATTGGAACGGGTGCCATTAAAAATTAATGGGCTGCGACTTTATGTGTCCAAAGTCACACTAGTGTGGATGGAGCCTAAAAGGGTTAGTTCACCTTTTTCAGAAAAAAAAAAATTAAGCCATACAGCAGGGATATGTAATTGGCGGACCTCCAGCTGTTGCAAAACTACAAGTCCCATCATGCCTCTGGGTGTCATGCTTGTGGCTGTCAGTCTTGCTATGCCTCATGGGACTTGTCGTTCTGCAACAGCTGAAAGTCCGCTAATTGCATATCCCTGCCCTACAGCTTTCCCCATTCCAACACATCATCTGACTGGCCTGAAAGAAAAAAAAAAAAGAAAAAGAAAAATATAAAAACAGCATAAAATACTGCTGGGGCACCTTAGGGGAGGGGTCAGCCAACATTCGAGTCTTAAAGAGACCCCGTCACCTAATTAAATAAACTGCAGAAAAATCCAGGATTTTCAATGCTTACTTTATTAGTTTGCAATGTGTCTTTAAAAAAAATGGACTACGCCAAAAAAAGATCAGTTCCCTAGCACAGCACCCTCCCTCCCTCCTTACACATCATAGACCTCTCCTCTGGGTGTGTCCAATTACAGCCTGTGCCGGCCCAGCTCCTCCCTTTATTTGTAGCTGCCAGGGGAGGGACGAAGGGGAATTTTGATGTAGAGCGTTAAAGTGAGAGCTCCGAGTCTGCTGACATCACATCCAAGATGGCGGCACCCAGCAACAGTCTCAGGGCTTTTACACGTAAATAACATGCATGAAAGTTTTTTTTTTTCTAGCTTTGGATGGAGTGGAGAGGGATTAGAACACCTGACATTTTTTATTGCAGTCTATGTCCCCGTTAGGTAGATTCATCCTCTCTATTTGTCCTTTTTACCATTATGACCAAAAGTAAAAGAAAATCCCAATTTTGGGTTGTCCCCAGCAAACTAAGAGGGGAAATCTTCCAATGAGGACACTAGTTCTGCTGACCTGGGAGTCCCCCCCAAGAGATTTCCTTCATTTTCAGGGATTTCCTCTCACTTCCTGTTTTGACTATGGGACAGGAAGTGAAGGGAAATCACTCCAATGGGGCACAGATGGCAAAAAAAACCTGACAGGGGTTAGAACCCTCCATTACTCTATGAAACTCCAAGCACGCCTATGGAGCGGGGGGGATGTAAGTGGTGACATGTCCGCTGACCCCTGCTGCTATTGGATGGAGACCCTATTTTCCATCCATCTGGCGGATTGGATGAAGATGGACAGGCGGTCTGTTTTCACCAGATCCCCCATAGAGGAGAGCAGGGGTCTGACAGAGCGACCCCCCCCCCCCCCCCCCGCTGTGCAGAGCGGAGTCCGCCGGGTGAAAGAGCCCTACTAACGTTTAGACCCCTTTGACACTAAGGCGTTTTCAGGCGTTTCAGTGCTAGAAATAGCGCCTCCCATGCTGGCCGGAATGTGAAAGCCTGAGTGCTTTCACACTGAGGGCGGTGCGCTTGCGGGACGTTAGAAAAAGTCCTGCAAGCAGCATCTTTGGGGCGGTTTGGGAGCGCTGTGTACAGCGCTCCCAAAACGCCCTGCCCATTGAAATGAATGGGCAGCACTTTCAACACACCTGAAAAGTGCTTCGGAAGCGCCGAAACTTGGGCGCTTTTAACCCATTCTTCGGCCGCTAGCAGGGGGTTAAAAGCGCCCCGCTAGCGGCCAAAAAGCGTCGCCAAAACGAGCAGCGTTTTAGCACTTATGTGGCACCAGTGTTAAGGTTACAAAAACATCAGTAGCTTTGCAGTGAGTCTTTCAATGTTTTTGCAATAGCATTTATTAGCAGTTTTTTTTTTTTTTTTGAAAGTTTTTATTATTGTTTTTTTTTTTTTTTCTTCAATGGATCAAAAATGATAAATAACACCGGTGAGCCACGTCTTTGAGCGTTTATCAGCGTTTGGCGTTTTTTTTTGTGGTGAGAAAAACGACTCCTGAATGCGGTTTTATGGCGTTTAGAAAACAGCCCATAAACGCCACTGAGAAGTTCAAAAACGTCCATGTGTGCTATGGACACATAGGATAACATAGAGGGGAGTTTATAGGCTGTTTAAAAAAAAAAAAAAAAAAAAAAAAACGCCCAAATTCCCCAAAAAAAGTCAGTTTATGAGCGCCAGTGTGCATGGAGCCTTCCCCGGGTTACTATCTGTCAAGTTAAATCGTTCAGGAGAGGTTGTAAAAACGTCCCGTGTACATTAAGCCTTATAGGTAAACTTGATCCGGGGAATATATGATTGCCTCTCGGGGGGAGGATCAGGAAGGAATTTTTACCCCAGCCCCCCCCCCCCCCCCCCCCCCCGCTGTAGCAAATTGGATCATGCTTTGCTGAGGTTTTTCGCCTTCCTCTGGATCATCTGTGGGTATAGGATCGTGTATATGGGATTGTATGATTTTATTTTTATTTTTTGTTATTGGTTGAACTAGATGGACTTGTGTCTTTTTTTTTCAAAATAATGAACTATGTAACTAATCGTTTTAGGAAGATTTTTGTTGAAATGAGCGATCTGGTGACAGGGTCTCTTTGTACAACAATTCTTGCAACGCCCATCTTTTGTCCAGCTGCACCAAACTGCGCCGATTTTAGTAAAACATGACATTTCCACTGCCGCTTATTAAACATAAAACTCCAGTCCTAAAAAAAAAAAAAAAAAATGTAACATTCTAGATAAAGCGGTGGAAGGGTTAAATGCTTCTTAAATTCTGGTCTGTGTCCCCATTTTTGGAAACTGGAACAGGAAGTGAAAGGAAATCTAAAAAAAAAAAAAAACAGGGGACAAGACGGGGCTACAGCCGGTCAGGTATTGATGTCGGTTGAAAAAGAAAATACAATGGTCAATATTTACACGCTCACTATATAGACTGGAATATATAAAGATTAAGTGCTTAGGGATTGTATTTCAAATAAGCATTAAGTGCCCCCCCGAGAGGTGGCTGGGCTGTACAGGTTCTCAAGGAAAGGGTTAAAAGGGGGTTGAGATACTAAAACTGGAGAGTGCAAAATCTGGTGCAGCTCTACATAGAAACCAATCAGCTTCCAACTTTTTTTTTTTTTTGTCATAACTGAACAAGCTGAAGTTAGGTGCTGATTGGCTGCCGTGCACAGCTGTACCAGATTTTTGCAGTACTAAAAATCCCAAAGTGTATCTAAACCCAAAAACAAAAAGTATCATATATTGCAGCTCATCAGTCCTTCAGTGTAGTGGCTGCATTCCTTTTCTTTTTTTCACCTGTTGATCCTGCCAGTAACACAATCCCTGTCCTAGAGCAGTGATGGAGAACCTTGGCACCCCATGATGTTTTGGAACTACAGTTCCCATGATTCTCATGCACTCTGCAGTGTAGTTGAGCATCATGGGAAATGTAGTTCCAAAACATCATGGGGTGCCAAGGTTTGCCATCACTGTCCTAGAGGGACGCTCACTGTGAGCCTCAGTTCACACTAGATGTGGTGCAAAGTCACAGCAAATTCATGGCGGATTCCACACCGCATCGAATATCGCAACCCGTTCATGCGAACTGATTGCGGAGCGTATGTTAAAGCGGACCTGCAGACATTTTTTTCATCTTTCCATCTATTAAATCTTCTGCCCTTGTTGTTATTTTAGCTTTTGGATAGTAAAACATTTTTTTCTGCCATTAAATAACTTATACAGCCCACTTCCTGTTTTCTGGCTTATGACATCATGCACAGCTCTCTCTCGTGAGAGTTTGCCAGGGAGGGAGGGGGATGAGTCATAAGAGGGCCAATGAAAGCTGCAGAGCTGGGGGTGTGCCTCTGTGTGTCTGTGTAAATACAGGAAGTGAACAGGCAGCAGCTTCAGCTGCCCACAGTTAAAATGGCTGCAGCCAGACTCAGTGGTGGGAGATTTCTGCAGCATACCCTGTTTCCCCGAAAATAAGACCTAGCGTGATTGTCTGTGATGGCTGCAATATAAGCCCCACCCCCCAAATAAGCCCTACCGTGTTTCCCCAAAAATAAGCCCTATCCTAAAAATAAGACCTACAAGGACTTTAACTAGGGCTTATTTGGGGGGGTAGGGCTTATATTGCAGCCATCACCGACAATCACACTAGGTCTTATTTTTGGGGAAACAGGGTATTTGGCAAGTACAGAATCACAGTATTTATAAAATAATATGCAAAGTAGTTGGAGGGAAGCTTCAGAATGGCAAAGATTTTTTTTTTTACAGTGAGCAGACTGCAGTTCCTCTTTAAGTTAACGACACCCCAAAATCATCTTTCAAAACGCAGTGCGATTTGCAGAATCGGATCGCATTGGGTGTGAGCCCATGTGATCCGATTCTGATGCGGACAAAAAAAAAAAGGGTCCTGCATGAGTTTTGTGTAAATGTGGTGCGATTTTTAGCCATACAATTCCACGGCCCAAATCGCACCCCAGAGACGCTGCATATGATTTGCATAGGAATGTGCTGCGATTCCTGTGCGAATTACATGCAGTGTCCCGCATCGCATCAGTGTGAACACAGGCGAATGCATCTGTGTAGGGGCAGCGTTGTCACCCTGGTACAGGACTACAAAACACCTTCCCCTCTCCTTTACATGGGGTATAAGAACGCTTCCCCCCAAACATACATCCATTGTCTGAGGCAACGATTGCACAGGACCCAGGATTTCTGGCAGGATCAACAGGTATTTTACATTTTAGCATTTATCAGATATTAGAAAGTAAGCTCTTATGAGCAGGGCCCTCCTAACCCTTTTGTATTTTATTGTATTGTAACTGCAGTCTCCTTTTATATTGCAAAGCGCTGCACAAACTGTTGGCGCTATATTATTATACAGGATTTATATAGAGCCAACAGTTTGCACAGCTCTTTACAACACGAGGGCAGGCAGTACAGTTACAATACAATTCAATACAGGAGGGATCAGAAGACCCTGCTCGTTAGAGCTTAAAATTCAAGATAAATCCTGTATAATAATAATAGTCAGATACAATAATACCTCGGATTGCGAGTAACACAGTTTACGAGCGTTTTGCAAGACGAGATATTTTTTTTCTTTAAAATCCTGACTGTTTGCGAGCGTTGTCTCACAAGATGAGCAGGATTCAAGCCAATGGGATGTGCAGTACCGCATTTGGCCAGAGGTGCAGGGGCGCCGGTGACACTCTGTTCCAGAGCCTCTAAGTGTCTCCAGCGCCCCCCCCCCCCAACCTCTGGCCACATGCGGTACTGCATACAATAGCAGTCACTGTGGAACGAATTATCTGAGTTTCCATTGACTCCTATGGTGAAACTCGCTTTGATATATGAGTGCTTTGGATTACAAGCATTCTTCTGGAATGAATTATGCTCGTAATCGAAGGTACCGCTGTATAACCAAACACTTTCAATGGAATATTTACCGGAACAAAAAAAAAAAAAAAAAAAAGGTAATTGTCGGGGGTTTACATACACTTTAACCTCTTTACAGATACTTCTTTAGCTGTTTGACTATCAAAGGCAAATCCTCCCACCACAACCAGGCCATCATCTCAGATGGGAGCCCAGACCTCACACAGCCCTCAGGTCTCCTTGGAGTGATAATTTAAAATGCAGGGTTACAATGTAACAAATATTGTCACATTAATTACAATTTACGCCTCATTGACATGGGGCATACAATATCGTATGCCCAGGCAGGGCCGTGTCTACCCGCATGGGGATGGCACAGGTGTTCCATGGATGTGTAGTGGGATACGGGGGCTGAACAGACACAGCCACGGTGTCCCAGTATGATGTCTGTTGTTGGTGCAGGTCCCCGAACGTAGAGTCGGAGTTCGAAGGATCGGGTAAGTATTTCTCCTTTTATTGTTCCCCTGGGCATAAACTAGGAGATAACCCTTGCGGTGAAGGCACAGCCCCACTGGAAGGGATCATTTCTTTATTTATTGAGCTTTAAAACATCTATTTATACAACTAAAATTAATGCACTCAATGACTACCAAACTTTTCAACTGAATCTAGTAAAAAATAAAATAAATACATATATATACAGAAATGTGCATTTTAGCAGGTTCCTAATCCAAACCACTGGCCATTCATTAGCTGGACCTCGCTCATCCCACTGCTGAAACCTTCCAGTGGTGGGTTATAGTGAACCAACATGGCGCCCGAGACTCCCCTCTAAGACCGGCCTGGGGGCGCATTTACACCATATGTGTCAATGCGCATGTTCTGGTTTGAATGAGCCCTTGGTGCAAAAAATTAACTCTTTCCTGGAGAACCTTTCTAAAAAAAAAAAAAAAAAAAAAAAAAAAAAAAAGTGCATTAGACACAAACACAAAAGCATTAATATTCAGAAGGTAAGACATCTCACGCTGTATGAACGTTTTCTGCATAGCGGAATACAACCTGTTCTATTTATTCAGCCACGTGAGGCTGCAGAGAGGCAACGGTGGGTATGTTGGATGGGACGTCGGCTCTGTGAACGACCTTCTCCCTCCTGTGGAAAAATCTTCAGTCCTGGTAGGTATCTGGAACCTTTAGACCTACTTCTGTGAAGGCCACCAATGCGTCTTCAATACTCCATTGTACTGAGGTTTATGCTTGGCAGGTTTATGTTTAAATAGTCAGGTTATTCATAGCTTTCCTTTTTGTATCTCAGTTGTTCTTGATTTTTTTTTTTTTTTTCCGACTTGATATCTGTACCGTAGAGGCTTCACTTTATAAAAACCAATCTGGCGGTAAGCATGGGTAAAAACAAGAGCGCAAGCAGCCAATAATCCCACCATCCTGCATCCATGATTGTCTGCGGCGAGGTGTGACCAGGCCGGGGTGAACGCAAGCTGCTCCACGTGCAAAGTTATCAAAGAAGGCTCACAGGGAAAAAAGTGCTTCAGTCACAAATTATATACAGTCCACAGAAAATAAAATAAAAAGTGACAATAATAAAAAGGAACTTGGTTCCAAACACTGGGGGGAGCCTTGCAGCAAAATCTGTCATTTTCCCTTCACAAGGGGATATGGGACTGTTCGTTTTTTATTCTGTTTTTCTCGAGGCCTTGCCTGATCTGCTTTGAGGTTTTGCATTAAGAGTTTGTGAAATGAAGAACACAACTTGAAGGTGCAGCGGTGTCAAGCAACTAAACTCTGTCCTGCATTCAACGGTTCAATGTAAAACCAACTTCAAAGTGCAAGTTCACCTTTGCATTTCAATAAAATTAAAACCAAATCATCCTGTTATCTATATTAAAAAAAAAAAAATCCTTTCAGCTCAATGCTAAAGTGGCAGCGATGGCATTTTGGATGGAATCAATATGGTACCTAGAACTCTATAAAATACTATCCCCACCCTTATCTGGTCAAATGACATGTTTTGTTGATTTTATTTTTAAAGTGAAAATTTGACAAAACGTCTGCAGATAACAAACTTAAGGCTCAACTCCAGACAGGTATAAAAAGACACACACAAAAAAAACCCGCAGCTTTGTATAAAAATTAAAAAAAATAAAAATAAAAAAAGATCAATATATATTTTTAAATGCAATAATGAATTTGACCTAGCATCAGCATCTTCCAGCCCCTGTACAGTGGAGCACAGGCTGGAGGGAGGAAGATGCAGCACAAGGAGCCAATCAGTTGTGCTACAGCGCAAGGAGCATATTGATAGGAGAGACCAGAGTGCGTGGGAGATGGGCTGTGCAGCTTCTCCTTTCCAGTCCAATCACAGGCTGGGGGAGGGTACAAACCCTGTATTACCTGAACTGCAGCAGGGAAAATATCAGGCTGAAGTGGGTGAGGGTAGACAAAAAGGGGTGGATTTACTAAAACTGGAGAGTGCAAAATCTGGTGCAGCTCTGCATAGAAACCAATCAGCTTCCAGGATTTTTGTCAAAGCTTAATTGAAGAAAATAAAGTTAGAAGCTGATTGGCTTCCATGTAAAGCTGCACCAGATTTTGCACTCTCCAGTTTTAGTAAATAAACTCCAAAGGGGCTGCAGCAGATCAGCAAAAATATACAAAAAACAGGATAATTAAAAATGTAAAAAAAACTGTATTAAAAAAAAAAAATAAAAAAAAAATGTTAAGCTTAAAAATCACAACAAAGGCACCTTTAACAATGTTCAGTAATGGCAATTCACGGATAATTCTAGCTAATTGGTGGTGCTCAATGATTTACATATCTTAGTTTTCTTTTCCTGCCCAGTCTGTTCACGGTGGCCATTTTTACTAAGGGCAGGTGAATCCATCTCCCTTCCCCTCCTGGAACATGTGACCGTGCACGTCATCTTTGGCCTTCTTCACGCGACCGTTTAGCCGCATACACCAGATTCCAATGGCAAGAAATCAGCGGAATGACAGGCGCATGCAATAGTGGCGACGGCGGCTCATCCTGTACAAAGTACTGACAGCAGCCGACATAGTTTGCATGTAGCCGCACACCAAGCGGCGCAGTCAGATGCGTCCAGGCTCGGACACCCATCCCTAAACCACTTGGTGTGAGGCGACATGTGAACAGCGACTGTAAATACTTTGTACAGGCTGAGCGGCTGCTGCTATTCGCATGTATCTGTCATTTTGAGCCAGAAGAATCTGCTTATTCTTACCGCTGGAATCTGGTGTATGCAGCTAAACGGCCACATGAAGGGGGCCTTAGGTCAGGGGGGAAAGCACTGGTGATGTAGGCTTCCCATTTATGAGGCCCCAAATACAATCACTAGTGCCCCACTCAGCCAGAAAGTGGAAAACCCAATATATGCAAGTTAAAAGCACAAAAAAAAAAGTGTTCACCTAATGGGGGAGATTTACCAAAACTGGAGCACTCAGAATCTGATGTAGCTGTGCATGGTAGCCAATCAGCTTCTAACTTCAGCTTGTTCAATTAAGCTTTGACAAAAAAACTGGAAGCTGATTGGTTTCTATGCAGAGCTGCACCAGATTTTGCACTCTCCAGCTTTATTAAAATAACCCCCAATGAATGTAAGATGATTACAGATCAGCATGCAGAGCTGCTGATGCAAATTTAGCGAAGAAGGGGAAGTCCACTTCAACTGCCTATAACACACATAGTGGTTGAGTTTCTAAAACTGGAGTGTGCAAAATCTGGTGCTGCTTTGCATAGAAACCAAATCGGCTTCCAGGTTTTATGGTCAAAGGCTAATTGGCAATATATATGTGCAGCTGCACCAGATTTTGAGTGCTCCAGTTTTAGTACGGCCCCATTCACACTTGTGCGACTTGTCATGCACCTTTGGACACCAAAGTCCCATGACAAGTCGGTCCCCATGTTTTCCAATGAGAACTATCCATATATGTGCGACTTAAAGTTGCAGCGACTCCAAAAGTAGTTCATGCACTACTTTGGTCCGACTTTCATGCAACTTAAGGACCATAGAGTTCAGTGTTACCCTCCAAAGTTGCATGACAGTCGTACCTGAATGTTATACAATGCAATAGTTATCTATTATCATTGGTCAAAACCAAAGCCAAATCCAAGTTGCACTCCAAAGTCAACGCAACTTTGGAGTCATACAAGTGTGAACGGAGCCTACATCTCCTCCCACAATGCTTTAGCAAACTCAGGGGCACATTTCCTAAAACTGGAGAGTGCAAAATCTGGTGCAGCTGTGCATATTAACCCAGTGGTCATCAACCCTGTCCTCAAGACCCACTAAAGGCTCTATTCACACTAATGTGTTTTTTGATGCATTTTGCAGAAATGCATGGGAATTTTTTAACATGGGTTCCTATGGAACATGTTCACATCAATGCATTTTTGTGCCTCTGCGTTTTTGGATAGGGTCGGGGACTTTTTTTCATGCAAAATGCAGCGTTTTGCATGTAATAGAATTCAATGGACCCGCATCCAAGTACCGCGTTTTTACAGCGTTTTGCTTACACTGTATACAGTAAAAAAAACACTGTAAATAATAAAAAAAAAAAAAAAAAAAAACGCAAAACGCGGCAAGCACAGCAAAAACGCTCAAAAGCAACATGCATAGATGTGAATCAAGCCTAACAGGCCAGGTTTTATGTATTACCTTGGGGAGATGCAGACTAGAATACTGCAATCACTGAGCAGCAAATGATATCACCTGTGATGTATTTCAGTTATCTTGCAAACCTGGCCTGTTAGTGGGCCCTGAGGACAGGGTTGATGACCACTGTATTAACCAATCAGCTTCTAACTTCAGCTTGTTCAATTAAACCAAAACTGAAAGTTGAATGGTTTCTATGCAGGGCTGCAGCAGATTTTTGCATGCTGCAGTTTTAGTAAATCGACCCCCCGAGTGTCACCCAGTTAGGATTTAAATCTGCTTTAAGTTGTTTTGACTTTTCACTTTAAAAATCAACAAATCATGTCGATGAAATCTCTCGCTAGGACTCTGGTCGTTCACAAATGTCTTAATTGATTAAAGGTTTTGTTTTAAATTTGATTATGGGGTGGCCATACTTTTGCATGTGATAAGAAGCCCAGTTCTAAATGAGGTCTACTGGTTCCGTTAAAAGGAAAAGCTTTCTTCTGGCTGCAGTAACTGAACCGCCACACCTTCTGGATATCTGCTATTCTATTAGCACGCTGTTCAATTAGCTGTCAGTTGTGCCGTTATGACTTCTTTGCTTCCCCTACGCCATACACTTATGTTATTGTGTTGAATAGACTGCTATGCCATTTCAAAAAATGTGAAAACAAGTGTAACATATACAAGTTCCTACCTGATAGGCTGCTTACGGCTGTATAGGATGTGGTTCTGTTTGGGAAATGAAATTATGGTTACGGTTACTGAAATGTCTGGCCGAAGGCCCTATGCTGCAGATATTACTGCTAACTGGGGTGTTTGGATACGTCCCCCCCCCCCCCCCCCCACCAAACGCTACTATGTTATCTTGCTCTCTGGAAGGGTGCGTTTGCAAAGTGCTAGATCTGTACACAAGTGCTTGTCCGCTATACGCTGGTCCCAGTGATCTGCCCATTGTACTCTGCCGTCTCCATCTTCAGGATGTACGGGATTATACTGTCGATGGGGACGTTGCCGATCAGGCCAGTAAAAAAGAGTTCCTCGGTGATGCTAGAGTTCATAAGTCTCAGAGCCGGGAGCCGCACCAAGATTCGCGCCAGCCTGTGAAAGAATACATTAGGGATAAAAGACGCCGTGATGAGAAAGTCAAACATTTAGAAAAAAAGGTCAGGAGTGGTCGCATGGACTGCGCCATGTTGTCGATTCCACATGGTGAAAGGTTGAAGTAATTACTACATATATTATTTAAATAGTTGTATACTATTAGTGCGGTAGATCCGGGCACCACAATAGTTTTTTTAAGAGTGACATCTGGCTTTATTTTTTCAGGAAGCATATCAATTTAAAACAAAAATTTGCCTTTTCTGGCACTTTTTATTTACGTGTAACAATCTCTTTTTTTTTGCTAGAAAAT